>OZ012686.1:22776964-22826740 GCA_963942565.1 Maea johnstoni
TTAGATGCTATCCTTGCGCCAATCTGCGGCGGTGGAATGGTTGCAGGAATGTGCGTCGCCGCTAAACATATCAACCCGTCTATAAAAGGTACAGTAGATATAAATTTAATGTTTGCACCAGTCGACCGGTTGCCTGCCAGCAACTGGTAGATACTAGAAAAGTTGCCCTGGCATGCCCGGCGAGATAATGGGGCACGCATATTCATGGCTGCTTAGCTGGTTATGAATGCAATATTTAGCCGTGCCATCATGGGAAATTGTAGTCTTTTCTGTGCCCAAGTGTCCGAATGGCAATCGGGCATGCTGTTATGTAAAATGCACGGTCTGCCTGCGCATTTGGGGCATAAGTTGAATGTCGTTACACATTAACAACCTGTTATTTAATGTCCTAATAGTCCAGTCAATCTACGCTGAAAATGGCCTAACCTAGAACAAATTGCTACAGAAGTTATTTTTGCTTTGACTGGTTAATTGGACCTAGCTGAACATTATATCAAAAGTTTCCCGAAAGTAACCCCCCCTATGGACCCTAATTTGCATATTTTCACCTAAAAATGGCCAAAAACATATGATTTTGGGAATTTCTTCAGCATTTTTTTGTTTTTGAGAGTTGAACCTCCAATGTTGGCATGTATGTACTACAGATGTTGTTTGACATTGCTATGGAAAAAATATTTTCCAAAAATGCATCCTAGTGGTCAAATTTGGGACAAATATGTTTAGAAAGTGCTAGAAACGGACATTTTTTGCAACGTTGCTGATGAAAGAAGCCACCCTACAGATTCAAAAAGAAATTTAACACCAAGGTTTAAGATTAGAAAACTGCCCTAGATTGTACTAAGCCCCAAAAAACTAATATTGGTATAACTTGGTACCACTTTGGGGGACCACCAATAAGCCTTATATTTTGAAAGCCCTTGAACCCCTTTTTATGCCAAATTGGACAATTCACTGATTTCAGGGCCTTGTATTTCCTGAACTAACCATCATATTGCAGTGATATAATTAGGACTCAATGAGTATGTTACATAGATGCTGCAGAAAGAAATATTTATTTTAATATTGACCCTTTGGTCAAACAAAGTCATTTGAAAATGGCCATTTGACCTTCGCTAAGGAGAGTTTTGGTTATTCACATCACAGATTTCAGGGTCTTGTATTTTCTGGACTAACAAGCATATAGCAATTGAATCCTCAGGTCTGAATCAGTATGTTACATAGATGCTGTAAAAAGAAGATATAATTGTGATATTGACCCTTTGGTCAAATAAGGTCATTTGAAGATGGCCATTTGACCTTTGATAAGGAGCGTTTTGGTATTTTGCATCAATCGGGGGGATTGCGTAAATTGGTACCAGTTGGGGGGACTGCAAATTACCCTTATAATTTGAATACCCATGAACCCCTCAAGCACCTACTTGATGGACATCTGCAGCTGGTAGCTTTTTTGAGATATTGAGCTCCCAAGGTACTACATGTACATGTAGTACCGGGTATGTACCTTTTTATGCCAAGTTGGACAATTCACAGATTTCAGGGCCTTGTATTTCCTGAACTAACAGGTATATAGTAGCTAAATCCTTGGGTCTGAAGATGTATGTTACATAGATGCTGCAGAAAGACAATACAATTTTACTATTGACCCTTTGGTCAAATAACGTCATATAAAATGACAATTTGACCTTTGCTAAAGGGAGTTTTGGTTATTCACATCACAGATTTTAGGACCTTGTATTATCCGACATAATCAATAATCATACAGCATCCTTATTTGAATATGGTCTTTTTACCGCAGAGAAGGAGCTCATTGCTCTAAATGTACCGTGCCAACATTTAATTCCTGCATTAAATGCATGGGCAGCCTGTGCACAACACAATACACAACTGAACCCCTGATTGCCACCCACTTTCCTGGGCATGGATGACCTCACAACTGAAAGTAGCTTTGAATCACAAGCTACGTGGGTCAATGATGTCCTTGGCTTACTTTTTGACATGTTATCCATGGGTGTTTGTACAACCAGGCACTTGCAGACATATGTACGCATTAAAGTGGTGGATAAATTACTTTATTTTGCAAAAAAAAAACAGCATACGGACGATGTAAGTTTTCATTAACTACACGAAAATTTAATCGTCAATGTTCTTCAATATCATCTCAATGGCACATTGATAAAGTTGATTGCTGCTTTATTAATCATACTATCGTCACAAACTGAAACATTCTTGCTATTTTCAAATCGCAAACGCAAAAATATTTTCAATCCGACTTTAGTATACAGTACTATACAATAGTGTTTAGTCATTTTGAAGGAGAAGTTGTATGAATTGCATTTGTCATCATTTTCATTTTTCCAAAAAAATTAAATGAAAACAAGAAAGTAAGAAACCATTGGCGCAGGTGCGTAAAGGATGTGTTGTTTATTTTTTTCTAACTATTAACTCACAACCTTGCTCCCTATCTCCTGCTGATTACTGTAATTAGCAGCAATTCTTGAATTATATCATTTTTCAACTACGCCTTGAACAGATGGTGTTGTATATGGTTTTTATTATACGGACCGTCTGGGTATATATATTGAAATAAAAAGGAGAATTTGTCTGTTTGTGGGTTTAATTTTGATTTGTCTGTTTCTAAAAACTGGTACGTATATAGTTTTCGGGTGTTTATACAAGAAAATATTGCTTACAAATGAATTAATTTTATGTTAGCAGACGGGGTTTAGCATAAACGGAACCAATGCTAGGCTTCTTGGTCCTAAAAGTGTCATTAACTACCTTATTATATGCCTTCTTCCAGCAAATATTCTGGATATTTCGTATTAGAAACAATACATACTATTTAGGTTAAAATATATTTGTTGCATTTACGCTAATCCAAATTTCAAATAAAATCCGTTCTGTAAATGATTCGGGCTTTTACAAAACCAATATGGCGGACATTTACAACCTGTCCGACTTGATTGCTGGCTAGAGCAGAAAAGAGTCTGATATAGTCCAATTAAACGGCGCTGACCTTTATTTGTGACGGCATTACACAGAACTAGCCGCCGGTGATTGAAAATAGGACAAATATGTTTCGCAGCTGTTTGTATGTGCCAAGATTATAGCAAAATGCTTTTGCTTAATATAGTTTTTACGAGACGGGACTTAACTCTACCGTCCATATGATATCAGAAATAGGAAAATGGGTAGAGTTTATTTCTGAACTTCCAGTCCATCAAACTGGTGAAAACCAGAGACTTCAACCCGTGGGGCGGGGGGTGGGGGCACCTAGGTTTAGAGGGGGCCGCATACGCTCGTTATCAAAATTTAAAAATACCCCATAAGCACTGATTTCTGGCCAAAAAAATTAATTTCACCCCCCATACTTCGTACCTGGGTACAAAAAAGTACCCTTCTTTTACAAAGTCGCGGACATGCGGAGGTCTTAAAAAAGACCCCTTCTTCTGCAAAATACGTAATGCGGTTGCGCCCCCCCCCCCCCCTTTGAACCTGAGTGCCCCCCCCCCCCCCCCCCGGGGACTTCGACTCATTCTTAATCTATGTCTATGGTGAGAACCAATGGTTGTGCATTCCTAATTGCACATTGTGCCAAGTAAAGGAAAAGTATTATTACTGTATTCTAAGAGTATAGTCTATTGTACATTACTGATTACATTACATTATATTCCAAATGATTGAACAGTGCCTTTGACTTGTCGCATGTTTCGTAGCCCCTGACGTAGGCTGGTGCGACAATGAGACAGTTGGACACCCCTGGGAATATAAATACTTTCAGTTGACGTCTGAACTGATTCCGGGGGGGGGGGGGGGACACTTGGGTATTTAGGGGGGCGCATACGTTCGTTATCAAAATATAAAAATACCCCTATAGCACTGATTTCTGGCCAAAAAAGCACCCTTACTTTAATAAAAAACGCTGACCTTTCCCACTAAATAAACACCCCTTCTTTAATGAAAACACTGACATTGGATGAACGGGAATACATATTTTAACTTTAGATTTTATAATCCTCTGCATGTTTAGCGGCAGCAAGTGTCGGCAGCAGACTCGGAAGCCCAGTCACTTCGGGAGTCACTTGGCGTCAAAGCCGCGTATATTTCGTGGATTTTAAAGGGATTTTGACCCCCATACTTCGTACCTGGGTACAAAAAAGTACCCTTCTTTTACAAAATCGCGGACATGCGGAGGTCTTAAAAAAAGACCCCTTCTTCCGCAAAATACATAATGCAGGTGCGGCCCCCCTATGTACCTGAGTGCCCCCCCCCCCCCCCCCCCCCCGGAACTGATCGCACACAATTAGCTGACAAGGGTATAGACCCGTCCTTATTACACTGACTACTCCAACAAAGGGAATTTCCCTATTGTTGCCACGGACATAGACACTTTCATTTGCACAAAAGGCATAAAACGTACCCGATCACTCGCAGCTCTGTAGCAAAAAAAATCAACTCATGACACCCCAATTCTTTTTAGCATATATAATGCAAATTCACAGGGCAAGAACATATCAAAAAATAAAAAAATTCTCTGGACTAATATTTTTTTTACAATTCAATATGTGTGACATAATGGTCTATATTCGCGTCTTAGCAAGCGCAACACTACTCCAACAAAGGAATTTTCCCCCGTTTGTTGCCACAACAATAGGGAAACAAAGATCGCGTCATTGTCCTTTCATTTTAATAAAAAAGCAAAAAACGTACCCTTTCACTTTTAGCTCTGTAGCAAAAAACAACAACTCATGACACCCCATTTTTTTTTCGCATATAGAATGCAAATTCACAGGGCAAGAACATATCAAAAAGTAAAAAAATTCTCTGGACTGGTTTTTTTTTTAAATTCTTTATCTGCTATAAATTGCCCTATATTTGCGTACACTTTTAAGGAAAAAGTGTTTATTTTTGATTCAACCCCTCCAGTTCAACGTTAGCTTGTGCAAAAGATAAAGTAGGGTTTGAAATACAGTTTGCACAAGCAGAAAGAGGATCTACTCCAATAACTACATGCAAATTTACGTTTTTAAAGATTGCCGATTTATTTTTCTGCATATAAAAAACCACGAATGATCAGAAAATAAAAAAATGCGCTACTTGGCAGCCCTTTTTCTTCCAAATGGCCACTTTTCCAAAATCACAAATTCGTCTCTAGCAAAAGAAATCTGCCAGACAGCCAATTTCCTTTTACATTTCCTTTAGTTTGGTCCCACAAGGTACAACATATCCAAAAATTACAAAATTCTAAGGACAAAAAAAAACTGGTGCGGGCATCCTTAACCCTACAGTACAGGCGTTTAATTTCTGCACCAGTCGACCGGACGTCTGCCAATGCCTGGTTGTATAAAAAGCCATGCTAAGATGTCAAGAAAATAATCCAAATACATCAATGACGCATGTAGCTTGCGAATCAAAGCTACGTTCAGTAAGTAGGTCATCCTCGCTTCCATGCCCACGAAACTGGGTTGCAATCGGGCGTGCAGTTGTGTATTATGCCCGGGCTGCCCACGCATTTAGTGCAGGAATTAAATGTCGGTACTGTAGATAAACAATATTTTCAGGGCAATGCAAGTATACAATAGGCATAATGTATAGGGGTAGTCAAATAGGGTTATTTGAAAGTACCTGTTTGATCATAAAAAGATACATTTTGGCTATTCTCTCAGTTTATGCAGATTGATATCTTACAACTTACTATAACAGTTTTTTTGAGGGCTATATCTAAAAGCATGCTGTATAATGAAGTATGTTTTTTTTGGTCATTCTTCTTATCAAAAATAAAATTTGAAAGTGACTCTATGGGCTGGATCCAAATTTTTGACCAATTCGTAGCATTCAGCGAGGCCGCAAATGAACCTATTTTGGAAGCAACTTGATCATCATTTCAATTTTTGGACTTTCATAAACAAAGTAGTTTGGTATCAGAACTTTTAACAGGTACCATGATACATTATGTGAGGGTATAAACAGTATCAAATATATAATACATCTAAGACATATTGATCTGCAAAAACTGATAAAATCAACCATAACATATTTATCATGGTGAAACAGGTATTTTCAGATGGCCCTATTTGACTAAAAATTGTCAAGAAAGGGCCATCTCCCCTGGCAGTATCCTTACTCTATACTTGCATAGCTCTGAAATATTGTTAATCTAGGTTAAGTACATTTTGAGAAATTGGCCATTGAAAATTGAAAAAATACTAGTACCGTATTACCCCGCGTACACCCCGCACCCCCTAGATAATACGCACCCCGTCACCAAGTCCCTCTCCTTATGTAAAATACAATCCCCCGTTTATAATACGCAGGGGGAGTTGGCCGGCCATTAAGTGCAGAGAGCTATATGTCTGCCCTGGTCTTTCAGCTGAGAGGAGCGAGTCTAGGACAAATAAACAGGACACAATTACCATTTGATAAGGGTTTGTGATGGTTAATTGTAATTGATACTGATTTGTGCCCATTTGTTGACATCACTCGTCATAAGAGCAAACAACAGCTCGTGCCAAATCTGCTCCCCTGGCTTATCCATATCAATTTCAATTCACCCTCCCGAGGCCCTTTTATCCCCTAATTATAACGTAATCAAAATCCAAATATGCATGGATATGCCGTCCTTTCCTCCCTGGGGTACTTAAATGGTGTTTTCCAACCCTGCCCCACATGTTCCCGCACCCGTGGCATCGATGTGAAAAGGTTCTGGTGTATGTACCGGTTGATAACAAGCACCCCCTCCTTGACATAGGTGCTGCACTGTATAAAAGTGTGGGGTGTACGCGGGGTAATACGGTAACCAAAATGCGCCGTATCTAAGGTCAAATGGCCATTTTTATTTGACCTTGTTTGACCAAAGGGTCAATATTACAATTATATTTTATGTTTACAGCATCTATGTAACATACTGATTCAGACCTAAGGATTTTATTGCTTTATGCTTGTTCAGAAAATACAAGGCCCTGAAATCAGTGAATTGTCCAATTTGGCATTAAAAAGGGACATTACAAGAACCTTGGGTGGTCAATATCTCAAAACAGCTACCAGATGCAGATGTCCATCATGCAGGGACTTGAGGAAGGGTTCCAGGGCTTTCAAAATATAAGGGTTATTGGTGGTCCCCCCAAATGGTACCAAGTTATGCGGTCCCCCAAACTGGTACCAAATAACCAAAACGCTCCTTATCTAAGATCATATGGCCATTTTCAAATGACCTTATTTGATCAAAGGGTCAATATTAAAATCATGTTTTCTTTTTAAAGCATCTATATAACATACTTATTGAGATCTGAGGATTTAACTCCTGGGTGATTGTTATGTGAGGAAATACAAATCCCTAAAATCATTGATGTGAATAACCAAACGGTTCTGATTGGAGGTCTGATGGCCATTTTAAAATGACCATATTTGACCAAACGGTCAACATTACAGTTATATATTCTGTTTACAGCATCTATATAACGAACTAATTCAGACCTGTAAATTTAACTGATGTGTGATTGTTAGTTGATGGAAATACAAGGCCCTGAAATCTGTGAATTGTCCAATTTGGCATAAAAAGGGACATACCCGGTACCTTAGGGGGCCAATATATCAAAACAGCTACCAGATACAGATGTCCATCATGCAGGGACTTGAAGAGGGGTTCCAGGGCTTTCAAAATATAAGGGTTATTTTTGATCCCCCCGACTGGTACCAATAACCCCTACTGGCCCAAACGGAGAGAAAAAATAGTTTTCTCCACCTTTTTTCCAAAACAGCAGAATTCTTTTTTGAATGTTTTTTCGCCTATTTTTGTGCAAACTGGTTATCTGTCTCGCTTTATCACTTCCAAGGGAGCACTCATTTTTTTAATTTAATGGTATGTAGTGGCCGGTATACACACACACACACGTATATATAAATATATATATATATATATGTATATATATATATATATATATATATATATATATATATATATATATATATATATATATATATATATATATATATATATATACATATATATATATATATATATAGATATAGATAGATATTTATATATATATATATATAGATATTTATCTATCTATCTATCTATCTATCTATCTATCTATACATATATATATATATATATATATATATATATATATATATATATATATATATATATATATATATGTATATATATATATATATATATATATATATATATATATATATATATTTATACATGTATATATAAATATATATATATATATGTATATATATATATATATATATATATATATATATATTTATGTATATATATATATATATATATATATTGTGTGTGCGTGTATGTAAACTATGTATATCATACTGTTTCCCTGTATGTCCGTATTTCTATCTATCTATATGTGAACAACAACATGCACGCACATACATACATACATACACACACACACACACACACACACACACATATGTAAACGGAGACAGATAAACAGTTTGCACAAAAATAGGCGACAAAATATATATTTTTTAAATTTCTGCTGTTTTGGAAAACGGTGGAGAATAAAATATAAAGATTTTTTTTGCTGTTTTCGGAAAAACGGTGGAGATTTTTTTTTTAGTAGTATTACATTCTGTGTATCTTGTAATTTTTATATAAAGTTTAAAACTAGATGCAAATGCATATTCACGTACTTCCAAACTATAACATTTTGTCTATGTAACTTGTCAATTGCAATTATGTATTTAAACCTGCCGTTGCAGCATATTTTACTATACTGTTTTGAGTGCATGTTACATATTGCTTTTATGTGTCGTTTTGTTACTAACATTTTGGATATTTTCAGCTTGTGATTGAGCCTAGTTCTGCAGCAGGAGTGGCAGCTGTCATGTCAGAGAGGATGAGACGGATGGATCCATGCATCAAGAAAGTGGGCGTAATTCTCTGTGGTGGGAATGCAGATATTCATCAAATACCCTGGCTGTCTTAGATCATGTGTGTATGACCCCAACTCACAGTTCTGTGAATTGTAGCAAAGGTGTAACCTTGCGTTAAGGGCATCTGTGGTCCATGACTGGAATTAAGTCATACTTCCTTCATTTGGAAGCTACTAATTTTCAGATAGTACTAATTGTCACTTACATTGATATGCATACAGCTTTTGTCATTGGCATCAACCATTTGCTATCCCTGGGGAGATGTTTTTAATGATAGTATCTTCTGATATTGTACTTCTTTTAGATACAATTTCCAGAGGTGAAACATTTTAAGCTTTGATTCACGTTTCTTTGTCTTTTTTCAAGTATTTTAGTCACATTTGCCTTTTTTGTATTTGTGAATTTTCTTTTTGATTACAATTCTCATCTCAATATGGATGCTTTTTTCACCAAATATGCATTAATTTTTCTGTTAACGTGTAGCTTGGCAGTTTATTTTGTCATGAGTGAACAGCTTTTTAAAACATTAACAAAAATCAAATTTCTTTTCTTCTATTCGTTGTTCGTGTAAATATATTTACCTATAAATCAGCTGCTCCATCTCACATACTCACACTCCCAGTAAGCTTTTAGAGGCTCGAGATAGGAGAAAAAAAGAAATGATCGTTTTAACGAATTCAAAAATCACAAGGTGGATATACTGTGTCTTCAAGAAATACACCTAGTACAAAAAGGTTTTAGATTTATTTTTTTGTTTGGAATGGAATGCTGAATTCATCTTGGTTATCAATAATTCATTTGAATACATTATACATAAACATATACTGGACAAAGAAGGCTGTTTAACAATACTTGATATTGAGTTTTGAATCTCACGAGGTTTGTAATTGTTGGCATCTAGGCACGAAACGCTGGTAGTCCTCCATGGTTCACAGAAACTTCTGAGAGGGTGAGCAAAATCTCCAGCACAAATGATATCTGGCAGTTGGGTCGGTTACTGAATATACAACTTTCGTAAGAAGGAAGAAAGGAAGGAATGGGGTTTAACGTCGCTCTCAACCGCTTAGGTCATATTACCACGAGATAGAAACCCAGAACTGGAAAGAAATTCTCTTATCTGCACAAAAAAGTTCTAAGGTTTTTGTTTTAGTTGCAGAAGAACCATAAAGAGCCCTCCACATTGGCGCACATTTATATAGTGATCAGGCAATCCTGCTTATGGGGATACAGCAGAGACTCCAACCTGCAAACTCAGGCTTGGGAGGCAGGCTCCATAACCATTGGGCCATGGCAGGTGTTACTAAATGATTTCTACATCTATAAAGACATTATAAATAGGAATCCCAATAACATCATAAAGGATAAATTAATATAAGATTAGTTAATTGATATTATGAAATTACAATCACAAAAGGAAAAGATCTACATGGCATACTGATCGACCTTCTCAAAGATTTAGGATGGTATATTCTATTTTCTTAGAAAGTATCATGGTTTTAAATCCGAAAACAGACATCTTGACAGGTTACAAGTTGGCTCATAGTCCAATCGAATCAACTTCCCTTAAATCATTAAAGCCAAGAGGAAAGGCTCTTGGAAGTGTTACAACTCACAATTCAAAATCTGGACTATGTAGGAATGATAAGGAAGAATCTTTTCGGCAAAAGTAACATATATCCTATCAATATACCCAGAAGAATCCGTTAAAATGGAGGACATAGAAAATCTTCATTTTTTTTTTAATTTGAAAGGTTTTTTGTTTATTGCATATCTCAAACAAAGAAGAATATCTCATCTCATTTTACATACAAACATAATGAGAGAGAAAATACAGTTCAAATAGAAAGATCATCGTACCGTCACTATTAACAAAAATTAATATAGTACAAAAAGTAGAAAATTATACGCTTAGCATAACTAGATTTTTAACGTTTTTAAATGGTGGAAAAGGAAAGTGATTTCAGTCTCTCCATTTCTGCAATTACTGGGTGCCATCTACCTAGAAATTGCTCATAACAATCAATTATTTGTGCCCAATATCCTTTTTACATGTAGAATGGCAGTACCCGTTTTTTGACTTCCTGATGACGTATGAACACTGCTTGGAAGATAACAATATTAGATTGATATTAAAAGTGCTTCTTTTTCCTGTCACCAAGAAAAATCCAATACTATTAATCCACTCCTCAACTTCAGCCCACAATGTTGTTGAATATTGACAATTGATAAATAAATGTTCAATGCTGTCAGGTAGTTGACATTTTAGGCAACCGTCATTATCAGTGATTTTCATCTCCAGTAATTTGTCTCTTGTGAATATCCTGTGGTGTAGGACTCTATACTGAATATATTTTGAGTAAATATTATGATTTTATTTATGATTGCACATATAAGCCTCAGCCATTTCTTCATATTGTATTGTAACATTCATATTGGAGTCCCATTTTCAGTACTTTCTTTAATGCTGTCAGTATCAGATAAATGTACTGATTTGTAAATGTTTCTGGAACCCTTTTTGGCTTTGTTAATAAAGTTGTTAAAAATGAATTGATGGGTCTGTTATTTAGGTATATATAGTTTGGTGAAGGAAATGTTCCCTTAAAGTACCCTATGATGCTGGTATTATCACTTGCATGCACACTTGCTGCAGATGTCTATTACTTCTTGCAACTTCCACCAATTTACCTTCTATCTGCCCTTTCAAACGTCCCCACGTGTTGATCAGTGCCCTATCCATGCACCTTTCACCTGTACTAAGGGCTTGGATCCGTGCGCCCGCCACTCATGTTTTGGGCGCACAGATCCTTACTGCACTGACATGTTCTACTCATACTGCGGCCTTACGCGCCCTGCATCAACACTAGCCTTCCCCCTTCTCTTTAATCGTACTGTTCTCCCAGTACCTCTTTATGCGGGGACCTATCTGGTTCGGACCTTAGTGTATAGGTGGCGTAATATATCAAGAACATGTATAAGGAATGTAGGAGTCAGCAGATCACTTACTGCACGCAGAGTACTATTGGAGTGTGCAGTGAATACATGCTACTAGGTGGGTAAGATAATTATGTTAGAGGCAAAAATCAATACTAGAAAACTTCCTTTGTCTCTCATACGTTATGATTCGTATATCATCAGATGGAATTATCATAATTCGATCCGTCCTGATTATATTGGAAAATGAATTTGATATCCAAATTCCCTACCCAGATGTGGTGCAGTTTGTTGACATTCGCTGTCATTGATCCTCGACATACAGCTGCCAACTCCGACGAAAACGAGCCAACTGGGTGAAAGATCGATCGGTTGTTTTGTCTAGGCCAGATACAGCAAATGCATAAACACCTGTTGAATAAAGTTTTGTGTTGGAAATATGTTAATGTCTGAAAAGAGGCAGCGTACGGCAGGTCTAGGAGAGAAATTAAGTGAAAAGATTGAATGTTCGTCTGAATTGGATGATGTTATACCTGAACTATTAATTAAGTAATTAGGCAGCGTTTCATGTGTGGATCATACAGGATTGAGGATAAGGAGATAGTGTTTTGATTAGATGACAGGAATGTTAGCTACGTACGGCCAGAGACGTCCATCGCCAAGTCTGAAAATGCCGCAGGAACCGTGCCACGAGTCCTTAGACAGGGAAACCCAGAGGACGAATTCACCCTCGCCCCCTGCGGCCCGAAAGAGGGTGTTATGGTCCCTCCCCGAGGACCCCCGGGAATGGGACAAGGAGACGCTGCTACAGCACTATATGACCGTCCGAGGCAGACACACCAAATTGGAGCTGCAACTCAAACATGCACAGAAAGTACTTACTCTAAACGAAAGGTGAGGCGTCAACGGCTACCCGAAACTAATAATAAATTTGCACTTTTCGTTTATGAACATTCGAATTCGTGAAAAATTATTACGACGGATGCGTATCATACTTGAGGAACGGTTGCCATTCAAATAAATCATGGAAAGTTATATCGTTGGGCACGTATCCTTCGGCCATTCGTGAAATGTAACCAATATGAATATAAAAGCATAAACATATGGTTGTATATGAGTAATGTCAGACTTGAAAACTTGAAAAAAGTAAGTCGAACGATGCGGCCCACCAAGAATTCATGCGAAAAGTCGTGCCACCTCCCGGATCCCTTTATATTTTCTTTTTATCCAAAGCAGGCCGTTCTCCCTAGAATTTCAGAAACGATTCCATTTGATTATCGACACTGATCTTTTTGGATCATATGAAATACATAATAATAACAATAATAATAATAATAATAATAATAATAATAATAATAATAATTATGATAATAATAATCTAATAATGATGATGATGATGATAGTTATAATGATAATAATACTAATGATGTTATGATAATAATAACAGTAATGATATTAGTGATGATGATGATGATATTGATGATGATGATGATGATGATGAAAATACTGATTATAATAATAATAATAATAATGATAATAATTATGATGATAATAATAATGAGATGCGAGACGTAATAATTACGTATTCTTTCTAGTGTCCAAGTCGAACATTTCTTAGTCTCATTTCCTCGTGTCATGAGTGTCTATAGATGCAGTAGCAATGGCTATGTCTGGATCGGTTGCAAGATATTGAGTTATTAAAGGCAAAGCTTTTATTTAACCCATATGCACCTAGAGGTCAAATATGGTCTGACAACTCGAAACATAACTTATCATTAAAAGTCATATCTGAAAAAATATCTGATTAGTTATTGTAAAACCTGACATGAGTAAAGATCTCTGACAACTATTTCTGAAAAGAAATATTGCTTTTATGGCAATATTCTTATTGTTAGATGATAAGATCATATCACGAATGTCGATCACCGGATACGCAACCAGCAGATGTCGCTCAACAGCCTCGGCACGACTCCTAGCCCAGGTGATGACGAGAACCACCAAGAGGTGCGTTTTCGCATGTGCGTGAGCAACCTCCTCTATCATGTTAACATTTATTACGAGAGCCCTCATTCGTGACGTCCTGGTGACGTCATACCGAGGCGAGATTATGTGTGTCTAGGGCTTTACAATGAGCCTCGTGGTAATTGGTCTATGGCGACCAATCCATGTTTTATACATCTAAGGTCATATGCACGCTTTAGGGGTTAGGAGGTGAAGAGGTTTAGATAAGCGACACATGTACCCTGAAAATTCAAACGATAAGAGGCTTTCTTCTCTCAGAACTGTGGTGAAGAGCAATTAATACACTACTTTGTTAGGGGTCCATAATTATTAGTTACGACCTGTTTGAAAGTGTGATCTGGTCTGATATCCACCTCACGTGATCAATATCGGATGAGTTGAGGTTGGATATCAGCCTGAGTCCGGACCGCGTGTTCAAACAGGGTGTAACGAACTTATCACCTGCCAGACATGGTAAAAAAACAAAAGCATCTCATAAACTTTGTAAATAACTATCATTATTTGAATACAAACTACAACGGTGAACATGTATAATTCCTCTGCCATCAGAGTTGCAGATACCGATGATGAAATTTAGACAACATGTCTCATATTCCATTTGAGATCAGGAAGAAAAAAGTCTCTGAAGGTAACAGAGCTCTCTACCTGCTTCCATGTTGAAACCTGCAGTTTAAAGGTAAAGGTATTTGGTTTATAGTCTTGTATCCACCGAAGCGCTCACAGGACCTTCCTCCCCTAGCAGGCCTGTACACACGGAAACCATTTCAATCCCCCGGGGGATATTCCAGAGCAACTGGCACACGCTCTAAGCACTGCCTTGCTTATGCTAGGTACCCATTTTGCAGCTGGGTAGACTGAAGCAATATGGAATAAACTGTCTTGCCAAATGACAGACGAAAGTGCCCCGGCCGAGAATCGAACCAGCGACCCTCTAATTACTAGTCCGACACCTTACCAACTGAGCTACTCTGTACTTTGTTTAGCAGTTTTTTTATTCGTTTTCAGACTTGCTGAAGGTGCCAAACGAGAGAACGAGAGTCTCATTTCACAGGTAGCAGGATTTAAGAATAAACTAAGGGACCTACAGCAGAGGTATACGAAGGAGAACGAACTCTGGCAGGAGAGGAAAAATCTCGAACTAAGCATCGACCTGTTAAAAAATAACAATGATTTGTTAAAGGATGAAAATAAAAAACTCAAACTCGCTATCAAGAAAATCAAGTGAGGCTTCTTCATTCTTCTGCTGCTGCTACTACTACTACTACTACTACTACTACTGCTACTACTACTGCTGCTGCTGCTGCTGCTACTACTACTACTACTACTGCTGCTGCTGCTGCTGCTGCTGCTGCTGCTGCTACTACTACTACTACTACTACTACTGCTGCTGCTGCTGCTGCTGCTGCTGCTGCTAATACCACTACCACTAGGACTACTTCTAGCACTGCTACTACTACTACTACTACTACTACTACTACTACTACTACTACTACTACTACTACTACTATTTCGTCAACTGGTCTTGCTGTTGCTTTAGCTACCGCTACTGCTACTGCTGCTGGTTTTACTATCACAAACAATACATTCTCACGAAAAGTTATAGAACCAGAACTATAAATTCGGTACACTATATGCGTTGGTGTTTTAATTATGCGTCCTTTTACCGGATCAATTTAAGGTGATGGGTACCATTGCAAGCCAGTTAAAAGCCCTGTCTCAAAACACACCTCAGAGCAGCATCATCCTATAACTAGGTGTATCTCCAGTTTCCTGAGTGTTATCAGGTAGAGAATATCATCGCCACCTGTCATTATTCAATCCATATTTTGTTTTATTTCAAAATTTACAACTTTTTTTCGAATGACATATTCTCATTAACCACGCAGTTGATGGTTACTGTAGGTTCACAGATACCTAGGGATGTCATTGACTATGCCCAATAAAAAGTATTTTTTTGATTTTTTACTGCTGAAGACTTTTACAGGCCATAACATTGAAAATTTTAGTGAGATATCTCGTGTGTGGAGGCATGGGAACCCCTTTGAATAGTAGTGGACATACCTCGCTGATCACTTCTGAGCAATGAAAACAAAAGAGAGTTGCACAAAGATACACCTCGACGATCTCAAGACAATGGCTTGTGGTCAGGATGCTATAAATAGGTGCTAGCTATGAGCATGTGAGGTTACCAAGTATAGTTGGTGTGGAGATTTCTAACTAAAAATTTCAACGTTAATATGTCCTGTAAAAATCTTCAGCAGTAAAAAATCAAAAAAATACTTTTTATTGGACATAGTCAATGATATCCCTAAAGTAACTCTGAACCTGCAGTAACCATCAACTGTGTAATTAATGAGAATATGTCATTCGAAAAAAAAGTTGTAAATTTTGAAATAAAAAAGAATATGGATTAAATAATGACAGGTGGCGATGATATTCTCTACCTGATAACACTCAGGAACCTGGAGATACACCTAGTTATAGGATTATGCTGCTTTGAGGTGTGTTTTGGGGCAGGGCTTTTAACTGGCTTGCAATGGTACCCATCACCTTAAAGTCCTAAACCGCACGTTCAACCTTTGAATTATTTCAAAAATGGCCGGATTTTTATTTGTAATATCAAAGTTTGTATTTTGGATTTCTCCTGTCGTAAAAATCGAATGTACGGAGAATACACATTACTTGTAGTACAGCAATAGCCTAATTTAAAAAAAAATCATACATATTTTAGCTTTATATATTTTTGCTCTTTCAGCACTGGAGGTCACAAAAGTCGCATCCCAGTTCCTCTCGCGCCCTTACCAGCTTTACCATTCCAAAAGAGAAGCATGGCTTGTCAGACCGATACCTCCCTCCCAAGACGTGGAAACAGCGTCCAGCGGAGCAAGAGTCTTCCCCTTGCTGGCCCTCGACCGCTTGTCACATTGCGACACAGCGAGAGGGAGTTCGTGTATCGGAAAAATAGGCTCTCCGAAAGTCCGGTCACTAGGGGGCGCCACACTCCAACTTCTTCTCACAGCCACCGCAGATCATCGCCGCACGAGCATAGCATGCGCCTGCATGGTAGAAACATCTCGAATGATTATTACCGCGACAAAAAACAACTATAAATGTCTACCGGGGGTGGATTTACAAGTTTCAGTGATGCTAGCCACTGCTTTTGTCGGACTTTACCAAAAGGAAATATATGAAAACTAACTCTGCCAACCTGTCTTTTTGTACAGCCAATTGATGCACATGATTTTAACATTTTCCTGTTTGATACAAGTTTTAATGCAAATTTCGAAGAGAGTTCTTGCGAAGAGCACTGCAGCCTATGATTCACTGCTCAGAGAGCGGGGGCAGGAAGTGACAATGCCACTCATAGAGTCACAGCTGCATGATAGCAATTGTAGAACATGGCTGCTAGCAGGGGCTGCCAGGGGAAGGGCAGGCTGATGGCAATACGCACAATTCTCCCCTCATGGGATCACTGAGAGAAAAAGGAGGAGAGCATCCTATTCTTAAAGTGTATATCTTTCATTTCAGCTAATATGTATGTAAGGCTTTAGTTCCCCTTTAAATATCACCTGAGGCCAGTTTTACCTACACACTGCAGATGATGGTAGTCCAGGGTTCGTAAAGGTCCCAGTTCAATCCGTCATAAAAGGTCTGCCTGCCTGTCAAACAGAATCGTTGCTCTCATTAGACCTACTAGACTCATTGCCCATTATAGGTAGGATCATAGCTGGCCTCGGCTTAATGCCCTACAAGTACAACGAAACTATATAGCCTTGCCTTCAGGCTGAATTAAAAGGTTAAACCCCCTACAAATGATGGCATCGCCTCAGTAATATAAAGAAGACTGCACAGCCATCTCGAGGACGAGGTGCTAAGTACTACACCAGTATTACATTCTTGGATTATACTACACAACAATTGTAACTGTATACAGTTTTGATATGAATGGGGGTATCTCTGATTTTTATTCGGAGCATGTGTGTAATTCAACAATAACCATTTACATGATGAATAATTGTTGACAACTGAGTCTAAAGTGAAGTGAACCGCCACTGGTGCTTTAATCATACATTAAGTGAACCGTCATTTTATAACAGTATTACTATACATGTTCATGTATATAGCTTACATATCTAAAACAATGACTTTGGAACTGTAAATTTTGTATTGAGCTACTATCGGAACGCTTGAACTATTTAAGTGGGGTT
This sequence comes from Maea johnstoni, assembly GCA_963942565.1. NCBI lineage: Eukaryota > Metazoa > Annelida > Polychaeta > Spionida > Magelonidae > Maea > Maea johnstoni. The sequence continues at coordinate 22,795,036 of OZ012686.1, forward strand.
GGTATGCCCTCTGTCATTGTATAAAGTAGTCTTTTTGAAACTCCAATATGTGTACATAGTAGTGCTGTGGGGTTCAGATATGCAACACATTGATGCATTAATCATTCCAAAATGGAACAAGCAGAACGGGTTAATTCAACAACCTTCTAACGTTCTACAAAAAATACTCTATTCCAAGAGTTATTTTCAAATCTGTCCACACTTATGTGCCAATTATGGTGGACTGGCAAACTGTTGAGAATGGAACGGAAACCCAAATTTCGTATCTTTTTAGGATATTCGAATGCTAAAACGTGTATATAATAAATTGGTGGTGGTGGAGGTAATATCTGTGGAAAACCACGGACTGGTAACTTTCTCGCATGCCTGAAGTAGGAGACGTCTGACCTTGTGCAGCGGTGAGACACGGAAAACGTTTGGTGCGCAATGCGCTTGAAAATTTCGGACATGGAGAACGACCCACTACATGCACTATGGAAACTAAATGCATAGATTTCTGTCCCGGTTTACTTTGATTAACATTTATTGAATGTCAAAATAAAATGGCAAAAAATGTGTTTGTGAAAACGAATCCAGTGCAATAAAAAACAAAAGCAGTGTCTGTGTCTTTAGTCAGTTTCTCTATGTAGCCATCGGTGCCATCCGTGACAAATGCTATCTCTGTGTTCACTTAGTCAGGCACGAGGCCTTTATGTCAACGGCAATAGTGGTCTTAAATCATTTTTTCATATATGAAATGGCGAAATATGTTTGAAACAAACTATTGTCTTTCCGATCCTATACACTATTTGATTTGCCAGTGGCTTGGGGTAAGACGGTGGTTTTCGCCTATTACTTAGGTTTTCTCCACCGATTACAACTGGCTAGTAGTGACTTCGCCCCAATATGGCAGAAAAAGAAATTCCTACACTATTTAACTACTACTACTATCCCTTGATGTTTTATGTAGCAAAACATTTCCCCAAAATTTATACATAATACATATACGAGCCTCTTAATTCTATACACGTCAATACGAACCATGGCCATTTTTAGATTCATATTTCAATATGTGCTACCGGAAGATCGGGGGAGGGATGTTCCGATTCTGATATGGTGCAGAGCAAAGTCTATTCAGAGTATTTCGCTCCGGATTATCTGAATTTCAATGTTCATCCGGATATCCTTTTCTGACAGTGATCGTTTTTTCGATTGTTTATCATCCCGGGGGGGGGGGGGGGGGGGCACTCAGGTACAGAGGGGGGCCGCACCCGCGTTACGTATGTCCGCGATTTTGTAAAAGAAGGGTACTTTTTTGTACCCAGGTACGAAGTATGGGGGTCAAAATCCCCTTACAATCCACGAAATGTACGCGGCTCTGACGCCGAGTGACTCCCGAAGTGACTGGGCTTCCGAGTTTGCTGCCGCCACTTGCTGCCGCTAAACACGCAGGGGATTATAAAATCTTAAGTTGAAATACGTGTTCCCGTTCATCCAATGTCAGTGTTTTGATAAAAGAAGGGGTGTTTATTTAGTGGAAAAAATCAGCGTTTTATCAAAATAAGGGTACTTTTTTGGCCCGAAACCAGTGCTTTAGGGGTATTTTTTAAATTTGATAACGAGCGTATGCGCCCCCTAAATACCCAAGTGCCCCCCCCCCCCCCCCCCCCCCCCGGGTTAACACCTTGGATGAAGACTTGTGTTTGGTCATCTAAGATAAAACCAAGGGCTGCAAGTTGTCCAGCATACGGACAGACTTGTGTTGTCGGTATCCAACGGTCGGACAGTGGCAAATGCCGACTTTTCCCACCGCTCCCCTAATTTCTACCAGCCTGATTGTACCATAGTTGCTTGCCTTCCACAGACCTCGAAAGTTGTAGGTTTTATGGCATACCCCACGCTTTCAAGCACTTGTTCTCTAAGCTACCAAAACCATAAAGGTGTTACCCATGGATGTTTAACCTGTAGACCGAAATATCTGACTCTCTAATGCCATGTTGATGATTTTCTATGATAATTTAGCTATATATGGACGTCTATTGTTTATGTTATGATTTCTACTGCCATTAACCGGTCATTTCTTAACACATGCCAGGTTCTGTCTCTATATTTCTCTATAGTTCAAGTCAGATATTTCGGTCTATTTAACCTGGTTCTCAGGCTGTGTTAGGTATAATGCCCCCACCACAATATATACACTAAGTAGGTTTGATGTCTCTCTCAAACTATAGATGGCAGCACTGTTTTCATGAGTTGCAGTTGATAATACACACTACAACTCAAGTGTGTCCCCCTTGAGGATTTATTCAGAACCAAACCTGGAGTGAAATCCACTCAGTTTAGATTCGTGAATGAGCGAGGTATCACAGACTTGTAGCAAGTTTAATCGATGTCGAAGAAGAGTGCTGACCCGGGAGTGCTGAGCCAAGCTTTTCTTGACCAGTGATCGGTGGAAGGCAGTCAACTGTGGTACACGCTACATAGACCCCTCGAAAGTTGTGGTGTGTGTGTGATACCCTTGGGGTTAGTCGGCTCCGCCTCGTAACACCTCGGGTATATCACATACACCACAACTTCCTTGGGGTCTATCTGTCACATAGACCCCTCGAAAGATGTGGTCAGGTGTGTGCGTGATACCTTTGGGACTACTCGGCTTCGTCTCCTGACACCTCGGGTATATCACACACACCAAAGCTTCCGCGGGGTCTATCTATCACACGTACCCATCAAATGGGCCAATCCGTACTGACGCCCCTTCGAAAAATGAGCTCGGCGACATGAGACCGCATTCAGTAGGAACCAATGGACTTTCCCTTAAAATCGATCACGTGAATGTCATCGATATAAAAACGACAGGACACGGAAGTTGCGCCGAAGAGACGAGAGTTAGGAGGCGGAAAGTGAAACTAACGGATTAGCGCAATTGAAAGTAAACACTACATTGACTACAACAGGTAAGTTCACCTTCATCCATGTTTGAAATATGCCCATGCCTATACTCAAAAGGAATGATTTCGCCGCACTGCTGGGATGACAATGCACCTGTCCCTTCCGCCTTAGATGACCAAACACAAGAATTCTTTTCTTCATCCAAGCTTCCGCCGACTGTGACGAATACGGATCTTCCGACCCGTATTCTACCGACCACTTTCAGTGCGACCCCGCCCTCGTTTCTTTGACCGGTACCGTACGGGCTCCTTTCAAATTTACACATAGTGACATACTATATACTTTTTTTTTCAATTCTGTTGGAGTTGTGACTGTTGGGTAGGTGATAGCATATTCAACTACGGGGCAGGATGATAGAAGAAGAAGTCCTCTCTCTCTCTCCAACATATCTGTGGAAAGGCTGTCCATGTAATAACTTGTACATGGCATTTCAAAATGATTTTAATGTGTGATATATGAATTTTCTCTCATTTACAAATTTCTGTGACTTCTAGTGCGTTTTCTTTTACTTAATCATGTTCATTCTTTTTTATACTCTCAAATATTATCTATTTTACACTCACTTGTTCTCTACTTCCAACTCTTCCTCATTTCTCCCTGACTTGATTAAATCAATCTCTCAGTTTTTGTTTTATTATCACTATTATTGGGTTCACTCAAGTTAGAGTTCGCAACTCGGGTAAGAAATAAATTTCATAGTAGTGCTAAAGAGCTAGAAGTTTTCTGGATCTACGGCTGCATTTACTCATTGCTGCATGTAATTGTAGGAGTGCTTCACAAATGTGTACTCTTTTTAATGAAGAATATTGCTATTTAATGAATATAAAACATTTGTGATTTTTTAAAAAGATGTTTGCTTCAATCAATGAAATTTTTTCTTTGCTGTGAAATAAGTGCAAAACAAATTTACCTACTGCATGATTAAAAAAATTGAAATTCTGAAAAAGCAAGGAAACCCAAAAAATAATTTGAAATAAATACATTTCAAATGACTTTTAATAATGTTAATAACCTCATAACTGGAAAATAAGACATTTGCAACATACATTGGGGTGATAAAACTTGAAATTTGCTGGGTCGCATAGTTAATTCAATTTAAGTGGACCAGAGATGAGAACAAAAATTGACCTGGACCACCACCAAATTTGGTGGCCCAGGAATAAGACTAAAAGGTTGAAACTAGTTTGCAGCACTGATAGATAATTTTTTTTAAAAGAAACGTCTACAATGATTTTGAATTATTCAAAGGCACCAGTGGTTTTTACTTTTACCCCACCTTCAATGATTGAAAAATACTAGCTGTGTGGGGGCATTGGTCCAAAAAGTTTCAGCTGTCAGCTTCATAGTCTGTCTTGTGCACCAGAGTGAGATTTTTGCGATAAATTCTAATAAGGGTCTCGCATCATCCGTGTAGTTGGTACATTTTTTTTGCCGTTTATTAGTACTGGTAATATTACAGGGGCTTTAGTATGTGTGCAGGTGGGCCACAACGAGTCTGCTGTCATGCAAGGTAACTTCGGATGCAAGGTAACTTCTCCCTACTATTTGTATTATTTTTCTAAAAACACTTATTTTTCTGTTCCCCCAAGATCAATGAATATTTGTCTGGTGACTGATTGGACTTTAGTATTCTTTACTCTTCAGATTGTAATAATGGCTACAAAGGCACGAGGCAGCATGCACATGGACCCCACCATTCGAGCTTTAAGTGGGAAGCGGAAACACAGTCGTCAGAGTCTTTGCGCTGGTGCTGACCAAGGCATAGCCATGGGACAACGGGTGCTGGCAAAATCAAAGGTAAATAATTGGGATGGGGACCTTTAACCCTTATGCTGCTGGTGGCTAATTTTGCCATTACAAAATGATGCAAGAAAAGTGAAAAATGACAAAAACCCTGGCATATGGGTACTCATCTGAGAGTACTCAATGGGAGCTATCCAATGAATACCAACAAGAAAGTGTGTAGATGGTTTTCAAAAAATTTTGCGTCCTTGTGCTTTTGACAAAAGTTGCTCTCTGCATTGGAAGGGGTAAAAAAAGAGTATGGTATGTTACAGCATCACTACCAAAGATGCAGTACAGTATTTTAACAGTACGGTTAATAGTATTCTATTGCATTATTACCTTATGAATATCTGCTTAGTATCATAAAGGGTACCTTAAAGGAATGAAATGGTATTATGTGGTTCTTCTTGAAACGATACCGGTACCAGTACCTTTTTATAGCTCTTGAATGGTATCAAACACTAAAGGTAATATATCCGTTCTGTTGCATGAATAATGTGCCCTTGAAAGTTGACCTTTGCTAGGTTATGTGATGTGACTACCTTAAGAAAATTAATCTAGCTCCATAATGGCTGATGCAACCCTAGTGTGTGGCTAACTTTCAGTAGAAATTCTATGCAGTTATGTTGTTAATGACTCTTGCTCGAATAATCCATCAGGTTCTTAATTGGTCTATTAAGCAGTGAATTGTTGAACACTTTCAGGAAATAGTATTTGAATGTTAAATTTTGTTTAGGTGTGTTTGCACCTTTTTTGCTTGCAAGTGCAATATATCCATTTTTTTTTGGAGGGAGGGCAAGTAATTTGTTTACCAGATAGTGCCCAGACAATTATGGCAAATACTAGTGATTGTCCCTACCCTGTAGGGCAAGTAACTTACTTTACTAGGTACTAGCCAGACATTTACATCTGACAGATATTAGAGTGATTGTCCACATACCCTGGAGGGCAAGTAATATAGCATAGCTGAGTGATTGTACAAACAATATCAGTTATAGGGCAAGTTACACATCTTGCCATATTCTGACCAGACAATTAGGGCAAATCAAAGAGTTGTAGATAGTTCTTGGCCTGGAGTAAAAGTTACTTGACATGGTTATTATCAGGGTACGACGCTAAGGCTTGCCCTATTGCCTGGGGCAAGTTCAACAGTGAAAAACAGAGTTTCGGGCAAGTTCATGGCCTAATCTAAAAGCCCGAACAGGCAAGTCAATATTCCCACTTTAATACCCCATACAAAAGCTAGACCGAGATTATCGTTGTTATTTCTGCAAAACACTGCCCTTAGTGAGATTGTCATTCTAAATTGTATGCCTCTATAGTTTATTCTCATAAAAATGCTAAAGAGGCATACAAAATAGGATGTCACGGTGTTAATAATGAACAAAGTGCAAAATAACATTTTGGGGGGCAAGTTGAATTTTTTTTCGGGCAAGTAAATCTTGGGGTCGCTCTGCCCGAATGGGCAAGTGCCTTCAAAAGTTAACGTCGGTCCCTGATTATTCCCTTTTACTAAAGTTCCTGCTTTTACTTGCCCTGGTGGGAGGTCACTTATTGAGGGCACTTTTCATGGTGGTGATATATGGGCATAGTCTTAGCCAGCAGGGCGTCTGGGTGTCTTTTTGGACACCCAAACCCTTAAAAGGCACCCCTCAGGACACCCAAAAAGTTTTGTGAAGAATTTCTTAAAATGTCAATTTCAAGCATATAATTATATTTTTTCATCTACATATTATTCCTATGATATTGTATAAGGATATCATGCCTTATTTTCATAAATTTATACATGTTAATGGTTGAAATATGAGTATATCGTGGTCCCCCATAGAATTTTGGACGCCCCAAAATTTTACAATTGCCAATTGTAGGCACCCAGTTTTCAAATCCTGGCTAAGACCCTTTATCTGGGTATGTTATTGTTTGATATTGCAGAGAAGAGTATTCACAGAGGTGCAGAACTTGCAACCCTCCAAGGGAAATGCTGCCCTAACCAAGAAACAAAAGCCTTTGATTGACCCTAGCTCCAAGAGGCGCAACTCTCTTGCATGCAAAGTCTTGGAGCAGATGGAGAAGAACAGAGCATGTAAGTAATAATGATGGGATGGTAATTGGCAGTTACTGTATTCGCCCAATTAAGGGCACCGTCTTAAATAAGCGCACCCCCCCAATTTTTTCCCCGATTTTGGGGGACCTGCAAGCGCCAAAGATCATGTTCTCATGTTAAATTTCTACTGTTTTAATGGAACAAGAAGGTATATAGATGGCGACCGTAACTGCCATCTATCGGCCATTTCTTGTTGCGGTACGTAACACCGCGATCGGCACTCATGGGGGGGGGGGGGTGTGGTTATATGAATGTTCGACAAAACCCCTGCTACAGAAATTTCCCAACTTGCACCCGTACGGTGCGCTTAATCAGGCGAATATGGTAACCCATGTACACTCAGAGCAGCCAAAACAGACCAGACAATTTTGGAATAATTTTTCTAACAAAAGTTTTTTCTGGAAAACACCCCGCAAGGGGCACACACCTTATGATGTGCAATAGGAGTTGGCACCTCTCGGGGAACCCTAAGCTGGTGTGGCACCCTGCTTGCCTTATAAAAGAATGGGGATGTGTGGATCTGTCTATGGATACCCTGCATCTGAAATATCCATTTATCCTCTTTGGATCTTAAGACTCTGCTCTTACTCTCGCTCTTTTTAGAGGTTGACCTACAAAGGTCAACCTATATTGTTATCGCTTTTGTTGTCTTGCATTTCCGGGGGGGTCCTGGGAGCTGGTTGATGCATTTTCCCTATGTTGTCTTACATGGCTGTTTTGGATTTTTCTACCCGCATGATCTGGAGAGTGGGGTGTGGTGGGGTCGTTTTGTTTATTGTTTCTGTTAGTGTTGAGTGTGTAGTTTATAATGGTTGTTTCATTTTTTCTGTGGGTTGCCTAGTTTTTTTTTGGTGGATTTTTACGTGTTTATACTTTATGTTTTCTTCACTCTAATACGCTTCTGTAACGCGTCGGGTGGGGCGGCCGTTGGATGCGCATGCGTGGGTTTTCTGCATATTTAATGCGATCGGCTAATCACGTGACGGTGCGTGTTGGGGTTTCCCAGCACCACGTGGTTTGTCTCTGGTGAATTATCCAATGAGCGGTCTCACTGCCTCACCGTCACACCACGTGGTACTCTTTCCCGCGGTTTATTAACCAATGAGCGGCTATTTGTATCCCTGTTTGTACTATTCTACTTACGTGTTCATTCACGTATTTTTTACATTGGCGAGGTTACGGTCCGCCATTTTGAATATCGGGTTTGACGAAATTTGCACCCCGATTTCAAAGCTTTCGTTTGTGGCCATCTCTAACTCTAATATTCTGAAACCAAAAGAATTAACAAGCCAAGTATCTATATTATTAAGATTAATTCTTTTGGTTTCGGGAAATCGAAAATATTTTGAGATATTTGTCAACACGCATCGATGATGACGTGTTGACCATGGCGATGAGTACATTTTCAATGGTACCTCGCCGATTCCTGTCAATTTCATCAAGCTATCACCCCCCGATCACAATATGACTACCTACCTGGATAGATGAGATCCTCATCTATCTGATTCAATCATTTTTTAAATTCAACTTCAGGTTGGAAGCGAAAAAATAGCTTTTCGCTACAACCGGAAGTTGATTTTTTTGACATTAGCGAGGTTACGGCATTGATATGCATTGTGTGCATTTCACACAAAAAACATACTTTTTTCAATAAATTGTCACGTCGCCGTTTCTGGGTTAAAATTTACAAATGACCCATCAAAGTGTTCGCAACAAATAGGGCTTTTACCCTATTATCATAACTTGTTGGTTATATTTGTAATTATTGAAAAAAATTGGCGACTTCATCGCAGCCATTTTGCCTATTTATAATTCTGAGCGGGATCTTACCACGTGGTTTGTCTCTGGTGTATTATCCAATGAGCGGTCTCACTGCCTCACCGTCACACCACGTGGTACTCTTTCCCGCGGTTTATTAACCAATGAGCGGCTATTTGTATCCCTGTTTGTACTATTCTACTTACGTGTTCATTCACGTATTTTTTACATTGGCGAGGTTACGGTCCGCCATTTTGAATATCGGGTTTGACGAAATTTGCACCCCGATTTCAAAGCTTTCGTTTGTGGCCATCTCTAACTCTAAAATTCTGAAACCAAAAGAATTAACAAGCCAAGTATCTATATTATTAAGATTAATTCTTTTGGTTTCGGAAAATCGAAAATATTTTGAGATATTTGTCAACACGCATCGATGATTACGTGTTGACCATGGCGATGAGTACATTTTCAATGGTACCTCGCCGATTCCTGTCAATTTCATCAAGCTATCACCCCCCGATCACAATATGACTACCTACCTGGATAGATGAGATCCTCATCTATCTGATTCAATCATTTTTTTAATTCAACTTCAGGTTGGAAGCGAAAAAATAGCTTTTCGCTACAACCGGAAGTTGATTTTTTTGACATTAGCGAGGTTACGGCATTGATATGCATTGTGTGCATTTCACACAAAAAACATACTTTTTTCAATAAATTGTCACGTCGCCGTTTCTGGGTTAAAATTTACAAATGACCCATCAAAGTGTTCGCAACAAATAGGGCTTTTACCCTATTATCATAACTTGTTGGTTATATTTGTAATTATTGAAAAAAATTGGCGACTTCATCGCAGCCATTTTGCCTATTTATAATTCTGAGCGGGATCTTACCACGTGGTTTGTCTCTGGTGTATTATCCAATGAGCGGTCTCACTGCCTCACCGTCACACCACGTGGTACTCTTTCCTGCGGTTTATTAACCAATGAGCGGCTATTTGTATCCCTGTTTGTACTATTCTACTTACGTGTTCATTCACGTATTTTTTACATTGGCGAGGTTACGGTCCGCCATTTTGAATATCGGGTTTGACGAAATTTGCACCCCGATTTCAAAGCTTTCGTTTGTGGCCATCTCTAACTCTAAAATTCTGAAACCAAAAGAATTAACAAGCCAAGTATCTATATTATTAAGATTAATTCTTTTGGTTTCGGAAAATCGAAAATATTTTGAGATATTTGTCAACACGCATCGATGATGACGTGTTGACCATGGCGATGAGTACATTTTCAATGGTACCTCGCCGATTCCTGTCAATTTCATCAAGCTATCACCCCCCGATCACAATATGACTACCTACCTGGATAGATGAGATCCTCATCTATCTGATTCAATCATTTTTTAAATTCAACTTCAGGTTGGAAGCGAAAAAATAGCTTTTCGCTACAACCGGAAGTTGATTTTTTTGACATTAGCGAGGTTACGGCATTGATATGCATTGTGTGCATTTCACACAAAAAACATGCTTTTTTCAATAAATTGTCACGTCGCCGTTTCTGGGTTAAAATTTACAAATGACCCATCAAAGTGTTCGCAACAAATAGGGCTTTTACCCTATTATCATAACTTGTTGGTTATATTTGTAATTATTGAAAAAAATTGGCGACTTCATCGCAGCCATTTTGCCTATTTATAATTCTGAGCGGGATCTTACCACGTGGTTTGTCTCTGGTGTATTATCCAATGAGCGGTCTCACTGCCTCACCGTCACACCACGTGGTACTCTTTCCCGCGGTTTATTAACCAATGAGCGGCTATTTGTATCCCTGTTTGTACTATTCTACTTACGTGTTCATTCACGTATTTTTTACATTGGCGAGGTTACGGTCCGCCATTTTGAATATCGGGTTTGACGAAATTTGCACCCCGATTTCAAAGCTTTCGTTTGTGGCCATCTCTAACTCTAAAATTCTGAAACCAAAAGAATTAACAAGCCAAGTATCTATATTATTAAGATTAATTCTTTTGGTTTCGGAAAATCGAAAATATTTTGAGATATTTGTCAACACGCATCGATGATGACGTGTTGACCATGGCGATGAGTACATTTTCAATGGTACCTCGCCGATTCCTGTCAATTTCATCAAGCTATCACCCCCCGATCACAATATGACTACCTACCTGGATAGATGAGATCCTCATCTATCTGATTCAATCATTTTTTTAATTCAACTTCAGGTTGGAAGCGAAAAAATAGCTTTTCGCTACAACCGGAAGTTGATTTTTTTGACATTAGCGAGGTTACGGCATTGATATGCATTGTGTGCATTTCACACAAAAAACATACTTTTTTCAATAAATTGTCACGTCGCCGTTTCTGGGTTAAAATTTACAAATGACCCATCAAAGTGTTCGCAACAAATAGGGCTTTTACCCTATTATCATAACTTGTTGGTTATATTTGTAATTATTGAAAAAAATTGGCGACTTCATCGCAGCCATTTTGCCTATTTATAATTCTGAGCGGGATCTTACCACGTGGTTTGTCTCTGGTGTATTATCCAATGAGCGGTCTCACTGCCTCACCGTCACACCACGTGGTACTCTTTCCTGCGGTTTATTAACCAATGAGCGGCTATTTGTATCCCTGTTTGTACTATTCTACTTACGTGTTCATTCACGTATTTTTTACATTGGCGAGGTTACGGTCCGCCATTTTGAATATCGGGTTTGACGAAATTTGCACCCCGATTTCAAAGCTTTCGTTTGTGGCCATCTCTAACTCTAAAATTCTGAAACCAAAAGAATTAACAAGCCAAGTATCTATATTATTAAGATTAATTCTTTTGGTTTCGGAAAATCGAAAATATTTTGAGATATTTGTCAACACGCATCGATGATGACGTGTTGACCATGGCGATGAGTACATTCTCAATGGTACCTCGCCGATTCCTGTCAATTTCATCAAGCTATCACCCCCCGATCACAATATGACTACCTACCTGGATAGATGAGATCCTCATCTATCTGATTCAATCATTTTTTTAATTCAACTTCAGGTTGGAAGCGAAAAAATAGCTTTTCGCTACAACCGGAAGTTGATTTTTTTGACATTAGCGAGGTTACGGCATTGATATGCATTGTGTGCATTTCACACAAAAAACATACTTTTTTCAATAAATTGTCACGTCGCCGTTTCTGGATCAAAATTTACAAATGACCCATCAAAGTGTTCGCAACAAATAGGGCTTTTACCCTATTATCATAACTTGTTGGTTATATTTGTAATTTTTGAAAAAAAATGGCGACTTCGGAAAAAAACGGCAAAAACGGCTTTTTGGAATGTTGATTTAGGAACCCTGGCGAAATTCTAAATTTACTTATTAATTTCGCCACTAAAACCGGAAAAAAAGTTTCAACTTCAAGAAAACAGACTCTAAATAATCCATCCTGCCCATTTGTGGATTTTTTTTGTTCCCCACAATCGTAAAAAAACAACTTTGAAAAAAACGGAAGTAGTAAATAATTTTATCGCGATTTCAGCAGTCAGTATATATACCCTTCTCACCATGAGTGTAGTATGCAGTCCTGAAGTTAGCAGACCTTTAACCCTGCCATCAGGATTTTATGTTTAGGTGCAAATAAATTCCTGTGCTGGCACCATGACGGTAAGGTTTTGCCAGGGGTGCACTGTTTAGGTTTGGGGATTTTGGAGCATGCTCCCAGGGGAAAAATTGAAAAGTTTGTGTTTCTGGTGTATTTTTTGGCACTATTAGGTGTGATAAAAAGATAGAGAAATTCAAAGAAAGGGAAATTTTTTAAAAATGCTCTAAAACTGATATTTAATGTCCATTCACAAGCTTGGCTCTTATAGTTCATCATCAGGTAGCAAAATCACATAATCCAGGGGCATATGCCCCTTAAGGGACCATATGATTGATCTTTGTGCATGTTTGCATTCAGGCAGTGTTTGGCCATTTTCTTGTAAAGGTAAGTCACTGACTAAAGTTCTTCAGGCAGCAGCAAGTAAGTTGTGGCAAGCATGCTACTGGTGTGGTTTTGTTGACTGTCATTTGCAGTGCAGGATGTGGGCTTTTCCCATTCATGTTTGGTGATCTACTGGATGAGTGATGGTGAGTTTGTCATAGTTTCTTGGATAGCTAGAAGTGGGTTATATTTTTCGAAAATATTTGAGGGAGGGTTTTAGATAGAGTTCTTTTGAAAAAATTGAGGGATATGTGTTTCAGATGTATGTTTTGGCACTATTAGGTATGATAAAAAGATAAAGAATTTCAGTGGAAGGGAAATGTTTTAACTGTCCAGGTTTGGGGGTTTTGGAGCATTTGATTTTGATGTGGTGTTATTTGCAGGCAGCCAGTCAGTTTGTTACATGCATCAGTGATTGACTTTAACATTTTACAGGTGTCATCAAAACGTATTACTCAGATCACGACCAAATATACATAACACTTAAATAAGTCAATCCAACAGAAAAAGCAAAACCACTGTAACCACTAACGAAAAAACACAAAAATCAGAAAAATTTCAAAATAGCAAAATATTAAAAAAACAAAAAATTGCAAATGATTAACTACAAAAAGACATACACGGAATCAACCTCTTGACGCCACTGGCCTCTATCTTGTTCTTCTTTCACCTAGAATAATTGTGCTTTGTCATTGTTCTTCAACAGTGATAAAGGACGACTTTTTGCTAATATCTTATAGCACTAAATGACCTTTGTGTGCCTTTAAACACTTATTCATTCATTCTGGAAAACTTTTGATGGAGAAATATTTCTCAGGGGCCTATTATCATCTCCTTCAAACATTTTGTGAACTTCTGCTTTATTTCCAAGTTATTTTTAAGGTTTGAGAGTAGCAGGTGCTTTGGATTCCTGAGGAAGTCTCAAGTGTGAATGGGTTAAAACGGTGTGTAGGTAGTAGAGCCGAGATGGTGATAAATTATTTTTGTTGATTCAGGAAATCCTAATTTGTATTTTCTAAAACTGCATCTGATTAAATATTGCAGATATAAGTCTTCTTGAGGGGAGAGAGAGGGGATTTCGTCAATACCACAACTGTTGAGAGTTTTTTTAAACATGATCCTCTTTTTTCAGCCAAAGAAACAAGAAGAGCATCTAAATTGGTCTCCAAGAAGGCAACAGCAGTGGTTGCTCCTATTAAGGAAGTTGAGGTGCCAGAATCGCCAGTGGTAAAGCCAACAGCAAAAGGTGAAAAACCTAAGGGTGAGTAGTAAAACTGTAGGGATTGACATCTTTGAAATGTTATCAATATGATACTATATCAATATTTTCTTAACAATACAAATTCCTTAACGAAACTGCCTGCCTCCCAGAGACATAGCTTGGTTAAAATTAGCACTACCAGCTTCCGAGATTTCCCTAATACATAACAAACTGCCTTTGTGCAGAGACATCCTGGTATCAAGGAAGTCAATTTGATACATTTTAAATCTTAAACTGTACAAAATACTCTGTTCTTTCATTGAGCCTAAAAAATCTGTTCTTTCATTAGGCATAAAAAAGTTATTTGTTTCCTGTAACCCTACCCTAACAAGTTTTTATTCAAAAAAATCCCTACCCTAAAGTTTTTACTGCCCTCCCAACTCCCAATTAACATAAAACATGCATAAAACACACATTTTTGACCAAAATAATAATGAAGAATTTTTTTTTACTGACTTACCCTATTTTTTCAGACTGTTACAGAAAACAATCTTTTTTCTTGGCCTTATGATGATTTGTCCCATACTAAATGTATTTGGTATTGTATTGAATACTGCTACCTATCCCTATAGAGATGCAGACACTGCATGTGAACAGGTCTCAAGTTCTTTGATGTCATATGTGGGCTCTTTCCCTATAATGATTATTTTAAAATTGATAAATTTATTTCAATATATTCAAGCTAAATTCACGAAATATGTGAACGTGTTGTTGGCTGGGTTTCTGAATCGAATGTCTCCCTCAGGTATATTTCAACAATACTCTGCTTACAAATATATTTTCAAAGGTGTGTGCATAAATGGGAAAATACAATACCCACAATACCAAAACATAAAACAACTTAAATTTAATGGAAATACAAATAATTTGTAAAAGGATGCTATAATCTTTCTGTAATACAAAATAATCTGGGTATTTCTACTTCCTTGCTCTTGTAGTTGCTGATAGTTTAGATATGAAGTGTCTGGACTCTGCCCTGGATGAGGTTGTGAACAGCAAGCCTGAAGGCGTTGTTGATATAGATGCGGAGGAGACTGACTACCTGCAATGCAAGGAGTACGCCCAGGACCAAGTGGACTACCTGCAGCAGCTGGAGCGGCGCTGGAAGTTCACCAAGAACTACCTGACAGATAAGGACCATGTCAAACCCAGTATGCGCGCGGTCCTCGTGGACTGGCTCATACAAGTTCAGGTGAGAACATCTGCGCATATCACAATAACAAAGATTAAGTATCTCCTAATGTTTTCTTTAAAAATACTTATTCTTTAACTTACACGATTCAAGTTTGCCTTGTTGTAATTGTCTTTATATGCATTAATTGTACTTCTGTTCATCCAGAAATTGATAACTTAATGGTTGGAGAATTGATATTTAGGGCGGTGAGGCTATTTTGGGGTAGGAACAGTTCATTTTTCAGTAGGATTGGCAAAAGAACTGTAGGGCAGGGGACAGAAGTAGGTAGGATTGGGTAATAGGAACCAAACATTTTTTTTAGGCCTTTATATATATAAGTAAAAAGTAATGCCTTATTCCAAAATGCTGATAATGATGAAATATAACTAGACTTATCCTATTGTTATGTCATGCAAATAGATTGAATGGGTTGTTTGCGTCAATATTTTTAAGTTTAAGTAAAGGGTTAGGGTAGGTGTAAAGAGTGACCTGTTGCTCCCATGCATTTTTAGAGGTTGTTGTACAACAACCTTTATTCAGTTCGCTTTTGTTGTCTTACATTCCCGGGGGGGGTCCTGGGAGCTGGTTGATGCATTTTCCCTATGTTGTCTTACATGGCTGTTTTGGAAAATTCTAGCCACATGATCTGGAGAGTGGGGTGTGGTGGGGTCGTTTTGTTTATTGTTTCTGTTAGAGTTGAGTGTGTAGTTTATAATGTTTGTTTCATTTTTTCTGTGGGTTGCCTAGTTTTTTTTTGGTGGATTTTTACGTGTTTATACTTTATGTTTTCTTCACTCTAATACGCTTCTGTAGCGCGTCTGGTGGGGCGGCCGTTGGATGCGCATGCGTGGGTTTTCTGCATATTTAATGCGATCGGCTAATCACGTGACGGTGCGTGATTGGGTTTCCCAGCACCACGTGGTTTGTCTCTGGTGAATTATCCAATGAGCGGTCTCACTGCCTCACCGTCACACCACGTGGTACTCTTTCCCGCGGTTTATTAACCAATGAGCGGCTATTTGTATCCCTGTTTGTACTATTTTACTTACGTGTTCATTCACGTATTTTTTACATTGGCTAGGTTACCCTCCGCCATTTTGAATATCGGGTTTGACGAAATTTGCACCCCGATTTCAAAGCTTTCGTTTGTGGCCATCTCTAACTCTAAAATTCTGAAACCAAAAGAATTAACAAGCCAAGTATCTATATTATTAAGATTAATTCTTTTGGTTTCGGAAAATCGAAAATATTTTGAGATATTTGTCAACACGCATCGATGGTGGCGTGTTGACCATGGCGATGAGTACATTCTCAATGGTACCTCGCCGATTCCTGTCAATTTCATCAAGCTATCACCCCCCGATCACAATATGACTACCTACCTGGATAGATGAGATCCTCATCTATCTGATTCAATCATTTTTTTAATTCAACTTCAGGTTGGAATCGAAAAAATAGCTTTTCGCTACAACCGGAAGTTGATTTTTTTGACATTAGCGAGCAGCACCACGTGGTCTCTGGTGAATTATCCAATGAGCGGTCTCACTGCCTCACCGTCACACCACGTGGTACTCTTTCCCGCCGTTTATTAACCAACGAGCGGCTATTTGTATCCCTCTTTGTACTATTTTACTTACGTGTTCATTCACGTATTTTTTACATTGGCGAGTTACGGTCCGCCATTTTGAATATCGGGTTTGACGAAATTTGCACCCCGATTTCAAAGCTTTCGTTTGTGGCCATCTCTAACTCTAAAATTCTGAAACCAAAAGAATTAACAAGCCAAGTATCTATATTATTAAGATTAATTCTTTTGGTTTCGGAAAATCGAAAATATTTTGAGATATTTGTCAACACGCATCGATGGTGGCGTGTTGACCATGGCGATGAGTACATTCTCAATGGTACCTCGCCGATTCCTGTCAATTTCATCAAGCTATCACCCCCCGATCACAATATGACTACCTACCTGGATAGATGAGATCCTCATCTATCTGATTCAATCATTTTTTTAATTCAACTTCAGGTTGGAAGCGAAAAAATAGCTTTTCGCTACAACCGGAAGTTGATTTTTTTGACATTAGCGAGATTAGGGCATTGATATGCATTGTGTGCATTTCACACAAAAAACATATTTTTTTCAATAAATTGTCACGTCGCCGTTTCTGGGTCAAAATTTACAAATGGCCCATCAAAGTGTTCGCAACAAATAGGGCTTTTACCCTATTATCATAACTTGTTGGTTATATTTGTAATTTTTGAAAAAAAGTGGCGACTTCGGAAAAAAACGGCAAAAACGGCTTTTTGGAATGTTGATTTAGGAACCCTGGTGAAATTCTAAATTTACTTATTAATTTCGCCACTAAAACCGGAAAAAAAGTTTCAACTTCAAGAAAACAGACTCTAAATAATCCATCCTGCCCATTTGTGGATTTTTTTTGATCCCCACAATCGTAAGAAAACAACTTTGAAAAAAACGGAAGTAGTAAATATTTTTATCGCGATTTCAGCAGTCAGTATATATACCCTTCTCACCATGAGTGTAGTATGCAGTCCTGAAGTTAGCAGACCTTTAACCCTGCCATCCCTTCCGTTCTCACTGTTGTTGTATTTTAGATAAAGATATGATTTTAATTGTTTTGGGTGACAGGAAAAGTGTGTACGGTTATAATTTATTGGTCACAAACTTATAAGCCCAAAGAGCATGTAATGCGAATGCATGGGATGGCAGGGTTAATGGTCTGCATACTTCAGGATTGCATTTTCACTCATGGTGAGAAGGGTGTCAAGGGACATAACTGCAGGCAGCACTCATAGAAACTGGCTTCGACATCATACTGCATCTACACCAAAGAGCATCATAGGAACTTGATTCACCTGACAACCCAAAATAGTAAGCATACATTAAATTGAAATAAATACAAAAGTATCAATACAAAACTATCACTCAATATACAATTTTATAAAAACACATCCATAAAATATAGAAACCATGCAAATCTTCACTGTCCCTCAAACAAAACAATTACTGTTTAAAGAAGATATTGTGTCGGTGTGATAATATAAGATTGCATTTGGTGAGATATGTTTTGTGTTGATATTTTTGTGTTGCTTTGATGGTATGTATGATTATTTTTTCAGGTTGCATGGTGTATTGAATTTCTCTGATGTACCTTCAGTCTACCTGATGTTTAGTGCTGCCTGCAGTTCTGTCCCTAGAAACTCTTCTCAACATGAGTGAAGTAGCAGACCTGAAGTATGCAGGCTTCTACCCTATGATGCCGATGCCGGTCCCATACCCCTTCAACCCAGTGCTCGGGCCCAGGCAGCATCTCCCTGCATTTGTATCGCCCAAGATGCAAAACAAACGAAAATGCTGATCAAAATAAAGGGAAAATTACAAAGTTTGTGTTTCTGATGTATTTTTTAACACTATTAGGTATGATAGAAAGATAAAGAAGTTCAAAGAATGGGAATTTTTTTTGAAATTGTTCTAGACTGATATTTAATGTACATTCACAAACTGGCTCTTATAGTTGTATTTCTTGGCACTATTAGGTGTGATAAAAAGATAAAGAAATTCAAAAATAGGGAAGTTTTTTTAAGTGCGGATTTAGATAGAAATCTTATGAAAAGTTTGGAAGATATGTGTTTCAGATGTATTTTTTGGCACTATTAGGTGTGATAAAAAGATAAAGAAGTTCAAATAAAAGGAAATTGTTTTAAATTGCTCCAAACTGATATTAATGTCTATTCACAAACTTGGTTTTTGATTAAAAAGTCTGTAAGTATCATCAGCAGCATTACAAGTGTGTATCAGTCTATTTTAGGTTTAAGTACAAAGTTATTGCATGCATATTGGGTTTCTGGTAGTGCTGGACCTGCTTTAGTGGCGGAAGATCATGGCCAGGGGCATATGTCCCTTAAGGGGCCATATGGTTGATATTTGTGCATGTTTGCATTCAGGCAGTGTTTGGCCATTTTCATGTAAAGGTAAGTCACAGACTAAAGTTCTTCAGGCAGCAGCATGTTAGTTGTGGCAAGCATGCTGCTGGTGGGGTTTTGTTGGCTGTCATTTGCAGTGCTGGTTGTAGGCTTTTCCCATTCATGTTTGGTGATCTACTGGATTAGTGGTGGTGAGTTTGCCATAGTTTCTTGGATAGCTAGGAGTGGGTTATAGTTTTCGAAAATATTTGAGGGAGGGTTTTAGATAGAATTCTTTTGAAAAAAATTGAGGGATATGTGTTTCAGTTGTATTTTTTGGCACTATTAGGTATGATAAAAAGATAAAGAATTTCAGTGGAAGGGAAATGTTTTAACTGTCCAGGTTTGGGGGTTTTGGAGCATTTTTCCAGGGAAAAAATTGAATAGTTTGTGTTTCTGATGTATTTTTTGGCACTATTAGGTATGATAAAAAGATAAAGAAGTTCAAGAAAGTTGAATTTTTTTTAAAATGTTCTAAGCTGATATTTAATGTCCATTCACAAGCTTGGCTCTTATAGTTCATCATCAGGTAGCAAAATCACATAATCCAGGAACATATGCCCCTTAAGGGACCATAAGGTTGATCCTTGTGCATGTTTGCACTCAGGCAGTGTTTGGTCATTTTCATGTAAAGGTAAGTCACGGACTAATGTTCTTCAGGCAGCAGCAGGTAAGTTGTGGCAAGCATGCTATTGGTGGGGTTTTGTTGACTCTCATTTGCAGTGCAGGATGTGGGCTTTTCCCATTCATGTTTGGTGATCTACTGGATGAGTGATGGTGGGTTTGTCATAGTTTCTTGGATAGCTAGAAGTGGGTTATAATTTTGGGAAATATTTGGGGGAGGGTTTTAGATAGAATTCTTATGAAAAAATTGTAGGATATGTGTTTCAGATGTATTTTTTGGCACTATTAGGTATGATAGAAAGATAAAGAATTTAAGGAAAAAGGAAAATGTTTTAAAATGCTCCAAACATATATTTAATGTCCTTTCACAAAGTTGGCTCGTATATTTTTTCATCTGGTTGCAATATCACATGAACCAGGGGCATATGCCCCTAAAGGGTACATAAGGTTGATCCCTGTTCATGTTTGCTTTTAGGCAGTGTTTGGCCATCTTCATGTAAATGTTTTGTGTTACTTTGATGATATGTCAGATGTCAAATTTTTAACCCCGCCCCCCATCGCTCTCTTTTTCTGAAGTATGTGTGTTAAAATGTTCATGTTTATATTTGGCGGATAGGCTTAGTGATTAGTTTAGTTTGTCAAAAGTTGCATTTTATTTATGCGTGCTGAATTTTAGGTTATGATGAAATTTTTTATTCGCTGTTTAACTGTTGGTCTTTTTTAATATTTGAGAGCCGGCACTTATTTTAATGCATGGGCTTTGTTGTATATACTTAGCTTATGTGTTAACATTTTGTGTTGTGGGGGAGAGTCACAAGCCTCTCTTAAGGGGGAGTGGATTTTTGGCTGTTGGCAACATGTTTGATTTTGATGTGGTGTTATTTGCAGGCAGCCAGTCAGTTTGTTACATGCATCAGTGATTGACTTTAACATTTTCAGACAGGAGCAGATTTGGCTCCCAGGATTTTAAGTTTAGGGGCTATTAAATTCCTGTGCGGCCACCACGACGGTATGGTTTTGCCAGGGGTGCATTGTCCAGGTTTGGGGATCTTGGGGCATGCTCCCAGGGAAAAGTTTGAAAGGTTGGTGTTTCCGCTGTATTTTTTGGCACTATTAGGTATGATGAAAAGATAAAGAATTTCAAAAAAAGGAAAAGTTTTTAAAATGCTTTAAGCTGATATTTAATGTCCGTTCACAAACTTGGCTCCTATAATTCATCATCTGGTAGCAAAATCACATGGTTCAGGGGCATATGCCCTTTAAGGGACCATAAGGTTGATCCCTGTGCATGTTTGCATTCTGGCAGTGTTTGGCCATTTTCATGTAAGGGTAAGTCACGGACTAAAGTTCTTCAGGCAGCATTAAGTAAGTTGTGGCAAGCATGCTATTGGTGGGGTTTTGTTGACTGTCATTTGCAGTGCAGGATGTGGGCTTTTCCCGTTCATGTTTGGTGATCTACTGGATAGGTGATGGTGGGTGGTGAGTTTGTCAAAGTTTCTGGATAGCTAGAAGTGGGTTATAGTTTTGGAAAATATTTGAGGGAGGGTTTTAGATAGAAATCTTATGAAAAATTTGAAAGATATGTGTTTCAGATGTATTTTTTGGCACTATTAGGTATGATAAAAAGATAAAGAATTTCATAAAAAAGGAAAATGTTTTATAGTGCTCCAAACTGATATTAATGTCTATTCACAAACTTGGTTTTTGATTAAAAAGTCTGTAAGTATCATCAGCAGCATTACAAGTGTGTATCAGTCTGTAACCACTAACGAAAAAACACAAAAATCAGAAAAATTTCAAAATAGCAAAATATTAAAAAAACAAAAAATTGCAAATGATTAACTACAAAAAGACATACAAGGAATCAACCTCTTGACGCCACTGGCGTCTATCTTGTTTTTATTATTTCTAGTGCAGATGCCCAAGAACAAAAGCAGGTCTATTAGGATTAAGTGCTCATGCATAAATTGCACACAATGCATGCATAATTTTTTCCAGGATCCACGATCTGATATGTATCTATTTTTCCAGGACCACCTCCAACTTGAGAATTCAACTCTGTACATGGCTGTCAATCTTCTGGACAAGTTTATGTCCACTCAGCCATTATCTGTGGCAAAACTGCAGCTTGCTGGTGTCACAAGTGTCTTCATTGCGGCCAAATACCTAGAGCGATTTCCACCAGAGGCAAGTTAACCCATTAATACTCGGTGACCAATAGCAGCCTGACAATTTTGATGAAATCTTGCATTCAAAAGCGATATTGGGAAAATATATGGAGAAATGCTGTTCCAAAAATTACCAACAACTCTCCTTCAACTATTTTGTATAATCATTTTTTATTTTGAAAATATTGTTAAAAGTAACTTCGTTACAGATGACAATTTGCAAGGAGTTCTTAAGTATTGATGGGCAAATTCAACCGTAATTCATTGTATTGTTATGACCCAAAACCGGGTTTCGCAATAAGTCATTTTTGGTGTTCTTATTAGCAAATATTGCTATAGGACCTTAGTCTGTGAACACATTAATTTACCGAGGCCAAAACAACCTAGTAAGTTTCGTGAAATTTTTCAGGGATTTGATTGACTAGATTTCACTAAATTTATGGTTTTACAGCCCTTCATTATCACATTTTAATTTTTTGATGTACCATCAACTAGGCAGTTCTTAAATCTGTATTGGTGAATAAAGCAATTTATTTTACTGTAATCGTACTGAATTTTCAATATTTATGAATATTTGTAGATCATCACTCTATGCTTTTAATTTTCTGTTCTTTCTTTGCCAACAATACCATTGTTTTCCTTTGATTGTTTTGTGTAGATCAGCACCTTGATTCACCTGACAGACAACACCTACAGTTACAAGGATGTCATCAGGATGGAGCTGATCATTCTGCGTGTCCTGAAGTTTGATCTGAGCGCCCCCTGTCCCCTCCACTTCTTGAACAGACTCCTACAGGCCTGTCCCCACGATCAGAAGGTAAGAAAGATATAGGGGGAAGTAGGCCTACCGGTACTACTATTAGTAGAATACTAAATACCTATATCAAGGGCCTACCAGTACTACTATAAGTAGAATACTAAATACCCATATCAAATGAGAATTTTGATTATCATCACTTTGTTGAGGCCAAGTCATGACTAGCCAGTTGTAAGTGGTGGAGGAACTGGAGAAACCGGTGAAAACCACTGCCTAAGCAAGCCACTGGCAATGTTCTCACATGTACTGACTGGGATTCAAACCCAGGAAGGTGAGAGACCGCTATCATTCGGTGGCAATACCTTGGACCACATGGCCATCCGGGGAAAATCAAATGGTAAAAGTACAATGTTTTTAAGATCTAGTATATTGGTACTGCTAGCTTGCCAAAGCGTAAATGGAATTAAAAGCTGCCTGGAAATTTAACAACTACATTTATCAAGAGACTTTGCAGTCCCTGTTAGAGTTGAGTGGCTTAAGGCATGCAGGAAAGTTAACAGTGACTCGGGTGAGGGATTTGTCTTCCTTGGTCACTAGGGTTTTCTCAATCATTTACACCGGTTTAGTCACAATTCATCCTTAATATGGCAGAGTATGAGGGTGTCCGACATTCCAAATCCTAATTATTTCAGATTTTAACTCACTAATGCAAAAGAATTCCTTGAAGAAATTGTCAACTGAAACTGATACTTTTGACAATAGATTGGAAACTAAGAACAGTCTTGGAAGATAGTTGAAGGAGAGTCATTGGTAATGGTCTAATCAACATTTCCCCTTCAAATATTTTTCCCACTATGCTTTCACATGTAAGATTTCATCAAAATTGCAAGGCTGCTGTGAGCATTAATAGGTTAAAAGGCGTGCATTGGTATTTTTGTTCACACCTCAAGATGCTCTTAAATTTTTATTATTATTTTTTTTTTTACAGATCCAGAATCTTTGCCAGTACCTGCTTGATCTGAGCCTCAGCGATATGGCATCAGTGGAGTTCCCCGCATCGATGAAGGCGGCCGCAGCCGTCTACATCTCAAAGAAGATTCTTGAGGAGGAGGACAGTGTCTGGACGCCCACCTTACAATACTACAGCAGCTACACCGAAAGTCAGCTGGAGGCCTGTGTGGACAGAATGACGCGCCAACTGGCCCGCGTCAAGAAAGTCCGCTACCAGGGGGCGCACAACAAGTATGCCAGCATGAGCAAATATGGCGGAATTAGCCAGATTCCCCTCCTGAAGTCCTCGCCCTTCGTTATTGAGAAGGCGGAGGAATAAATCTATCCTGCCAACAATGCCAAAGAGATGTAAACAGTCATATTTCTCACACATTCTATAAGTTTTGAATGGGGTGTGGCCCCAATTCTTCCCCGTGTATGTAAAAAGTGTACTATACATTGTAAAAAGTGAAAAAAAATTATACAAGTTGTTTTGAAAGATGTGCTATACGTTATTGCATTTTACGTTGATATTGAAGAGTTTATTTTTACAAAGCTAGTTCTATATTTATTATGATTGGGTTATTTATATTGTTAATGGTATGGTCCCTACAGTAGAGATGCATAAAACGGACTATGCTTGAGAAATGCTGCAGACAGTGTCCAGGACTGCTACACTGCTTCGCTGCAATGCAAGACAGTCTTGTATGTCAGGAAGACTACTTTGTATTTGAAATGTGATGGGCTCAAATGCTTTTTTGTCTCTAGACCTATTTATTCTTGCTTCTTCTAACTATTCTCGACTCCCCTCTTACTTCTCATTCTCTTTTCTCTTCCTCCCCTGTTGCCTGTTCTAACTTCTTAGATATCTCCCTTTCATTTTCTCTTTCCTTCTTGTTCCTTTCACATAGATTATATACAACAAAGCTATATGAAATGACTAATTGCATGCACTAAACCAAATGCATCTTTATTATTTTATTGAATTTAGAAATGCTAGTGATTTAGAATATGTAGCCTTTTGACATTATGGCATTATATTTAAGCTGAACTGCCAATTTAAATTGGGGGGTTGACTATAGTGCTTCCCGGCCTGCAGCTGGCAGCATTGTTATTTGTGAAATGCAGGACTTGTTCTCCTGGGATCCATGTACAAGGCAAGACCTGCCATACCTGCCATTTTCTTTCCATCTGGAGTGTTCACAGAGCTGGCGCTGGGGTCAGTATGCTGAACTTTGTTCCTTAGCCTGTCCTGCCAATGTTGCCACTCTGTTGCCTTAGGCGACGGTTACTTGATTTGTTGGTTCCTGGATCCTTCCCAGACCAATTTTACAGGGCCGGGAGGGAGGTAGTTAAAAATAAATTTCATTCCCAAAAAAGTAATTTAACACATGGAAATCTAAGTAAGCAAACAGTCGGGAGGGAGGTAAAAAAATCAATAAATTTTTTGGTTAGTACTAATTTACTAAAATACATACTTAAACCATATTTTTGAATATTAAAAGAATGATTTTTAATAAGAGGAGGCATTTCAGCAACACTGTACTGCATTGCTATTGTAATGTTGTATTGCTCTGGTATTAATATTCTCATAGTTTTGTAGCATCATTACCATCCATGGTAAATTTATTATAGTTTTGTTGTACCTACTAACGGCTCGGCGGCAGAGCACAAAATAAAGTGGGGGGGATTACATTTGTTTTCCCGTCGGGTCCATCCTATTTTGAACGGTGATCCAGGAACCAATAAATCAAGTTACCGTCGCCTTACTACAAATGAATGGGCAAGCACAACAGGTTTTATCCACTGGTCCTGGAAGTGCCTTTCTTGTATCTCTTCAAAGTCATCAGTTTGCTTGGTACAGTTGAGCATTGGCATTTGGAGGTCCCCTCACTTTACATTGGCACCTCAGCTTAAAGCAACATCCTCCAACGGTGATTTTGGAGACTTGTGCAGAGGAAAAGGTCTTTTGCACATGCCTACTATGTACCTGCCTCAAACCTAATCAACTTCACCTTGCCAACATCAGCCATTGCACCTTGTACTAACGTTGTTTCTTAATTTTTTCTAGTTTTTCGTTTTACACTAGACAATTAGTTAATATTCAATAGTTACTTTCTTTATCATTAACTTAAATATGAATTTCGTTTGGATGTGGCAAGTTTTAGACCCCTTTGATTGAATTTTATGCCATAAGGACTAGTTTTATTTGAATTGGAACACAAAAGCACATGTCAAATATATGTGAATGCAAATGAAGTGACTTTGTCTCCAATGTTATGCACTAGAGTGATAGGATAGATGTGTGCAATGAAAATCACACTATTGAAGTTCTGCTAGTGTTTTGCTATATTTATCCTTTCGGGAACCACATAAATGAATTGTCTTCTAATTTGGAAGTCTACTTACTTCCAGATTTGCATGCTATAGTTGGTGGTTGAATGTTATAGTGGAACTGAAATTGTAATATACATAAGAGCTCCATTGGAGAATGTCACCATGATTATATGATATTATATTTATATTTACATATTTACATTGTACGAGATCTTATAAGATTTATGACAGGGTACAGATGATTGCATGTCCCTGTATGAAAAATGACTTATATTTACATGTATTCACATACACTCTTATGCGAGAGTGAGATGAAATATTTGCCACAATGTGGCGCTCTACACCAGGGAAGTTTTGAGGCCACGCCGGGTTGAAGTTTGCTGGACATCCTGGCCTTCTCTGCTGGTCAGGGGCCTTCTGAACATACAGATTGCTGTGGTTCTGCACTATACAAATAAGTATTCTTTGGACTACTGGTATAGTACTCTATGGCTGTTTATCAGATCTGCATCACGGTTGATGGAATCTCTCTTGTACAGTTTTATTCAATTTTGTAAAAAATTCTAACCATATGTACATAGTACTAAAATGCATGCTGTATATTTTGTAAATGCAAATAAATGTGATAAATAAATCCATACATAATATTCTTGGTCTTTTGTTTCATTCATGCCCTGCCAGTTGATCTTTTCATACAGGTAATTTCATTTATTGAAATGTGAAACACTTGTAAGAACTAAAGGTAAAGGTATTCAGTTTATATTCTTGTATCCACCGAAGCGCTCGCACAACCTTCCTCCCCTAGCAGGCCTGTACACGCAAACCATTTCAATCCCCTGTGGGATATTCCAGAGCAACTGGCAGCATTTCGCACACAAGCGCTAAGCACTGCCTTATTTATGCAAGATACCCGTTTTACCGCTTGGTAGACTGAAGCTATATGGAATCAACTGTCTTGGCCAAGGACAGACCCAAGTACCCCGACCGGGAATTGAACCAGCGACCCTCTGATCACTAGTCCGACACCTAACCAAATGAGCTACTTTGTCCTCATTCATGCCTGCTGTTCATCATGTCTCTACCGACCGTCAAAATCCTTTTACGACCATGTTTTATTTTCTAAATCTTGCCCTCCTATCGTATAACGGGTATCCTCTCCTGTTGGGTTTGTTCTCACTATAAAGTAGTGACGAGTTGAGTGGCCATATCCTGTACATACATTACTAGCGGTTCTAGGACAATATCCCCCCGGACAATATCCCCCCGGACAATATCCCCCCGGATACATGTTTTGGTAAAAAAAAGGATTTTTTTTTTTAAATTCCAGTTTTTTAAATTATCCTAAATCGTGTACCGGTAAAAAAAAAATTAATCAAAAAAAAAAATTGCAGTGTTTTAAATTATTCTAAAATTTTTTTTCAAAAATACCACAGTTTTTCGTTTTACACTAGACAATTAGTTAATATTCAATAGTTACTTTCATTATCATTAACTTAAATATGAATTTCGTTTGGATGTGGCAAGTTTTAGACTTCTTTGATTGAATTTTATGCCATAAGGACTAGTTTTATTTGAATTGGAACACAAAAGCACTTGTCAAAATATATGTGAATGCAAATGAAGTGACTTTGTATCCAATATTATGCACTAGAGTGATAGGATAAGATGTGTGCAATGAATCACAATATTGAAGTTCTGCTAATGTTTTGCTATATTTATCCTTTTGTGAACCACCGAAATGAATTGTCTTCTAGTTTGGAAGTCTACTTACTTCCAGATTTGCATGCTATAGTTGGTGGTTGAATGTTATAGTGGAACTGAAATTGTAATATACATAAGAGCTCCATTGGAGAATGTCACCATGATTATATGATATTATATTTATATTTACATATTTACATTGTACGAGATCTTATAAGATTTATGACAGGGTACAGATCAGTGCATGTCCCTGTATGAAAAATGACTTATATTTACATGTATTCACAAATACTCTTATGCGAGAGTGAGATGAAATATTTGCCACAATGTGGCGCTCTACACCAGGGAAGTTTTGAGGCCACGCCGGGTTGAAGTTTGCTGGACATCCTGGCCTTCTCTGCTGGTCAGAGGCCTTCTGAACATACAGATTGCTGTGGTTCTGCACTATACAAATAAGAATTCTTTGGACTACTGGTATAGTACTCTATGGCTGTTCATCAGATCTGCATCACGGTTGATGGAATCTCTCTTGTACAGTTTTATTCAATTTTGTAAAAAATTCTAACCATATGTACATAGTACTAAAATGCATGCTGTATATTTTGTAAATGCAAATAAATGTGATAAATAAATCCATACATAATATTCTTGGTCTTTTGTTTCATTCATGCCCTGCCAGTTGATCTTTTCATACGGGTAATCTCCCTTATTGAAATGTGAAACACTTGTAAGAACTAAAGGTATTCAGTTTATATTCTTGTATCCACCGAAGCGCTCACACGACCTTCCTCCCCTTGCAGGCCTGTACACACAGAAACCATTTCAATCCCCCGGGGGATATTCCAGAGCAACTGGCAGCATTGCGCACACAAGCACTAAGCACTGCCTTATTTATGCTAGATACCCATTTTACTTGGTAGACTGAAGCTATATGGAATCAACTGTCTTGGCCAAGGACAGACCCAAGTACCCCGACCGGAATTGAACCAGCGACCCTCTGATCACTAGTCCGACACCTAACCAACTGAGCTACTTTGTCCACATTCATGCCTGCTGTACATCATGTCTAGACAAGCAGTCAAAATTACGACCATGTTTTATGTTCTAAAACTGGCCATCCTATCGTATAATGGGTATCCTCCCCTGTTGGGTTCCCGGGTTGGGTTTGTTCTCACTATAAAGGAGTGGAGAGATGACTGGCTATATCCCATACATACATTACTAGCATTGGTCATTATAACTTTACAATCTATGAGGGATAATTTTTGGTTGGCTTCTGATAAGTATTTTTTAAAGTACTATCCAAAAAATTGTCGGTCATCTAGATACCATGAAGATGGGAAGGTTTGGACTTCCCAGACATGAATGACAGCAGTTTGTTGCTCATACTGGGGCGATTACTTCTGCTGTCTCGCTCTCCTCCAAGGCACATTGGATTTGTTCTTTTTTTAATTTTCATAGCACAACCACCTACTGTTGGTGCAGATGTGAACGGCAGAAACGAATAATTTCTTTACTTTTCCAAAAACTGCAGATTCTTTTTTGCCGTTCACAACGTTAACTACATTGTAGTTATTTGACTGGAGGGGATTTAATAATAACATTGGGATTGACCTGTAGCTCAAACAGCTGGGCCTGAATGCTGGGACCGTCCATAGATATAACAACGTCAAAGAGAACAGCCTTAAAGTAGCGTATAGGGTTAATTCTTTGACTGTCTACCCTACCTTTTATTTGACATTTCTGCCTATATTAAGTTTATATTGCCTGGAGTTCTTTTGATGGGGAACACATCAAGCATCACAAAAGCACCCCTCCCATTAGGGTACAAGTACGGTTGTAGATGCAAAGCATCAATAGTCAAAAGGCGGGGCCAAGTTATTTATGAACTTGTGAGGGAACCGGATGTATAAAGAACATTAACATTATAGAGAAAAATTATTTATAATGACTAGATTTGTATCATTTTTGTAGAACTGAAACAAATATCGAATTTCTAGGCGCAAGCTGGAGACTTCAGACACTCTTGGGTGCGAAGCTACTTGGGTACGCATCAGTTTGGTTACGAACCAGTTTGGTTACGAAGTCTCCTGATTTCATTCTATACACATAGTAGACTACTGGCAGTCCTATAAGCCGCTTCACGCCAACAATAGATGGTGTGCGATACCATGCAGTCCCTAATCCGTGACGTGATTGTGAGACTGGCGCTAGTCTATAGTTTACACACAGTAATTTTTTTCTCAGTAATTTTCCTTCCTATACTGAAAAATATACTTTATGTCCGCTTAAAATATTTTATATATTTGAAAACTTCATGCTAAATTAAAATAAGGAAGGCACGATTTTCCGCGGCAAAGGCAACATTTATATTGTAACCAATCAGAATAGAGAATTATATTCAGTCCGGCCTCAGGATTTAGATCACGTGACGTCTGCCCATGTACATCTCAAAACACCTTCCCAGATAGGCGGGCCTGATGGCCCCGCCAATAAGATTTTGGGGGTAAAAAAAAGAAAGAAAATGTGCACATAGTTTTTAATGGAGCTCCTATGCACACGTTTGCTGCGGACCAACAAATTTTGTAAATGTGGAGATAAGCTCAATACAGAGGGAAGGCTATTCCAGTTTTTCAAATTTCTTTTGGATATTTTTTGTTGAAAATGAGAAAAAGCTATAGTTTTCATCTCCTCGACTGCGTCCAACAGAATTCTAAGCTCATATCGTTGTATTTTGTAAGATTTTCTGTAGTTGTTGAGTCCAAGTAAATATTACAACAGTTTAACTTAAAGGGGACACTAGGTACATTACATATTTTGCCATGTCAATATTATAAGGTTGCTATGAACATTTTTGAAAATTGGTACCTACTTTTCGACCGGCCCCTAGAAAATGATTATGATGGGAAAGGAACCAACTGCCGCTTCAAGGTTGTGGTGTATTATAACACATTATTTGAGAATTGCAGGGAGAATTTACATTGCGTTCTTGTAATGCTCAAAAGCGCATTGTAAATAGTCGTAAATAGTCACTGGACGGACACATATCAATGGTTCACTTATTCAAAGAAACTCTTCTTGAAATAGAAATGTTATCAGTATGGTAATAAAGATTAGTGAACCTCTTACAGCAAAAATACAATTTTCAGTTGTTCATCAAGGTCTTACGATACTCCCAACCGCCGTGACGCCTATTGAGTGAGATAAGCTATTTCAATTTACCTGGCGCAACTACTAATTTGGAAAGGAAAACGTACAAAATACTTTTTTCATATAATTTGCACCATTATTACTCCACCTGCCTATTCTGCATCATAAGAGACACGCTATATCATAAGAGACACACTGTATAAAAAGGGGCTCCCTCGCTACACAATATCTTAAATATAACAATGGGTAATACAGTACCACAAGTTTGCGCAAGTTCACCAAATAATCCTATTTCAGAAAACGTTAAAGTCGCACTCCCACATTCAAGACCTGGACGCAGACCTCTAACAGACCTGGGTTAGAAATGGTCCTGGAAAGATCAGTTACAGGTCTGCGTCATAGTCTGCAGTGGTCTGTAACAGGTCTGTAATAGGTCTACGTGGCTGCGCATGGTCGTGAACAGGTCTGCAAACTCCCAGATTTTTTTGAACATGTTCAAAAAAATCAGTTAGAGGTCTGTTATGAAATTAGTCATTATAGGGTCTGTTAGTGGTCTTGAAGCAGTCAGTTAAAAGTCTCGATGGTCGCGAAGCAGTCAGTTAGAAGTCAGGAAGGTCTTGAAGCAGTCTCGGACTGACAGTTATCTACACTGCTTTAAGACCTCAACTAGACCACTTACAGACCTCCAACTGACTGCTTCATGACCTTTTCAGACTAC
Organism: Maea johnstoni; assembly: GCA_963942565.1. NCBI lineage: Eukaryota > Metazoa > Annelida > Polychaeta > Spionida > Magelonidae > Maea > Maea johnstoni. The sequence goes on from OZ012686.1 coordinate 22,826,462, forward strand.
TTACTGATTGCTTCAAGACCAGCTGCAGACCAGTGGATCACCTAGATTTACTAGAAATTGTCACGTGACTACCCACTAGATTTACTAGAAATTGTCACGTGACTACCCACTTCGGCTTGGGAAAGGAATCAAAGCAGACATAAATGTATACCATTTTCACAAGGATAACTATTACTAATACTATCAGTCATTTTTTTCTAAATATTGTTTTTTTTTCTTTTGTCCAAATATTTCCATTTATGTCAAGCTCCATAAGTAAAAGGGTTAAGATATGATTTA
>OZ012686.1:22826940-22871741 GCA_963942565.1 Maea johnstoni
ATTGACCTACAATCTGAGCTCCACAAAATAACCTAAATCAAACGGGTAAATACATGTGTCTGATCAAAAATTTGTCTCATCAACAATTTTACATGGTTAAATAATTGCTTGAATCATGTCATAACCAAATCACATCACCATGGAAGTTAAATGACCAATAATCCATTTGCATCTGGAGATAACACAAGTATCTGAAGGGTATTATTACAAAATTTTATGAAACAACAGACCAATAACACAAACAAATTTTCTTTTCAATTTAACATCTCATGGAACGAGGCCAGGGTATGTTCTAACTCCAAAGAAATCACACCATGTGTGCACTCCAGTTGCAAATGGGTTAAATTTGGTGCAGCTTTTATACTACTTGGTACATTTGGATCATTGGGATTAGAACTTCTTATGTTACCAGCAGTTCCATGTCCAAATTCCTGTTGTACCAAGCAGGAGGTTTTCCCTCGGCAATTTAAAGCAACCGCTTATAAGTACGTCATTAGGAAAACACACCCTCTTTGTCTTGGATCTTGGCCTTGACATTCTCGATAGTATCAGATGGCTCAACCTCTAGGGTGATGGTTTTGCCCGTTAGGGTCTTCACGAAGATCTGCATGATGGTGGCCTGAAAACGCAACACATTTGATTAGACAACCAAACAACAAATAGATCATGATTCATGGCTCTTACGGCCATCAGTACCAGGTAATACAATTGCTAACATTTAAGTGGATAGTAACAGGTTATGATCAGGGCAGGGACCTTACAGGCCTACCCAGGTGCAGGGACTTAGCCAGGATTTGGATACTAGGGTGTCCAAAATGGACTTTGGAGGAGACAGGGTGTCCTGGTGAGCGAACGCAGCGCGTTCGATGCGGTCGCTCGAAGAGCGACCGCCTCTTACGGCGGGGGGTCTGGGGCCCGCTCAAGGGCCCCAGAAGCCAGAGGGTCTAGGTGCTCTGAAATGCATTCTCTGGCTTTTCCTGGCACTTATTTTCATTATTTTACATATTGAAATGTATGTTTTTTCAGTGTGAATTATACATTTCATAGATATTTTCCCAGGTATGTCAAATTTGAATAATTTTTCTATTGCTATACTACATACCAGGATGACCAGAAAGCAGGCACCGACATTAATTTCAAGGTCTTGAAATTCACTTTCCCGAAGCATATTGTCACTTGCCAGAAGAAAAGAAAACCTCCACAATTACCTATAAAAACCTGTATTTATACAGTGCTACTACTATTACCTGTTGTTTAAATGATTTTCTTCTCTTTTTCTAGGTATATGCTTGTGTCCTGACTCCTGTAGTTCTACTAGCATGCAGTTTCTTGCCGATCTGTAGATGACCTTCCCTTCCCTACCTGGCTTCTGGTGATCTCAACTGAATCCATGCCAGCCTGCAGCACTGGACTCTTAACAGCACTTATGCACACCTAATTTTCATACATAAATTGATATTGCTGCGACTTTGTAACCCTGCCTGCCTGCCTGCCTTGACATTCTCGATAGTATCAGATGGCTCAACCTCTAGGGTGATGGTTTTGCCCGTTAGGGTAGGTGTCTTCACGGCTGCTCACTTTGACAGACTGTATTTCGGAAAGTATTTCCTTTTCCGATAGAAACATTTCTTTAAAGGATTTTAGACTTATAACCTTTTGGGGGGTAATTACCATATCTTTTTTAACAAACCATATTCTAAGAGATGGCTGATGTGCAATTTGTCTTTTGACCTTATACTATTTATTAAATAAGTTGGTATAAAGATTTAACTCATTAATGCTTAAGAGTACATCCAGAAATTGTCTGGATATATCATACTTTTGACAATAACTTCATTAAGAGTATTTATAAGAAATATTTCTAGTTGAGTTGTAGGTATTGTTTCAACTAACATTACTCTATCAAATATCTTCCTAACTTTGCTTTTGCCTGCAATGTTTCATCAAAATTGTCAGGCCGTTTACAGCCGATGTGAGCATAGGTAGCAGAAATTTAGAGATTACAATTTCAGGCAATCATTCTAACATTTGTGGCTAAGACACTAGATCAGATGGTGCCAATGTGAAAACCGGAGGTAGGAAGGTTACCTTCATTTGTAAAAAGAAACACTAGAATGTTGCTTCATTGGATTACGCACCAAACATTTTTGAAGAATATTGCAAGTTAACTCTTTGAGTGGGCCAGGAGTTTTCTAACAGCAGGAGACTCAAGTTAAGCCAAAATACAAGGCATGCCATGAGGCAGGGGCTTAGCCGTAATGCATCCAGCTTGTCATTTGGACACGCAGAACACTGTTTTTTGACAGTTTGGACACCCAAAAGTTTATGTCAGAATTTGCTGAAGATGAATTTTGTTAGAAGATAGAAGATGTAGAAGCTGTAGTGTCACTTTTATAAGACACAAAAAGCAGTATCTGGCCTAAAAAAGCAAAATCTGTAAAGGTATAGGGTCTATCTTATTAGTAGTATGTATTTTGTACCACACTTTGGACACGCAAAAGTCTGTGAAACCTCTATTTGGACACCCTGTTTCCAAAAATCGGCTAAGACCCTGCCATGAGGTGCAAGAAATCTAAACCTAAAAATGCATGGGTATTTGAGCAACAAGGGAAACTTATTAGGTGGTCTTTCAGTTCACAGTTGTGTTGAAACTATCACTTTTATAAGCACTACGAGTGTCTGGCCGTAGGACTGGTCAGGTCTGGGACTGGGCTTTCACTGGAAGATTCAGAGGAAATATTTGACAAATCACCCAACACATGAGATTTAGTAGAATTAAGAAATCCCTCATGACATCTGTGAATTGCAACTGACATAAGATTAAAGATACCGGCAAGAAGCCATGAACGAGAACGACATTATTCGGCGGAGTAGTTTAGACTACACGTGAGATGCCGCCCGCATGGTGAATCCATCATGGCGAACACTGTCACCACGTTTTCAGATACGAGTCGGAATATAAAATGCTCGTGTTAATTACCCCCATCCCTAACGTAAAATTGCACTAGTTGGTTCCTACGTTACTAACAACTTGTATCGAACCAACAGCGCAACATAGTAGTGGCTGAAAATGACTTAATTTCAGCGAAATATTGAGAGATGTGTACCTTGTGACCGGTCTGCGGGAAGATCGCGGGAGAAAAGACCGTGTGACGAATTTTACGTCACTTCCTCGAATGTGTTTGGCTCCTTGACTCACTTTATTAGGTTTAGCGGCTCATTAGACTAAATATACTTTTCTATTAAGGGAAAAAGCATAGCCAATTCCAAATGGAAATATCAGATAATTCATTACTTTAGTCATTGGAATATTTAGCCCTGTACCATTTACATTTAGATAAATCTGCGAAATGGTGGGCGAAGAACCAGTATTTGGGTCAAATCCGAAGCCACCTTTTAGTCTGCCAAAGAACTAGGTTTGATAGGGCATTTTTTTTAGCTATGCGGGCATTGGAAATTTGAACAATTATAATTAAATCTGAACTTTCAACGTGTTTATTTGCACAGATACCGGTACATCTTAATATAAATATATATATATATATATATATATATATATATATATATATATATATATATATATATATATATATATATATATATATATATATATATATATATATATATATATATATATATATATATATATATATATATATATATATATATATATATATATATCAGGGCTCAACATTAAGAAAAAACTTCATAAGCCAAGCAGGGCTAGTAACCGAAAGTTTTACTAGCCCTGAAATATTTTTGCTAGCCCTGATATTAATGACAACTCTTCTCAAACAGTGACCTCTGTTAATATCATAGCCTCTGTTGATAACATGAAAAGAATACAGTGTATTGTGGTAAATTGAGGTAAATTATCATCCAGGTATGCAGAGCCAAAGGTGGGCTTCATATTTTTTAAGCGCTGATATTCTAATTCTATCTAGTCCCTCAGGGCTACTCACAGGTGGAATTTACTAGCCCTGACATTCAATCACTAGCCCGGGGCTACGGGGCTAGCCTTAACGTCGAGCCCTGTATATATATATATATATATATATATATATATATATATATATATATATATATATATATATATATATATATATATATATATATATATATATATATATATATATATATATATATATATATATATATATATATATATATATATATATATATATATATATATATTTATATATATATATATATATATATATATATATATATATATATATATATATATATATACTAGTATATATATATATATATATATATATATATATATATATATATATATATATATATATATATATATATATATATATATATATATATATATATATATATATATATATATATATATATATATATATATATATATATATATATATATATATATATATATACACACTGGGAGACCTCCCTGTACAACGTGTGGGGGTAATTAATATCCCCGCCATGTGCCACAGCCTCGCTCTACTATATATTTTAATGTACTAAACCATAGGCCTTTACAGCAGTCTGATTTAAGATTTATCGCGGTGTTTGCCTTGTTGTCCTACCCCCCCCCCCCCCCCCCCCCCCCACACACACAAACATAATAATAATGATATTAATAAAGAGAAAGGTATTGATTCGTAAATCAAGGAATCCCCCATTTAAGGTCTTGGTTGATTTTCCTGAAACAACTTCGCATGAATAGAGAACTTAACAAGGCACACTTATCTCAAAAACAGTTTTTATGAGTCTTTGACTTGGTTGGCAGATTTTGACAAAATAATGCAATTTATATCATGAATATCTCAATCTCCATATTTGGGTTCTTTCTTTGTGAATTCTGGACCTTAGGAGATACTTTAAACTGCTGTTCTGCTATGATTTGAGTTTTTCTCTTTAATGTAGCAATCATGGTACATGTAAAATCAAGGAATTCGGAGAACGATTTTAGCATAAAATGAGTCAGAATTGCCTTCTCGGAGTTTAATTTCCGAGGAGAGATTGTCTATAGACCGGGGGGGAGGGGGGGCACTCAGGTACAGAGGGGGGGCCGCACCCGCGTTACGTATTTAGCGGAAGAAGGGGTATTTTTTAAGTACTTTTTTAAGTACTTTTTTGTACCCTGGTACGAAGTATAAGGGGTGAAAATCCCCTTACAATCCACGAAGTATCCGCGGCTCTGACGCCGAGTAACTCCCGAAGTGACTGGGCTTCCGAGTCAGCTGCCGCAACTGTTGCCGCTAAACACGCAGATAATTATAACATCAAACGTATTAAGGTGATAGTCTAGTACACCGAGATTATCACCACTAGGTGGTGTCCTTGGCTGACCCCTACGAATGGATATCAAAACAAAAGATTACACATGAGCGGCATGGTCTTAGCCAAATTTTGGAAACAGGGTGTCCAAATAGAGGTTTCATAGACTTTTACGTGTCCAAAGTGTGCTAGAAAGTACATACTACTAATAGAATAAACCCTATATATTTACAGATTTTGCTTTTTTAGGCCAGTAACTGCTTTGTGTGTCTTATAAAAGTGACGCTACAGCTTCTACATCTCCTATCTTCTAAGAAAAGTCATCATCAGCCAATTCTGACATAAACTTTTGGGTGTCCAAACTGTCTAAAACAATGTTCTGGGTGTCCAAATGACGGCTAAGCCCCTGATGAGCGGTGTTCACTCCCCACGAACCTCGACCTAGCAGCTTTCTAGCGTGGTACGGTCAAGAAAACAAAGGGCGGGCCCCTTTGGACCTTCCGTGTTAAATTGGTCCCAAACGACATGGCTGTCTGCCTTAACCCTGCAGATTCATTCGGCCAGGACCATTTTGACCAAAATTTTCATCTCATTTCTTGGCTGAAAGTGAAAACCGATACAGTCTTCGAAGCCAGTATTTTTAGAATATGACAGATATGAACCCCCTCCAGGAGCAAGGTCATGTCACATGTACCTTGAATTCTGACAGGACCTGAAAATCAGCATTTACTATGTAAACCACATGCTGTTAGTAATTTTGAGGTTTATGGGAACATTCAAAAATGTTTTTGAAATACTCATCTTGCAGATCCCCTGTTGAGGTAGGACCTTGCACCTTACCAAAGACATGAATAATCATATGGTAAACTCTCATTTTCGATTGCAAGTAAAGGGTAGGTCTTGACATTTTGCCAAAAAAACGAAACACATCTAAGGGTGCCGCATTACCTCAAAATAGTCCCTTAATGATAAGTTTACCATTATTCGGCAACTATGAGATGTAACCTTTACAATAGCATATAAGTGCCGTTGTCTTCATTAAACTCAGTTTTCAGATATTCAAGTTTTAAAAATGACCTGTGTATCGAGTAGGGTTCTACCTTAACATGCGTGTTCTCGTTCATCCAATTTCAGTGTTTTGATAAAAGAAAGCGTGTTTTTACTGGAAAAAGTAAGCGTTTTTTTTTAAATAAGGGTGCTTTTTTGGCCTGAAATCAGTGCCTTAGGGGTATTTTTAAATTTTGATAACCAGCGTACCACCCCTCCCCCCAAATACCGAAGTGCCCCCTCCCCCGGTCTATAGAAATCGAGAGGTCTTTGTCTTAGTTTTTGAACCACATATCGTTAACGTTTTCTGAAATAGGAATATTTGGTGAACTTGCGCAAACTTGTGGTACTGTATTACCCATTGTTATATTTAAGATATTGTGTAGCGAGGGAGCCCCTTTTTATACAGTGTGTCTCTTATGATATAGCGTGTCTCTTATGATGCAGAATAGGCAGGTAGAGTAATAATGTTGCAAATTATATGAACAAAGTATTTTGTACGTTTTCCTTTCCAAATTGGTCGTGCGCCAGGTAAATTGAAATAGCTTATCTCACTCTATAGGCGTCACGGCGGTTGGGAGTATCGTAAGACCTTGATGAACAACTGAAGATTGTATTTTTGCTGTAAGAGGTTCACTAATCTTTAATACCATACTGATAAACATTTCTATTTCAAGAAGAGTTTCTTTGAATAAGTGAACCATTGATATCTGTCCGTGCAGTGACTATTTACGACTATTTACAATGCGCTTTCAAGTTTGAGAATTACAGGAACGCAATCTCAATTCTCAAATACTGCAAATCACTTATGTATAGCGGGAGCAATAAGATAGCGATAATAGCGCTCTGCCCATATGCGCTATTGTGAAATCCCCGTTTTTATTAAATTCTTAATTGAACTTGCTGCTGCTGTTCCCGTTCACCGCTATACTTAGATCACGCTATCCAGGGCAGTGACGTAATAGCGCTATATAATTTTCACGCCATATAAAGTGATTTACAGTAATGTGTTATTATACACCCCTGAAGCAGCAGTTGATTCCTTTCCCATCATAATCACTTTCCCGAGCAGGGTGTTGCTCAGGATTCAGAAACAGGGGGTCAAAATTGAGGATTTTGTAATTTAGGGGGTCGAAAGTTAGTTACCCAATTTACAAGAATGTTCATAGCAACCTTATACTATTGACATGGCAAAACAAAGTATTCTTTTCTACATGTAATGTACCTAGTGTCCCCTATAAGTTAAACTGTTGTAATATTTACTTGGACTCACAACAAATACAGAAAATCTTACAAAATACAACATAATTGTAAGCTTAGAATTATGTTGGACGCAATCGAGGAGATGAAAAATATACCTTTTTTCTCATTTTCAACAAAAAACATCCATATGAAATGCTTCCAAAATTTGAATGGAGCAAAGATTTGAAAAACTGGGAAAACCTTCCCCCTGTATTGAGCTTTTCTCCACATTTAAAAGAAATGTTGGTCCGGGCGCAGCTCGAACGTGTGAAAAGGAGCTCCATCAAAATTGATGGGAGAGGTGCTTTTGTGATGCTTGATGTATTCCCTATCAAAATAACTCCCAAGGCAATATATACTTAATATAGGCAGAAATGTCAAATAAAAGGTAGGGTAGACAGTCAAAGAATTAACCCTATACGCTACTTTAAGGCTGTTCTCTTTGACGTTGTTATATCTATGGACGGTCCCAGCATTCAGGCCCAGCTGTTTGAGCTACAGGACAATCCCAATGTTATTATTAAATCCCCTCCAGTCAAATAACTACAATGTAGTTAACGTTGTGAACGGCAAAAAAAAATCTGCAGTTTTTGGAAAAGTAAAGAAATTATTTGTTTCTGCCGTTTACATCTGCACCAACAGTAGGTGGTTGTGCTATGAAAATTAAAAAAGAAACAAATCCAATGTGCCTTGGAGGAGAGCGAGACAGCAGAAATAATCGCCCCAGTATGAGCAACAAACTGCTGTCATTCATGTCTGGGAAGTCCAAACCTTCCCATCTTCATGGTATCTAGATGACCGACAATTTTTTGGATAGTACTTTAAAAAATACTTATCAGAAGCCAACCAAAAATTATCCCTCATAGATTGTAAAGTTATAATGACCAATGCTAGTAATGTATGTATGGGATATAGCCAGTCAACTCTCCACTCCTTTATAGTGAGAACAAACCCAACCCGGGAACCCAACAGGGGAGGATACCCATTATACGATAGGATGGCCAGTTTTAGAACATAAAACATGGTCGTAATTTTGACTGCTTGTCTAGACATGATGTACAGCAGGCATGAATGTGGACAAAGTAGATCAGTTGGTTAGATGTCCGACTAGTGATCAGAGGGTCGCTGGTCCACTTCCCGGTCGGGGTACTTGGGTCTGTCCTTGGCCAAGACAGTTGATTCCATATAGCTTCAGTCTACCCAGCTGCAAAATTGTTACCTAGCATAAATAAGGTAGTGCTTCGAGCGTGTGCGCTATATGCTGCCAGTTGCTCTGGAATATCCCACAGGGGATTGAAATGGTTTGTGTGTACAGGCCTGCTAGGGGAGGAAGGTCGTGCGAGTGCTTCGGTGGATACAAGACTATAAACTTAACACCTTTATCTTTAGTTCTTACAAGTGTTTCACATTTCAATAAGTGAGATTACCTGTATGAAAAGATCAACTGGCAGGGCATGAATGAAACAAAAGACAAAGGATATTATGTATATATTTATTTATCACATTTATTTGCATTTACAAAATATACAGCATGCATTTTAGTACTATGTACATATGGTTAGAATTTTTACAAAATTGAATAAAACTGTACAAGCGAGATTCCATCAACCGTGATGCAGATCTGATAAACAGCCATAGAGTACTATACCAGTAGTCCAAGGAATACTTATTTGTATAGTGCGGAACCACAGCAATCTGTATGTTCAGAAGGCCTCTGACCAGCAGAGAAGGCCAGCATGTCCAGCAAACTTCAACCCGGCGTGGCCTCAAAACTTCCCTGGTGTAGAGCGCCACATTGTGGCAAATATTTCATCTCACTCTCGCATAAGAGTATTTGTGATTACATGTAAATATAAGTCATTTTTCATACAGGGACATTCACTCCTCTGTACCCTGTCATAAATCTTATAAGATCTCGTACAATGTAAATATGTAAATATAAATATAATATCATATAATCATGGTGACATTCTCCAATGGAGCTCATGTATATTACAATTTCAGTTTCACTATAACATTCAACCACCAACTATAACATGCAAATCTGGAAGTATGTAGACTTCCAAATTAGAAGACCATTCATTTATGTGGTTCCCGAAAGGATGAATATAGCAAAACACTAGCAGAACTTCAATATTGTGATTTTCATTGCACACATCTATCCTATCACTCTAGTGCATAACATTGGAGACAAAGTCACTTCATTTGCATTCACATATATTTTGACATGTGCTTTTGTGTTCCAATTCAAATAAAACTAGTCCTTATGGCATAAAATTCAATCAAAGGGGTCTAAAACTTGCCACATCCAAACGAAATTCATATTTAAGTTAATGATAATGAAAGTAACTATTGAATATTAACTAATTGTCTAGAATTAAACGAAAAACTAGAAAAAATTAAGAAATATGTTAGTACAAGGTGCAATGGCTGATGTTGGCAAGGTGAAGCAGATTAGGTTTGAGGCAGGTACATAGTAGCCATGTGCAAAAGACCTTTTCCTCTGCACAAGTCTCCAAAATCACCGTTGGAGGATGCTGCTTTAAGCTGAGCTGCCAATGTAAAGTCAGGGGACCTCCAAATGCCAATGCTCAACTGTACAAAGTAAACTGATGACTTTGAAGAGATACAAGAAAGGCGCTTCCAGGACCAGTGGATAACACTTGTTGTGCTTGCCCATTCATTTGTAGTATGGCGATGGTTACTTGATTTATTGGTTCCCTGATCCGCCGATCAAAATGGGATAGACCCGACTGGAAAATAAATGTAATCCCCCCATTTTATTTTGTGCTCTGCCGCCAAGCCGTGAGTAGGTACAACAAACCTACAATAAATTTACCATGGTTGATAATAAAGCGACAAAACTACCAGAATATTAATACCAGAACAATACAATACAATACAATAGCAATGCAATACAGTGTTGCTGAAATGCGTCATCTTATCAAAATATCATTCTTTTAATATTCAAAAATATGGTTTAAGTATGTATTTTAGTAGTAGCCAATAAATCACTTTTTTTACCTCCCCCCTGACTATTTGCTTACTTAGATTTCCAGGTGTTAAAAAATTCAACTATTTTTAACTACCTCCTCCCGACCCTGTAAAATTGGTCTGGGAAGGATCCGGGAACCAATAAATCAAGTAACCGTCGCCTAAGGCAACAGAGTGGCAACATTGGCTGGACAGGCCAAGGAAAAATTAAAGTTCAGCATACTGACCCCAACGCCAGTTCTGTGAACACACTCCAGATGGAAATGAAAGGGCACGTATGGCAGGTCTTGCCTTGTACATGGATCCCAGGAGAACCTCTCCTGCATCTCACAAATAACATTGCTGCCAGCTGCAGGGAAGCACTATAGTCAATCCCCCAATTTAAATTGACAATTCAGCTTAAATATAGTGCCATAATGTCAAAAGGCCACTCATTCTAAATCACTAGCATTTCTAAATTCAATAAAAAATAAAGATGCATTTGGTTTAGTGCATACAATTAGTCCATTTCATACAGCTTTGTTGTATATAATCTATGTGAAAGGAACAAGAAGGAATGAGAAAATGAGAGGGAGATATCTAAGAAGTTAGAACAGGCAACATAGGGTAGGAAGAGAGAAGAGAATGAGAAGTAAGAGGGGAGTCGAGAATAGTTAGAAGAAGCAAGAATAAATAGGTCTAGAGACAAAAAAGCATTTGAGCCCATCACATCTCAAATACAAAGTAGTCTCTCTGACATACAAGACGGTCTTGCATTGCAGCAAAATATTGTTGCAGTCCTGGACACTGTCTGCAGCATTTCTCAAGCAAAGTCCGTTTTATGCATCTTTACAGTAGCGACCATACCATTAACAATATAAATAACCCAATCATAATAAATATAGAACTAGCTTTGTAAAAATAAACTCTTCAAGATCAACATAAAATGCCATAACGTATAGCACATCTTTCAAAACAACTTGTATAATTTTTTTTCACTTTTTACAATGTATAGTACACTTTTTACATACACGGGGAAGAATTGGGGCCACACCCCATTCAAAACTTATAGAAAGTGTGAGAAATATGACTGTTTACATCTCTTTGGTATTGGCTGGCAGGATCGATTTATTCCTCTGCCTTCTCAATAACGAAGGGCGAGGACTTCAGGAGGGGAATCTGACTAATTCCGCCGTATTTGCTCATGCTGGCATACTTGTTGTGCGCCCCCTGGTAGCGGACTTTCTTGACACGGGCCAGTTGGCGTGTCATTCTGTCCACACAGGCCTCCAGCTGGCTTTCGGTGTAGCTGCTGTAGTATTGTAAGGTGGGCGTCCAAACGCTGTCTTCCTCCTCAAGAATCTTCTTTGAGATGTAGACGGCTGCGGCCGCCTTCATCGATGCGGGGAACTCCACTGATGCCATATCGCTCAAGCTGAGATCAAGCAGGTACTGGCAAAGGTTCTGGATCTGTAAAATAAAAAACAAACTTAAGAGCATCTTGAACAAAAATACCAATGCAAGCCTTTTAACCTATCAATGCTCACAGCAGCCTTGCAATTTTGATGAAATATTACAGGTGAAAGCTGGGAAAAATGTTTGAAGGGAAATGTTGATTAGACCATTACCAATAACTCTCCTTCAAATATCTTTCAAGACTATTCTTAGTTTCCAATCTATTGTCAAAAGTATCAGTTTCAGTTGACGATTTCTTCAAGGAACTCTTTTGCATTAATAAGCGAGTTAAAATCTGAAATAATTAGGATTTGGAATGTCAGACACCCTCATACTCTGCCATATTAAGGATGAATTGTGACTAAACCGGTGTAAATGATTGAGAAAACCCTAGTGACCAAGGAAGACCAATCCCTCACCACAAGTCACTGTTAACTTTCCTGCATGCCCTAAGCCACTCAACTCTAACAGGTACTGCAAAGTCTCTTGATAAATGTAGTTGTTAAATTTCCAGGCAGCTTTTAATTCCATTTACGCATTGGCAAGCTAGCAGTACCAATATACTAGATCTTAAAAACATGTGTACTTTCCCCATATGATTTTCCCCGGATGGCCATGTGGTCCAAGGTATTGCCACCGATTGATAGCGGTCTCTCACCTTCCTGGGTTTGAATCCCAGTCAGTACATGTGAGAACATTGCCAGTGGCTTGCTTAGGCAGTGGTTTTCACCGGTTTCTCCAGTTCCTCCACCACTTACAACTGGCTAGTCATGACTTGGCCTCAACAAAGTGATGATAATCAAAATTCTCATTTGATATGGGTATTTAGTATTCTACTTATAGTAGTACTGGTAGGCCCTTGATATAGGTATTTAGTATTCTACTAATAGTAGTACTGGTAGGCCTACTTCCCCCTATATCTTTCTTACCTTCTGATCGTGGGGACAGGCCTGTAGGAGTCTGTTCAAGAAGTGGAGGGGACAGGGGGCGCTCAGATCAAACTTCAGGACACGCAGAATGATCAGCTCCATCCTGATGACATCCTTGTAACTGTAGGTGTTGTCTGTCAGGTGAATCAAGGTGCTGATCTACACAAAACAATCAAAGGAAAACAATGGTATTGTTGGCAAAGAAAGAACAGAAAATTAAAAGCATAGAGTGATGATCTACAAATATTCATAAATATTGAAAATTCAGTACGATTACAGTAAAATAAATTGCTTTATTCACTAATACAGATTTAAGAACTGCCTAGTTGATGGTACATCAAAAAATTAAAATGTGATAATGAAGGATTGTAAAACCATAAATTTAGTGAAATCTAGTTAATCAAATCCCTGAAAAATTTCACGAAACTTACTAGGTTGTTTTGGCCTCGGTAAATTAATGTGTTCACAGACTAAGGTCCTATAGCAATATTTGCTAATAAGAACACCAAAAATGACTTATTGCGAAACCCGGTTTTGGGTCATAACAGTACAATGAATTACGGTTGAATTTGCCCATCAATACTTAAGAACTCCTTGCAAATTGTCATCTGTAACGAAGTTGCTTTTAACAATTTTTTCAAAATAAAGAATGATTATACAAAATAGTTGAAGGAAAGATTTTTTGAACAGCATTTCTCCATATATTTTCCCAATATTGCTTTTGATTGCAAGATTTCACCAAAATTGTCAGGCTGCTATTGGTCACCGAGTATTAATGGGTTAACTTGCCTCTGGTGGAAATCGCTCTAGGTATTTGGCCGCAATGAAGACACTTGTGACACCAGCAAGCTGCAGTTTGGCCACAGATAATGGCTGAGTGGACATGAATTTGTCCAGAAGATTGACAGCCATGTAGAGAGTTGAATTCTCAAGTTGGAGGTGATCCTGGAAAAATAGATACATATCTGATCACGAATGCTGGGAAAATTGATGCATGCAGGCAGATAGAGAATACTGGCAAAAAAGAGACATGTTTAGCTTATGTTAAAATTTACTTAATGTTTTATTTTGGAGGGAGGTTAGTTTTAACAGAATATACAGTAGTGGCATCACCATTACTGTTAAATGGAAAACTTAACAATAATCGAATTATTGGACTTTTCTAAATTTCTTTTCTTAATAAGATCCATAGATGGTGAACAATGTTTGAATATGGATAGAAAAAAGTAAAACAGCAAAAATGAGGACTATTTTAGGACTATCTGTTGCAGAATGGTCTCTGTATATAGCTGGGCTTACTAGGAATTGTGTGCAATTTATACATGAGCACCTACCACCCCAGAAATGAAGTATGTTTATATTTTATTTAACAATTAATATGCAATAGAAATGAAATGGTTTTGTTTTATTGGCGATATTTTCTGGGTGGCCGACATTTGGTGTAATGTGTTCTCTAGTTGATAGAGAGTGGCCAAGATTCCCTAGTAATTATTTTGTAAATAATTATAGTGGCCGAGATTCCTAGGGCGGCCAAGATTTGCGAGAATTTACGGTAATCCTAATAGACCTGCCTTTGTTCCTGGGCATCTGCACTAGAAATTTAAAAAAAAATGCATGGGAGCAACAACTCACTCCTTATATCTACCCTTTACTTAAATTTTAAAATATTGACACAAACAACCCATTCAATCTATCTGCATGACATAACAACAATAGGATAAGGCCTAAAAAAAGTTGTTGGTTTCCTGTAACCCTACCCTAACAAGTTCTTATTCAAAAAAATCCCTACCTAAAGTTTTCCACCCTCCCAACTCCCAATCAACGTAAAACATGCATAAATTCATTTCAATATATTCAAACTAAATTCATACATTTTTGCCAAAAAAATTTGTCCAAAGGTTTTTTTACCAACGCTACTTTATTTTGGACCATTACACAAAACAAAGATTTTTTTTCTAGGCCTACGTCAAGTTATATTTCATCATTATCAGAATTTTGGAATAAGGCATTAATTTTAACAAATATACAAGTATTTTTGAAGAAAAATATGAGATACTTAATCTTTGTTATTGTGATATGCGCAGGTGTTCTCACCTGAACTTGTATGAGCCAGTCTACGAGGACAGCGCGCATACTGGGTTTGACATGGTCCTTATCTGTCAGGTAGTTCTTGGTGAACTTCCAGCGCCGCTCCAACTGCTGCAGGTAGTCCACTTGGTCCTGGGCGTACTCCTTGCATTGCAGGTAGTCAGTCTCCTCCGCATCTATATCAACAACACCATCAGGCTTGCTGTTCACAACCTCATCCAGGGCAGAGTCCAGACACTTCATATCTAAACTATCAGCAACTACAAGAGCAAAGAAGTAGAAATGCACAGATGTTCTTTGTATTACAGATAGATTATTGCATCCTTTTACAAAATATTTATATTTCCATTAAATTCAAGTTGTTTTATGTTTTGGTCTTGTGGGTATTGTATTTTCCCCATTTATGCAATAAACTTTGAAAATATTTTTGTAACCAGAGCATTGTTGAAATATACCCGAGGGAGACATGCGATTCAGAAACCCAGCCAATAACACGTTCAAATATTTCGTGAATTTAGGTTGAATATATTGAAATAAATTTATCAAAATTTTAAAATAATCATTAGGGAAAGAGCCCACATGACATCAAAGAACTTGAGACCTGCATGTTCACATGCAGTGACTGCAGCTCTATAGGGATAGGTAGCAGTATTCAATACAATACCAAATACATTTAGTATGGGACAAATCATAATGAAAGAACAGAGTATATTGTACAGTTTAAGTAGAGCTGCACTCATGGAGGGAGATCAACTCATGAGCTCACCACCCGTTTGACTCGTGAGCTCACGGACATTCAGATTTTCCGAAAAAATACTTATTTTCCACCCCAGCTATTAAAAAGTAAATATCTAATAGCGGAGATGTATTTACATTGCCCTGTTTATTTAATTCTAAAACGTGCTGACGAGGTACAAAGGTCAGAATAACACTCAACACCGCTTGAATGTATACATTGGAGATTGTAAAGAAGACATGACAGCGATAATCAGTGATGTATGTTTATAATGTGTGTTAGGTGCTCTGTGTTACGTTTGGGTTCCCAACATAGACAAGCTCGCGATTTGAACATTTCAGCTCCAGCTCGGCAAGTTTGCCCCAGGGCTCGAGCCACTCTAGTTTGTGAGTGGTGAGTGCAGCTCTACATTTAAGATTTGAAATGTAGAAAATAGACTTACTTGATACCTGGATGTCTCTGAACAAAGGCAATGCGCTATGTATTAGGGAAATCTCAGAAACTGATAGTGCTAAATTTAACCAAATTATGTCCCCTGGGAGGCAGGCAGTATTGTTAAGGTATTGTAAATTGGGCCTAAACAAAAAAAGTCGGTTTCCTATTACATGCTAGAAAAAAATAGGGTAGGTAGGTAGGGAATTTATTTTATTTTATCATAATTTATTTCTCTCCATGCTGCATTAGATGTAAATGTAAAGCAAAATCGCAGCATCTAAATTAGTGGGGTATCTAGGTCTACTTAAATACACTGAACTAGTATTATATGCTGATATTTGATGTTTTCTTCTTTTCTTTTTCAACTTCTTTTGTATGCTATGCATGGAATATATGGAATTGCAAAGTTTTAGCTTGCTTTTAAAAAAGAAATAGTACTTCGGGCATTAAAAATATTAGGGTAGGGGCAAAAATTTAGGGCAGGTAGGGTAATAGGAAACGAACATTTTTCTTTTTTAGGCTTTAAGAAAATATTGATAGTATCATATTGATAAGATTTTAAAGATGTCAATCCCTAGAGTTTTACTACTCACCCTTAGGTTTTTCAGCTTTTGCTGTTGGCTTCACCACTGGCGATTCTGGCACCTCAACTTCCTTAATAGGAGCGACCACTGCTGTTGCCTTCTTGGAGACCAATTTAGATGCTCTTCTTGTTTCTTTGGCTAAAAAAAGAGGATCATGTTTAAAAAACTCTCAACAGTTGTGGTGTTGACGAAATCCCCTCTCTCTCCCCTCAAGAAGACTTATATCTGCAATATTTAATCAGATGCAGTTTTAGAAAATACAAATTAGGATTTCCTGAATCAACAAAAATAGTTGATCACCATCTCAGCTCTACTACCTACACACCGTTTTAACCCATTCACACTTGAGACTTCCTCAGGAATCCAAAGCACCTGCTACTCTCAAACCTTAAAAATAACTTGGAAATAAAGCAGAAGTTCACAAAATGTTTGAAGGAGATGATAATAGGCCCCTGAGAAATATTTCTCCATCAAAAGTTTTCCAGAATGAATGAATAAGTGTTTAAAGGCACATCGACACACAAAGGTCATTTAGTGCCATAAGATATTAGCAAAAAGTAGTCCTTTGTCACTGTTAAAGAACAATGACAAAGCACAATTATTCTAGGTGAAAGAAGAAAAAGAGCGAGAGTAAGAGCAGTCTTAAGATCCAAAGAGGATAAATGGATATTTCAGATGCAGGGTATCCATAGACAGATCCACACATCCCCATTCTTTTATAAGGCAAGCAGGGTGCCACACCAGCTTAGGGTTCCCCAGAAGGTGCCAACTCCTATTGCACATCATAAGGTGTGTGCCCCTTGCGGGGTGTTTTCCAGGAAATACTTTCGTTAGAAAAATTATTCCAAAATTGTCTGGTCTGTTTTGGCTGCTCTGAGTGTACATGGGTTACCATATTCGCCTGATTAAGCGCACCGTACGGGTGCAAGTTGGGAAATTTCTGTAGCAGGGGTTTTGTCAAACATTCTTATAACCACACCCCCCATGAGTGCCAATCGCGGTGTTACGTACCGCAACAAGAAATGGCCGATAGATGGCAGTTACGGTCGCCATCTATATACCTTCTTGTTCCATTAAAACAGTAGAATTTTAACATGAGGAGATTATCTTTGGCGCTTGCTGGTCCCCCAAAATCGGGGAAAAAATTGGGGGGGTGCGCTTATTTAAGACGGTGCCCTTAATTGGGCGAATACAGTAACTGCCAATTACTATCCCATCATTATTACTTACATGCTCTGTTCTTCTCCATCTGCTCCAAGACTTTGCATGCAAGAGAGTTGCGCCTCTTGGAGGAAGGGTCAATCAAAGGCTTTTGCTTCTTGGTTAGGGCAGCATTTCCCTTGGAGGGTTGCAAGTTCTGCACCTCTGTGAATACTCTTCTCTGCAATATCAAACAATAAGATACCCAGATATCACCACCATCAGAACTGCTCTCAATAAGTAACCTCCCATCAGGGCAAGTAAAAGGGAATAACCATATCATGTAAGGCTTAAAAAAAAGTTGTATGTTTAATGTAACCCTACCCTAACAAGTTTTTATTCAAAAAAATCCCTACCCTAAAGTTTTTATCGCCCATCCAACTCCTAATCAACGTAAAACATGCATAAAACACACATTTTTGACAAAAGAAATAATGCAAAAAACAAATTTTTACCGACTTACCTACCCTATTTTTTTTCGGACCGTTACAGGAAACAAACAAAAAATTTTTAGGCCTAACTTTTCCTCCAGGCCAAGAACTAGGACTCTTTAATTTGCCCTTGTTGATTGGTCACAATATGACAAGATGTGTAACTTACCCTACTAGGTTTGTAAAATCACTCAGATATGCTATATTACTTGCCCTCCAGGGTATATGGACAGTCACTCTAATATCTGATGTAAATGTCTGGCTAGTATCTGGTAAAGTAAGTTACTTGCCCTCCAGGGTAGGGACAATCACTAATATTTGCCATAATTGTCTGGGCAGTATCTGGTAAACAGATTACTTGCCCTCCCTCCAAATTTTTTTTTGATATATTGCACTTGCAAGCAAAAAAGGTGCAAACACACCTAAACAATTTAACATTCAAATACAATTTCCTAAAAGTGTTCAACAATTCACTGCTTAATAGACCAATTAAGAACCTGATGGATTATTCGAGCAAGAGTCATTAATAACATAACTGCATGAATAACAAGACTTGCAGACATTAATGTGATGTGAATACGTTTGTTTTAGTTCTCGTTTTAGTTCTATTTACAGTTTAAGTTCTTTAGTTTTCTGTATTTTTAGTTATGCTGTAAAAGTATCCGTATGATTTTGTACCATCGTGTATAGTCAATAAACATACAATACAATACAATACAATTCATGATTCTTCAGTTTTTCTGCAACAGAACGGATATACAGGTGAACTTGGCTATGACGGACCACTGTACGACGGACTTTTGGCTATGACTGACGATATGCTTGGTCCCAGTCCCATGCATATTAACTACGTGTATTTTACCATGCATAGGACGGATTCTGTATGACAGAACTCGGCTACCACGGACCAATATCACGGCACACACGATGCTATTTACTATGTAATTAGCATTGTGTATGACGGACAAACATGTGTCTAGCAGTCGGCTTATTCTCGCCGAGACTAACACATGTGCTGAGTTACGTTCGGCCAGACAGAACTCAGTACACATTGTCTGGTATTTCTCAGCAGACAAATAAATGTATAATAAAAGTCCAGCCAGGCATATTCTTTCGCTGTTTTGACTTTTATTTATAGATCAACTGAGGTCCCCAATGCAATTAGATACACAATTGCATATGACGGACTAAGTCCATCATATGCATATGACGGATTTTGCATATGACGGACCAATTTTCCTGGTCCCACTGAGTCCGTCATATCCAAGTTCACCTGTATTACCTTTAATGTTTGATACCATTCAAGAGCTATAAAGGTACTGGTATCGGTATCGTTTCAAGAAGAACCACATAATACCATTTCATTCCTTAAAGGTACCCATTATGATACTAAGCAGATATTCATAAGGTAATAATGCAATAGAATACTATCAACCGTACTGTTAAAATACTGTACCGCTTCTTTGGTAGTGATACTGTAACATACCATACTCTTTTATTAAAGGTCCCCATCCCTTAGGCTTCCTGTAACCCTACCCTAACAAGTTTTTATTCAAAAATATCCCTACCCAAAAGTTTTTTCCGCCCTTCCATCTCCCAATCAATGTAAAACATGCAGAAAAACACATTTTTGACCAAAAAAATAATGCAAATTTTTTTTTTACCGACCTACCTACCCTATTTTTTTTTCGAAAACCATTACAGGAAAAAAAGCAATATCTTTTTCTTGGCCTAATTATTTACCTTTGATTTGGCCAGCACCCGTTGTCCCATGGCTATGCCTTGGTCAGCACCAGCGCAAAGACTCTGACGACTGTGTTTCCGCTTCCCGCTTAAAGCTCGAATGGTGGGGTCCATGTGCATGCTGCCTCGTGCCTTTGTTGCCATTATTACTATCTGAAAATTAAAGAATACTAAAGTCCAATCAGTCACCAGACAAATATTCATTGACCTTGGGGGAACAGAAAAATAAGTGTTTTTAGAAAAATAATACAAATAGTAGGGAGAAGTTACCTTGCATGACAGCAGACTCGTTGTGGCCCACCTGCACACATACTAAAGCCCCTGTAATATTACCAGTACTAATAAACGGCAAAAAAAAGTACCAACTATAAGGATGATGCGAGACCCTTATTAGAATTTATCGCAAAAATCTCACTCTGGTGCACAAGACAGACTATCAAGCTGACAGCTGAAACTTTTTGGACCAATGCCCCCACACAGCTAGTATTTTTCAATCATTGAAGGTGGGGTAAAAGTAAAAACCACTGGTGCCTTTGAATAATTCAAAATCATTGTAGGCGTTTCTTTTAAAAAAAAATATCTATCAGTGCTGCAAACTAGTTTCAACCTTTTGGTCTTATTCCTGGGCCACCAAATTTGGTGGTGGTCCAGGTCAATTTTTGTTCTCATCTCTGGTCCACTAAAATTGAAAAACTTTGCGACCCAGCAAATTTCAAGTATTATCACCCCAATGTATGTTGCAAATGTCTTATTTTCCAGTTATGAGGTTATTAACATTATTAAAAGTCATTTGAAATGTATTTATACAAATTATTTTTTTGGTTTCCTTGCTTTTTCAGAATTTCAATTTTTTTAATCATGCAGTAGGTAAATTTGTTTTGCACTTATTTCACAGCAAAGAAAAAAAATAATTGATTGAAGCAAACATCTTTTAAAAAAATCACAAATGTTTTATATTCATTAAATAGCAATATTCTTCATTAAAAGAGTACACATTTGTGAAGCACTCCTACAATTACATGCAGCAATGGGTAAATGCAGCCGCAGATCCAGAAAACTTCTAGCTCTGAGATATTTAGCACTACTATGAAATTTATTTCTTACCCGAGTTGCGAACTCTAACTTGAGTGAACCCAATAATAGTGATAATAAAACAAAAACTGAGAGAATGATTTAATCAAGTCAGGGAGAAATGAGGAAGAGTTGGAAGTAGAGAACAAGTGGGTGTAAAAAATAGATAATATTTGAGAGTATAAAAAAGAATGAACATGATTAAGTAAAAGAAAACGCACTAGAAGTCACAGAAATTTGTAAATGAGAGAAAATTCATATATCACACATTAAAATCATTTTGAAATGCCATGTACAAGTTATTACATGGACAGCCTTTCCACAGATATGTTGGAGAGAGAGAGAGGACTTCTTCTTCTATCATCCTGCCCCGTAGTTGAATATGCTATCACCTACCCAACAGCAACAACTCCAACAGAATTGACAAAAAAGTATATAGAATGTGTAATTTTGATGGGAGCCGGTACGGTACCGGTCAAAGAAACGAGGGCGGGGTCGCACTGAAAGTGAAAGGGATCGGTAGAATACGAGACGGGTCGGAAGGTCCGTATTCGTCACAGTCGGCGGAAGCTTGGATGAAGAAAAGAATTGTGTTTGGTCATCTAAGGCGGAAGGGACAATTGCATTGTCATCCCAGCAGTCCTTTTGAGTATGCATGGACATATTACAAACATGGATGAAGGTGAACTTACCTGTTGTAGTCAATGTAGTGTAAAATTTCAATTGCGCTAGTCCGTTAGTTCCACTTTCCGCCTCCAAACTCTCGTCACTTCGGCGCAACTTCCGTGTTCCGTCGTTTTAATATCAATGCCATTCACGTGATCGATTATAAGGGAAAGTCCATTGGTTCCTACTGAATGCGGTCTCATATCGCCGAGCTCATTTTCGAAAGGGGCGTCAGTATGGATTAGCCCATTTGATGGGTTCGTGTGATGAATAGACCCCGAGGAAGCTTGTGTGTGATATACCCGAGGTGTTAGGAGACGAAGCCGAGAAACCCCAAGGGTATAACACACATACGCCACAGCTTTAGAGGGGTCTAGGTACTTGGACAACAGTTGACTGCCTTCCACCTATCACTGGTCAAGAAAAGCTTGGCTCAGCACTCCCGGGTCAGCACTCTTCTTCGACATCGATTAAACTTGCTACAAGTCTGTGATACCTCGCTCATTCACGAATCTAAACTGAGTGGATTTCACTCCAGGTTTGGTTCTGAATAAATCCTCAAGGGGGACACACTTGAGTTGTAGTGTGTATTATCAACTGCAACTCATGAAAACAGTGCTGCCATCTATAGTTTGAGAGAGACATCAAACCTACTTAGTGTATATATTGTGGTGGGGGCATTATACCTAACACAGCCTGAGAACCAGGCTAAATAGACCGAAATATCTGAGAGAACTATAGAGAAATATTATCAAATATGGAGACAGAACCTGGAATGTGTTAAGAAATGACCGGTTCTATGATGGCAGTAGATATCATAACATAAACAATAAACGTCCATATATAGTAGTACAGTAGCCAGCCACCCATTTTTGGAATTCTGGTTAACCCGAGAGCTAGAAAATTTGCGTTAGTATCATGTTTTAGGCCCACACTTGGGGCATACCGCCAGGGTGGATGTAGACTTCAGAAGTGGTGCACATCTTTTTTATGGGGTAATGTCTTAGACACCCCGATATGAGTAAAAAGGTCCCAAAATGGTCAAAATAAGAGGTATAGGGGTAGGAAAGGCACCCTAAAACATTCATAACTCAGCTTAAACCAAACATAGGGATGAGTGTTTGGTATCAAAAAGTTGGTATGAAAGAGAAGTATCTTTTGAAATAGTAAATACATAACTAACTTTATCCCATGATGTAATAAAGGTCGTTCAAGGTCAAAATGGCTGCCAAATCAAGAATCTAGGATTTTCTGATATTCTATAGTTTCCGTTTATAAACTTCTCAGTTTTTTTGACGGTATGTATTTCTTTTTTGTAGCCCCTTTTTCTGAAGGAATGTCTTTCAATGGAATTGTTGAACATTTTAGAAAGTTCATTGACTAGAGTTTTAAGTCCAATGTTGAGCTGTAAGGTACAAAGTAGGGTACCAAGCCAACCCGGAGACCCCAAAAAGTGCCTAAAATGGTAAAAATTTGAAAATCAAAATGACTTTATATTAAGTTTTATAAGTAGGAGGGGAGCAGATGATGTACCAAAACATCAGGTTTTATTTTCTCCTCAATTTGGAAGATTATTGAAAAATAATATTGAAATTAAGGGGTTGTTGAAGGTCAAATAAAGGTCAAAATGTCATTATTTCTCTAAAATATTCATATTTTGATGAAGAAATTCTGATGAAGTAGTTGTGTTTTGTCACTATTTAATTTCCAAGGTGGCATTTGGCTATTCCATGCTTATAAAAAGTGTTCACGAACGGGTTGTGAGAAGGTGCTAGTATGGGACCACTGTTTAGGTCATAAAAGTTGTGAGCACCAAACATTATAGGCATTGTTTGGTATCTAAATGTTTGTTGTAAGACAATCTTTCCATTCCATGCAACCAACCAAAGGTAGGGTCTATTGTTGCGATACTAGAGGTCATTCAAGGTCAAACTAACCCCAATTTCATAATTTGAGGCAATTTGTCTTTGAATTTTCCATTAAGCAGCTTATCATATTCTCCTAGAATACATACTTTATCCTGGAAATATTTTTAGGTGAGATATAATTTTTTAAAAGGATTCTGAGACAATTTTAAGGTCATTTCAAGAGAAAGTCTGGACCAATTTGGAATATTTAGGGACCAAAATTACAAAATGCCTTGTTACGGGTGCACTCACATATTTAAGTGAAGCAGCAGAAAGTTGACATAACAGATCGAGTCATATCTTATGGTATGTCAGTTTTCATTTTCAATAGGGAGAATATGCCTTTTAACTTGCGACATTACTTGCCTATTGTGTTTGTCATGTAAGATTATAAAGCCAGTGTAAAATATCTCTGAGATTGAAGGAAAGAATGAAGGTCAAATAAAGGTCAAAACATCATTTTTTCTCTAAAAAATTCAAATTTTGATGAAGAAATTTTGATGGAGTTATTTGTGTTTTGTTATTACATAATATCCTAACCACATTAACACAATGATTGACAGACAAGATACCTTAAATATGTTTTAGCAAAACATTTCCACCCTTTACCTGTGAAAATGAAGTCGTTTAAAGTCAATATGGAGGTGTGGAAGGTGGCATTTGGCTATTCCATGCATATAATAAGTGTTTACGAACGGGTTGTGAGAAGGTGCTAGTATGGGACCACTGTTTAGGTCATAAAAGTTGTGAGCTTTAAACATTATAGGCATTTTTTGGTACCTAAATGTTTGTTGTAAGAAAATCTTTCCATTCCACGCAACCAACCAAGGGTAGGGTCTATTGTTGTGATACCAGAGGTCATTCAAGGTCAAACTAACTCCAACTTCATGATTTAAGGCATTTTGTCTTTGGATTTTCCACTTAGCAGCTTATCAAATTCTCCTAGAATACATATTTTATCCTGGAAATAATTTTAGGTGAGAAATATTTCTTAAAAAGGATTCTGAGACATTTTCAGGTCATTTCAAGAAAAAGTTTGAACCATTCTGGAATATTTAGGGGCCAAAATGACAAAATGCCTGATTACGGGTGCACTCAAATATTTAAGTGAAGCAGCAGAAAGTTGACATAACGGATAGAGACTCATATCTTATGGCATGTCAGCTTTGATTTTTAATGGGGAGAATAAGTCATTTAACTTGCCTATTGTATTTTTTATGTAAGATTATAAAGGCAGTGTAAAATATCTTTGAGATTTAAGGACAAAATGAAGGTCAAATAAAGGTCAAAACGTCATTTTTTTTCTCTAAAAAGTTCAAATTTTGATGATGAAATTTTGATGAGGTACTTCTTTTTTGTCAATACATAATTTCCTAAGCATGTCACCACTTTAATTGACAGACAAGATACCTTAAATATGTTTGAACAAAAAAGGTTTACCCATTACCCGTGAAAATGAAGTACTAGTTTCATGGTAATATGCAGATGTGGAATGGGCTATTAGACAATTCATGCCTAATCGAGTTGTTAGCAAGTGCCAGGAACATATGGGACCACTGTTTATGTCGTAAAAGTTGTGAGCACCAAACATTATAGGCATTGTTTGGTATCAAAATGCTTGTTGTAAGACAATCTTTCCATTTCATGCAACCAGGCTAGGGTAGGGCATTTTGCTGTGATATAAGAGGTCATTCAAGGTCAAACTACCCCCAATTTCATGACTTAAGGCATTTTGTCTTTGAATTGCCTGTGTAGTATCTCATCAAGTTCTCCTAGAATACACATTTAATGATATTTTTTCCTGCAAATATTATTTTTAGGTGAGAAATATCTTTTAAAAGAGAAACTTATGCCTTTTAAGGTTATTTCAAGACAAAGTCCGTTCTAATCGTGAATATTCAAAGTTGAAAATGCTCTATGTGACCTTTTACCTTGGTTTGACATTCCATTTTTCCTTAAATCTCAATAATAGTTAACGCTATCTTTAACCTTACTTGGCAAACACAAATTAGCAAGTTAAAAGGCGTATATGCCTAATTGAAACTGAAAGCTGACGTACCATATGATAAGGCTGTTGTGTCAACTTTCTGCTGCTAAATTGATATTTGGGTGCACCTAAAATCAGGCATTTTGTCATTTTGATGCCTAAATATTCACGATTAGCACAGACTTTGTCTAAAAATAACCTTAAAAGGCATGAGTTTCTCTTTTAAAAGACATTCTCACCTAAAAATAATATTTGCAGGAAAAGATATCATTAGATATGTATTCTAGGAGAATTTGATGAGATACTACACAGGTAATTCAAAGACAAAATGCCTTAAAGGGCAAATGCACCATCAGAAAGATTTAGGTTCAAAATGATCTTTTACATGTCACCTTTCAAATAAGACCTCCCCCGAGCCTGTCCTCTTCAGCACTACTCAGTTATAGCTTACAGAAGTTCAGCAAGTAACAGTTCTTAGGCAGCCCTAGAGGGCCTCCATGCATCCCAAGATGCACTCTGTTTTTGACACCTACTAAGCACCAGCCTGTGTCACTAGTGCTTCAGAGATAGCAGTAGCAGAGAAACCTGCATGTATTTCCCTTACTTGCTAATCTTTAATCCTGGCTCATTCCTGATCACAATTTTTGGAAGCAAATAAAACTTCAAGAAGTAAAACTAAAATAGTATGGCAGAATTGAGCAATTCAGGAATTCGGAGGAATGGAAATATCTGACTCACCTAGGGAACTTCTCCCTTAGACCCACATGATCCTTTACTCAATGGCGCCAGGTTCTTAACTCAAAGATAGCATCTTGATAACAGGAAGTGAAGGAATACACATACTAATAAGTCCTACACTATTCCCATGAGTAACTGCTAACTGACACAAGTGTTGCAATTTCCTGTAAGTGATTAGCACAAACTGATTTCATAGCAATTAGGAAGTAATGGTTTCTACCCAACAATAAGCTACAAAATCAAAGACAAGCCACATAGTATAACTTTCAAGGATTGTTGGAATATACAATAGGAAATTGAAGAAGTTCAATCTTTGGGAATTGTGACAACTTATTGAAAGCCAGTAATGAAAATCTAAGCAGGAAAGGGGAGCCCAGCCCCCTATTACTGCTATCTCTTAAGCACTAGTGACACTGGGAGGTGCTTAGAAGGTGTCAAAAACAGAGTGCATCTTGGGATGCATGGAGGCCCTGTATAGCTGCCTCAGGACTGTTGCTTGCTGAACTTCTGTAAGCTATAACTGAGAAGTGTTCAAGAGGACAGGTTCGGGGGAGGTCTTATTTGAAAGGTGACATGTATACGCTCATTTTGAACCTAAATCATTCTGATGGTGCATTTGCCCTTTAAGTCATGAAATTGGGGGTAGTTTGACCTTGAATGACCTCTTATATCACAGCAAAATGCCCTACCCTAACATGGTTGCATGAAATGGAAAGATTGTGTTACAACAAGTATTTTGATAGCAAACAATGCCTATAGTGTTTGGTGCTCACAACTTTTATGACCTAAACAGTGGTCCCATATGTTCCTGGCACTTGCTCACAACTCGATTAGGCATGAATTGTCAAATAGCACATTCCACATCTGCATATTACCTTGAAACTAGACTTCATTATCACAGGTAAAGGGTACTTTTTTTCTTGTTAAAACATATTTAAGGTATCTTGTCTGTCAATTGTTGTGGTGACAGGCTTAGGAAATTATGTAATGACAATACAGAAGTACCTCATCAAAATTTGAACTTTTTAGAGAAAAAATGACGTTTTGACCTTTATTTGACCTTCATTTTTTTCTTAAATCTCAGAAATATTTTACACTGCCTTTATAATCTTATATAAAAAATACAATATGCAAGTTAAAAGACTTATTCTTCCCATTAAAAATGAAAGCTGACATACCATAAAACATGAGTCTCTATCCGTTATGTCAACTTTCTGCTGCTTCACTTTAATACTTGAGTGCACCCGTAATCAGGCATTTTGTCATTTTGGCCCCTAAATATTCCAGATTGGTTCAAACTTTCTCTTGAAATGACCTGAAAATGTCTGAGAATCCTTTTTAAGAAATATTTCTCACCTAAAAATATTTCCAGGATAAAATATGTATTCTAGGAGAATTTGATAAGCCGCTAAGTGGAAAATCCAAAGACAAAATGCCTTAAATCATGAAATTGGAGTTAGTTTGACATTGAATGACCTCTAGTATCACAACAACAGACCCTACCCTAGGTTGGTTGCATGGAATGGAAAGATTGTCTTACAACAAACATTTAGGTACCAAACAATGCCTATAATGTTTAAAGCTCACAACTTTTATGACCTAAACAGTGGTCCCATACTAGCACCTTCTCACAACCCGTTCGTAAACACTTATTATATGCATGGAATAGCCAAATGCCACCTTCCACACCTCCATATTGACTTTAAACTACTTCATTCTCATAGTTAAAGGGTGGAAATGTTTTGCTAAAACATATTTAAGGTATCTTGTCTGTCAATTATTGTGATAATGAGGTTAGGAAATTATGTAATAACAAAACACAAACTACTCGATCAAAATTTCTCCATCAAAATTTGAATTTTCTAGAGTAAAAATGATATTTTGACCTTTATTTGACCTTCATTTTTTCCTTAAATTTCAGAGATATTTTACACTGCCTTAGTTTATAATCTTACATGACAAACACAATAGGCAAGTAATGCTGCAAGTTAAAAGGCTTATTCTCCCTATTGAAAATGAAAACTGACATACCATAAGATATGACTCGACCTGTTATGTCAACTTTCTGCTGCTTCACTTAAATATTTGAGTGCACCCGTAACAAGGCATTTGTAATTTTGGTCCTGAAATATTCCAAATTGGTCCAGACTTTCTCTTGAAATGACCTAAAAATGTCTCAGAATCCTTTTTAAAAATTATTTCTCACCTAAAAATATTTCCAGGATAAAGTATGTATTCTAGGAGAATATGATAAGCTGTTTAATGGAAAATTCAATGACAAATTGCCTCAAATTATGAAATTGGAGTTAGTTTGACCTTGAATGACCTCTAGTATCGCAACAATAGACCCTACCCTTGGTTGGTTGCATGGAATGAAAAGACCGTCTTACACCAAAAAAATTGATACCAAACAATGCCTATAATGTTTGGTGCTCACAACTTTTATGACCTAAACAGTGGTCCCATACTAGCACCTTCTCACAACCCGTTCGTAAACACTTATTATAAGCATGGAATAGCCAAATGCCACCTTCCACACCTCCATATTGACTTAAAACTATTTCATTTTCACCGGTAAATGGTAGAAAATGATTTGTTGGACCATATTTAAGATTATTTATCCGTCTATCATTGTGGTAACTTGGTTTGGAAATTAAATAATGACAAAACACAACTACTTCATCAAAATTTCTTCATCAAAATTTGAAATTTTTAGAGGAAAAATGACATTTTGACCTTTATTTAACCTTCAACAACCCCTTAATTTCAATGTTATTTTTCCATAATCATCCAGATCGAGGAGAAAATTAATCCTGATGTTTTGGTACATCATCTGCTCCTTTCCTACTTATAAAACTTAAGATAAAGTCATTTTGATTTTTAAATTTTTACCATTTTAGGCACTTTTGAGGGTCTCCAGGTGGGCTTGGTACCCTACTGGTACCTTACAGCTCAAAATTGGACTTAAAACTCTAGTCAATGAACTTTCTAAAATGTTCAACAATTCCATTAAAAGACATTCCTTCAGAAAAAGTGGCTACAAAAAAGAAATACATACCCTCAAAAAAACTGAGAAGTTTATAAACGGAAACTATAGAATATCGGAAAATCGCAGATTCTTGATTTGGCAGCCATTTTGACCTTGAATGACCTTTATTACATCATGGGATAGAGTTGGTTATGTATTTACTTTTTCAAAAGATACTTCTCTTTCATACTAACTTTTTGATACCAAACACTCATCCCTATGGTTGGTTCAAGCTGAGTTATGAGTGTTTTAGGGTGCCTTTCCTACCCCTTTACCTCTTATTTTGACCATTTTGGGGCCTTTTTACATATATTGGGGTGTCTAAGAATGACCCCATAAAAAGATGTGCACCACTTCTGAAGTCTACATCCACCCTGGCGGTATGCCCCAAGTATGGGCCTAAAACATGATACCAACGGAAATTTTCTAGCTCTCGGGTTAACCTAACTTCTAAAATAGAGCCTTTTTCTTGATCTGGCTACTGGACTATAGCTAAATTATCATAGAAAATCATCAACATGGCATTAGAGAGTCAGATAGTTCGGTCTACAGGTTAAACATCCATGGGTAACACCTTTGTGGTTTTGGTAGCTTAGAGAACAAATGCTCAAAAGCGTGGGGTATGCCATAAAACCTACACTTTTCGAGGCCCGCGGAAGGCAAGCAACTATGGTACGATCAGACTGGTAGAGGGATGAGGGAGCGGTGGGAAAAGTCGGCATTTGTCACTGACCGACCGTTGGATACCGACAACACAAGTCTGTCCGTATGCTGGACAACTTGCAGCCCTTGGTTTTATCTTAGATGACCAAACACAAGTCTTCATCCAAGGTGTTATGCACCACACCTTTCACACTATTCATAATGTCTGTTTATGATAAACCCGGGTGGGGGGGGGGGGGGGCACTTGGGTATTTAGGGGGGCGCATACGCTCGTTATCAAAGTAAAAAAATACCCCTAAAGCACTGATTTCAGGCCAAAAAAGCACCCTTATTTTGATAAAACGCTGATTTTTCCACTAAATAAACACCCCTTCTTTTATCAAAACACTGACATTGGATGAACGGGAACACGTATTTTAACTAAAGATTTTATAATCCCCTGCGTGTTTAGCGGCAGCAAGTGGCGGCAGCAAACTCGGAAGCCCAGTCACTTCGGGAGTCACTCGGCGTCAGAGCCGCGTACATTTCGTGGATTGTAATGGGATTTTGACCCCCATACTTCGTACCTGGGTACAAAAAAGTACCCTTCTTTTACAAAATCGCGGACATGCGGAGGTCTTAAAAAAAGACCTCTTCTTCCGCGAAATACGTAACGCGGGTGCGTCCCCCATCTGTACCTGAGTGCCCCCCCCCCCCCCCCCCCCCCGGGATGATAAACAATAGAAAAAACGATCACTGTCAGAAAGGGATATCCGGATGAACATTGAAATTGAGATAATCCGGAGCGAAATACTCTGAATAGACTTTGCTCTGTACCATATCAGATTCGGAACATCCCTCCCCCGATCTTCCGGTAGCACATTCTGAAATCTGAATCTAAAAATGGCCATAAGTACGAATAACAGTTTTGGTACGTTGTGACGTGTAAAGAATTAAGAGGCTCGTATATGTATTATGTATACATTTTTGGGAAATGTTTTGCTACATAAAACACCCCAAGGGTAGTAGTAGTTAAGCAGTGTAGGAATTTCTTTTTCTGCCATATTGCGGCGAAGTCGTGACTAGCCAGTTGTAATCGGTGGAGAAACCCGGAGTAATCGGCGAAAACCACCGTCTTACCCCACGGCACTGGCATATTAAATAGTGTATAGGATCGGAAAGACAATAGTTTATTTTAAACATGTTTCGCCATTTCATATCTGAAAAAATGATTTAGGACCACTATTGCCGTTGACATAAAGGCCTGGTGCATGACACAGAGATAGCATATATGGCAAGGATGGCTACATAGAGAAACTGACTAAAGACACTAACACTGCTTTTGTTTTTATTTTATTGCACTGGATCCGTTTTCACTAATACATTTTTGTCAACTTATTTTGACATGCAATAAATTTTAATCAAAATAAACCGGGACAGAAATCTATGCATTTATTTTTCATAGTGCATGTAGTGGGTCGTTCTTCATGTCCTAGATTTTCAAGCGCATTGCGCACAAAACGTTTTCTGTGTCTCACCGCTGCACAAGGCCATGCCTACTTCAGGCATGCGAGAAAGTTCCCAGTGCGTGGTTTTCCACATATATTTCCTCCACCACCAGCAATTCATTATATACACGTTTTAGCATTCGAATATCCTAAAAAGATACGAAATTTGGGTTTCTCTTCCATTCTCAACAGTTTGCCAGTCCACCATAATTGGCACATAAGTGTGGACAGATTTGAAAATACAATAACTCAACGTTAGAAGGTTGTTAAATTAATCCGTTCTGCACTCTCCATTTGGGAATGATTTATGCATCAATGCTTTGCATATCTAAACCCCACAGCACTACTATGTACAAATATTGTAGTTTCAAAAAGACTGCTTTATACATGCAATGACAGAAGGCATACCAACTCCACTTAAATAGTTCAAGCATTCCGATAGTAGCTCAAAACGAAATTCACAGTTCCAAAGTCATTATTTTAGATATGTTAGCTATATACATGTATAGTAATACTGTTGCTGTTATAAAATGACGGTTCACATAACTTATGATTAAAGCACCAGTGGCGGTTCACTTCACTTTAGACTCAGTTGTCAACACTTATTCATCATGTAAATGGTTATTGTTGAATTACACATATGCTCCGTATAAAAATCAGAGATACCCCCATTCATATCAAAACTGTACACAGTTACAATTGTTGTGTTGTATAATTCAAGAATGTAATACTGGTGTAGTACTTAGCACCTCGTCCTCGAGA
The DNA here is from genome assembly GCA_963942565.1 of Maea johnstoni. Classification (NCBI taxonomy): domain Eukaryota; kingdom Metazoa; phylum Annelida; class Polychaeta; order Spionida; family Magelonidae; genus Maea; species Maea johnstoni. The sequence continues at coordinate 22,859,372 of OZ012686.1, forward strand.
TGGCTGTGCAGTCTTCTTTACTGAGGCGATGCCATCATTTGTTGGAGTTTTAACCTTTTAATTCAGCCAGAAGACAAGGCTATATAGTTTCGTTGTACTTGAAAGGCATTAAGCCGAGGCCAGCTATGATCCTACCTATAATGGGCAATGTGTGTAGGTCTAATGAGTGCAAAGTTTCTGTTTGACAGGCAGGCAGAGCTCCTTTTATGACGAATTGAACTGGGACCTTTACGAACCCTGGACTACCATCATCTGCAGTGTGTAGGTAAAACTGGCCTCAGGTGATATTTAAAGGGGAACTAAAGCCTTACATACATATTAGCTGAAATGAAAGTAATACACTTTAAGAATAGGATGCTCTCCTCCTTTTTCTCTCAGTGATCCCATGAGGGGAGAATTGTGCGTATTGCCATCAGCCTGCCCTTCCCCTGGCAGCCCCTGCTAGCAGCCATGTTCTACAATTGCTATCATGCAGCTGTGACTCTATGAGTGGCATTGTCACTTCCTGCCCCCGCTCTCTGAGCAGTGAATCATAGGCTGCAGTGCTCTTCGCAAGAACTCTCTTCGAAATTTGCATTAAAACTTGTATCAAACAGGAAAATGTTAAAATCATGTGCATCAATTGGCTGTACAAAAAGACAGGTTGGCAGAGTTAGTTTTCATATATTTCCTTTTGGTAAAGTCCGACAAAAGCAGTGGCTAGCATCACTGAAACTTGTAAATCCACCCCCGGTAGACATTTATAGTTGTTTTTTGTCGCGGTAATAATCATTCGAGATGTTTCTACCATGCAGGCGCATGCTATGCTCGTGCGGCGATGATCTGCGGTAGCTGTGCGCAGAGGTTGGAGTGTGGCGCCCCCTAGTGACCGGACTTTCGGAGAGCCTATTTTTCCGATACACGAACTCCCTCTCGCTGTGTCGCAGTGTGACAAGCGGTCGAGGACCAGCGAGGGGAAGACTCTTGCTCCTCTGGACGCTGTTTCCACGTCTCGGGAGGGAGGTGTCGGTCTGACAAGCCATGCTTCTCTTTTGGAATGGTAAAGCTGGTAAGGGCGCGAGAGGAACTGGGATGCGACTTTTGTGGCCTCCAGTGCTGAAAGAACAACAATGTATATAGCAAATTTAGACTATAGCTGTAATACAAGTAATGTAGTATTCTACATAATTAGATTTTTACGACAGGAGAAATCCAAAATACAAACTTGCATATCACAAACCAAAATCCGGTCATTTTTAAAAAAATAATCCAAAGGTTGAATGTGAGGTTATTTTAAATTGATCCGGTAAAGGGACGCATAATTAAAACCCTAACGCAAATAGTGTACCGAATTTATTGTTCTGGTTCTTTAACTTTTCGTGAGAATGTATTGTTTGTGGTAGTAAAAGCAGTAGCAGTAGTAGTAGCTAAAGCAACAGCAAGACCACCTGACGCAATATTAGTAGTAGTAGTAGTAGTAGTAGTAGTAGTAGTAGTAGTAGTAGTAGTAGTAGTAGTAGAAGTAGTCCTAGTAGTAGTAGTAGTAGTAGTAGTAGTAGTAGTAGTAGTAGTAGTAGTAGTAGTAGTAGTAGTAATAGTAGTAGTAGAAGTAGTCCTAGTAGTAGTAGTAGTAGTAGTAGTAGTAGTAGCAGTAGTAGTAGTAGAAGTAGTCCTAGTAGTAGTAGTAGTAGTAGTAGTAGTAGTAGAAGTAGTAGTAGTAGTAGTAGTAGTAGTAGTAGTAGTAGTAGTAGTAGCAGCAGCAGCAGCAGTAGTAGTAGTAATGGTAGTAATTGTAGTAGTAGTAGCAGCAGCAGCAGCAGCAGCAGTAGTAGTAGAAGTAGTAGTAGAAGTAGTAGTAGAAGAAGAATATGAAGAAGCAGCTGCAGCAGAATGAAGAAGCCTCACCTGATTTTCTTGATAGCGAGTTTGAGTTTTTTATTTTCATCCTTTAACAAATCATTGTTATTTTTTAACAGGTCGATGCTCAGTTCGAGATTTTTCCTCTCCTGCCAGAGTTCGTTCTCCTTCGTATACCTCTGCTGTAGGTCCCTTAGTTTATTCTTAAATCCTGCTACCTGTGAAATGAGACTCTCATTCTCTCGTTTGGCACCTTCAGCAAGTCTGAAAACGAATAAAAAACATTGCTAAACAAGGACAAAGTAGCTCAGTTGGTTAGGTGTCGGACTAGTAATCAGAGGGTCGCTGGTTCGATTCTCGGCCGGGGCACTTTGGTCTGTCCTTGGGGAAGACAGTTCATTCCCTATTGCTTCAGTCTACCCAGCTTCAAAATGTGTACCTAGCATAAGCAAGGCAGTGCTTAGAGCGTGTGCGCAATATGCTGCCAGTTGCTCTTGAATATCCCCCGGGGTATGGAAATGGTTTCCGTGTGCACAGTACCTGCTAGGGGAGGAAGGTCGTGTGAGCCCCTCGGTGGATACAAGACTATAAACCGAATACCTTTACCTTTACCTTTAAACTGCAGGTTTCATCATGGAAGCAGGTAGAGAGCACTGTTACTTTCAGAAACATTTTTCTTCCTGATTTCAAATGGAATATGAGACATGTTGTCTAAATTTCATCATCGGTATCTGCAACTCTGATGGCAGAGGAAATATACTTGTTCTCCGTTGTATTTTGTTTTCAAAGAATGATAGTTATTTACATAGTTTATGAGATGCTTTTGGTTTTTCACCATGTCTGGCAGGTGATAAGTTCATTACACCCTGTTTGAACATGCGGTCCGTCGATCACACTTTCAAACAGGTCGTAACTAATAATTATGGTATTAGTGTATAGCTCTTCACCACAGTTCTGAGAGAAGAAAGCCTCTTATCGTTTGAATTTTCAGGGTACATGTGTCACTTATTTAAACCTTTTCACCTCCTAACCCCTAACGCGTACATATGACCTAAGATGTATAAAACATGGATTGGTCGCCATAGACCAATTACCACGAGGCCCATTGTAAAGCCCTAGACACACATAATCTCGCATCACTGTGACGTCACTAGGAGACAGACGAATGAGGGCTCTCGTAAGTGTTTACATGATAGAGGAGGTAGACGAGGCTCCTAGTGACTGGAAAGTTCACATTCCCTTCTGTGATGTCCAATCACTGTGGTGTTGTGCCAGGTTTGGTAGATAGATGGCACTACCTGGTCCTCCTATCTCTATAGGTTTCAAAATGAATCCTGGTGAGACAAATGTAAACTTAACTGGCCACCTAGACTATTTGGTGCCTGGTAACAGAAACAAATGACAGAAAAAATAGATATGACAGCCTATAAATCTAGGCTATAGAGGAGGTTGCGAAAACGCACCTCTTGAGTGGTTCTCGTCATCACCTGGGCTAGGAGTCGTGCCGAGGCTAATGAGCGAGATCTGCTGGTTGCGTATCCGGTGATCGACATTCGTGATATGATCTAACAATAAGAATATTGCCATAAAAGCAATATTTCTTTTCAGAAATAGTTGACAGAGATCTTTACTCATGTCGGGTTTTACACTAACTATTCAGATATTTTTTCAGATATAACTTCTAATGATAAGTTATGTACCGAGTTGTCAGACCATATTTGTCCTCTATGTGCATACGGGTTAAATAAAATCTTTGCCTATAATAACTCAATATCTTGCAACCGATCCAGACATAGCCATTGATACACTGCATCTAGACACTCATGACACGGAATATGTCTCCACGAGAAAATGAGACTAAGAAATATTCGACTTGGACACTAGAAAGAATACGTAATTATTACGTCTCGCATCTCATTATCACTATTATCATAATTATTATTATTATCATCATAATTATTATTATTATTATTATTATTATTATTATTATAATTATTATTATTATTATTATGATCATCATTACTATCATTACTATTATTATTATTATTATTATAAAATCATTATCATTATTATCATTATAATTATCATCATCATCATGATTGAATTGTTATTATTATTATTATTGTTATTATTATTATTATCATTATTACTATTATTATTATTATTATTATCAATGATAATAATAATAATAATGATCATCATCATCATTACTATCATTACTATTATTATTATTATAAAATCATTATTATTATTATAATCATTATAATAAATATCATCGTCATCATTATTGAATCATTATTATTACAATTATATTATTAGTATTATTATTAGCATTATCGTTATTAATATCATTATCATTATTACTATTATCATCATTATCATTATTGTTATTATCATCATTATTATTATTATTATTATTATTATTATTATTATTATTATTATTATTATTATTATTATAATGTATTTCATATGATCCAAAAAGATCAGTGTCGATAATAAACTGGAATTGTTTCCGAAATTATAGGGAGAACGCCCTGCTTTGGATAAAAAGAAAATATCAAGGGAGGTGACACGACTTTTCGCATGAATTCTTGGTGGGCTGCATGGTTCGACCTACTTTTTTCAAGTTTTCAAGTCTGACATTACTCATATACAACCATATGTTTATACTTTTATATTAATACTGGCTATATTTCATGAATGCTCGAAGGATACGTGCCCAACGATATTACTTTCCATGATTTATTTGAATGGCAACCCTTCCTCAAGTATGATACGCATCCGTTGTAAGAATATTCCACGAATTCGAATGTTCATAAACGAAAAAGTGCCAAAAAACCCCGAAAAGTGCCAATTTATTATTAGTTTCGGCAGGAACGTTTATTGAAATATACATCTCTGGTTTCGGGTAGCCGTGGCACACAACTTTGACGCCTCACCTTTCGTTTAGAGTAAGCACTTTCTGTGCATGTTTGAGTTGCAGCTCCAGTTTGGTGTGTCTGCCTCGGACGGTCATATAGTGCTGTAGCAGCGTCTCTTTGTCCCATTCCCGGGGGTCCTCGGGGAGGGACCATAACACCCTCTTTCGGGCCGCAGGGGGCGATGGTGAATTCGTCCTCTGGGTTTCCCTGTCTAAGGATTCGTGGCACGGTTCCTGCGGCATTTTCAGACTTGGCGATGAACGTCTCTGGCCGTACGTTGCTAACATTCCTGTCATCTAATCAAAACACTCCTTATCCTCAACCCTGTATGATCCGCACATGAACCGCTAACTTAGTACTGAATTAATAGCTCAGGCATAACATCATCCAATTCCGACGAAAATTCAATCTTTTCACTTAATTTCCCTCCTGGCCCTGTCGTGCGCTGCCTCTTTTCAGACATTAACATATTTCCAATACAAAACTTTATTCAACAGGTGTTTATGCATTCGCTATATCTGGCCTAGACAAAACAACCGATCGATCTTTCACCCAGTTGGCTCGTTTTCGTCGGGGTTGGCAGCTGTATGTCGAGGATCAATGACAGCGAATGTCAACAAACTGCACCGCATCTGGGTAGGGAATTTGGATATCAAATTCATTTTCCAATATAATCAGGACGGATCGAATTATGATAATTCCATCTGATGATATACGAATCATAACATATGAGAGACAAAGGAAGTTTTCTAATATTGATTTTCGCCTCTAACATAATTATCTCACTCTCCTAGTAGCATGTATTCCCTGCACACTCCAATAGTACTCTGCGTGCAGTAAGTGATCTGCTGACGCCTACATTCCTTAAACATGTTCTTGATATATTACGCCACCTATACACTAAGTTCCGAACCAGATAGGGCCCCGTTGAAAGAGGTACTGGGAGAACAGTACAATTACAGAGAAGGGGGAAGGCTGGATGAGTAGAACATGTCAGCAGGGTCAGTGCAGTAAGGATCTGTGCGCCCAAAATATGAGTGGCGGGCGCACGGGTCCAAGCCCATTGTACAGGTGAAAGGTGCATGGATAGGGCACTGATCAACACGTGGGGACGTTTGGAATGGCAGATAGAAGGCAAATTGGTGGAAGTTGCAAAAAGTAATAGAGATCTGCAGCAAGTGTGCATGCAAGTGACAATACCATAGGGCATCATAGGGCACTTAAGGGAACATTTCCTTCATCAAACTATATATACACAAATAACAGACCCATCAATTCATTTTAACAACTTTATTAACAAAGACAAAAAGGGTTGCAGAAACATTTACAAATCAGTACATTTATCGGATACTGACAGCATTAAAGAAAGTATTAAAAAATGGGACTCCAATATGAATGTTACAATACAATATGAAGAAATGGCTGAGGCTTATATGTGCAATCATAAATACAATCATAATATTTACTCAAGATGTATTCAGTATAGAGTCCTACACCACAGGATATTCACAAGAGACAAATTACTGAAGCTGAAAATCATTGATAATGACAGTTGCCTAAAATCTCAACTACCTGACAGCATTGAACATTTATTTATCAACTGTCAATATTCAACAACATTGTGGACTGAAGTTGAGGAGTGGATTAATACTATTGGATTTCTCTTGGTGACAGGAAAAAGCACTTTTATTATCTATCTTATATTGTTATCTACCAAGCAGGGTTTATACATCCCACAGGGAGTCAAAAACGGGTACTGCCATTCTACATGTAAAAAGGATATTGAAAAAATATATGGTGTCTGAAAGGTATTGGGCACAAATAAATGATAGTTATGAGCAATTTCTAGGTAGATGGCACCCAGTAATAGCAGAAATGGAGAGATGAGATATTCTTTATTTGAGATATGCAATAAACAAAAAACTTTTCAAATTGAAAAAAAATTGAAGATTTTCTATAGCCTCCATTTTAACGGATTCTTCTTGGAATATTGATAGGATATATGTCACTTTTGTGGAAAAGATTCTTCCTTATCATTCCTACATAGTCCAGATTTTGAATTGTGAGTTGTTACACTTCCATGACCTTTCCTCTTGGTTAAAATGATTTAAGGAAAGTTTTTTATTTTTGTAAGCCTAAAAAAAGGAAACAGGCCTTTTTTGTTTATTTTCCTCACTGCCAGGCATCGTGGCCATGCCAATACAATACAAACATTTCTCTATGTGTATAGAGTGCATAATGTGTAATAAATTACAGTGTATTTATTGAATAGTATACTATAAACCTTGTTTGAAAAAAGTAATGTAAAAGAAAAACAAGTACTGCTGTTTGTACAACATTTTCATGTATGAATGTAATAAGAAGATTTTGAATAAAATACAGTATGGTTACTCTTATCTTTGACTCAAGTAGTTTATAAAGAGACCCCATTGTTTTTCAAACACATGCTCCCTATTTCTCATAGTGGCCTTATGTTCATCATATTTGTATACAAACATGACATTTGCTTTTACTTGTGCCAATGTAGGCCTAAGATCTTTTAATTTTGCATTAAATATGCTCTTTTTAGCACAGAGTATTACATCATTGATCCAGTATGCACCTTTTAGTTCACCTAAAAAACATTTTTCAGCAGTTAGATCATAGTCTATAAGGCCAATATTTCTTATCCAATTTTCCGCGTTTTTCCATAGTGAATCAGATCCATTGCAAAATAGGAGCATGTGTTCATTTGAGTATTTCAGTTTTACATATATTGCAAATTTCTGTATCTTTTATACCAATTTTACAGAGTACATTATTTGTATAGAATCTCCTGTGTAAGGTTCTATACTGGATATATCTCAAGTATATATCATCAATTTTTGGGATAAATCTGAAAGATTTACTCAGCAGAAAACTTGCGAGTTCAAGATTTGCTTTTTCTCTCCATTTTTGTGAGATTTCATCCAAAATGTTATTACTTTTGCCAAGCATGACTCAGTAAATATTGGAGACACCCTTTGTATCCATATTCAGTAGGATATTAATATAGGAATTTTGTGGATCAATGGGACTTAACATGGGCTGATCTTTTAGGCCCAGATATTCTTTAATCTTAATACAGAAAGATCCATATTCTAAAAAATTGGTTTTGAGGTTGAATTTTTTTTCAAATTCAGACATAGAATATGCCTTTCTGTCAAAATCAAGAACGTCCCAAACAGAATAAATACCTCTCTCTAACCATTCTTATTTGATCTGCAATCTTAGATCAGGATTGTGCCACAGAGGAGTAACTAATAGGTTTTCATTGTAAATAAAATCTTCTTTTGTTCCAAGGATTTTGACACTTTTTAGAACATCTATCCAGAATTGGTTGGAGGTCAATTCTATTATTCTGTCTATGAAGTCAATACCAAATTTAAAAAGATTGTACAATTCAAAGTCATCTGGAAAACTGCACTAGATTTGACATATCTCTTTAACCAACCTATTTTCAGTGAGTTATCAAAGAGCTCCAAATTGTGCAGTTTCATTCCACCAAATCTAATGTCAGCTTCTATGATTTCTTTTCTGAACTTGGGAGGTTTCCCATCCCATAAGAAATCCTTTACAATACTGTTTAATACCTCAAAGGTTTTTTTCTGGGCTTGGAAGGGACAGGAGTACGTGGGTGAATTTTGAAATTTGATTTAAGGAAAGTTGATTCGATTGGACTATGAGCCAACTTGTAACTTGTCAAGATGTCTGTTTTCGGATCTAAACCCATGATACTTTCTATTAAAGAAAATAGAATACACCATCCTAAATCTTTGAGAAGGTCGATCAGTATGCCAGGTAGATCTTTTCTTTTTGTGATTGTAATTTCATAATATCAATTAACTAATCTTGTATTAATTTATCCTTTATGATGTCATTTGCAACCCTATTTCTAATGTCTTTATAGATGTAGAAATCATTTAGTAACATCTGCCATGGCCCAATGGTTATGGTGCCTGCCTCCCGAGTTTGGAGGTTCCAGTCTCTGCTGTATTCCCATAAGCAGGTTTGCCTGATCACTATATAAATGTGCGCCATTGTGGAGGGCTGTTTATGGTTCTTCTGCAACTGAAAAATCCCGTAGAAGTTTTTTGTGCAGAAAAGATAATTTCTCCCCAGTTCCGGGGTTTCTACCTCGTGGTAATATGACCTAAGCGGTTGAGAGCGACGTTAAACCCCATTCCTTCCTTTCTTCCTTCTAACGAAAGTGGTATATTCAGTAACCGACCAAACTGCCAGATATCATTTGTGCTGGAGATTTTGCTCGCCCTCTCAACAGTTTCTGTGAACCATGGTGGACTACCAGCGTTTCGTGCCTAGATCCCAACAATTACAAAACCTCGTGAGATTCAAAACTCAATATCAAGTATTGTTAAACAGCCTTCTTTGTCCAGTATATGTTTATGTATAATGTATTCAAATGAATGATTGATAACCAAGATGAATTCCATTCCTTCCAAAAAAATAAATCTAAAACATTTTTGTACTAGGTGTATTTCTCGAAGACACGGTATATCCACCTTGTGATTTTTGAATTTGTCAAAATGATCTTTTCTTTTTTTCTCCTATCTCGAGCCTCTAAAAGCTTATTGGGAAGGTGAGTATGTGAGATGGAGCAGCTGATTTATAGGTAACTATTTTTACACGAACAACGAATAGAAGAAAAGAAATTTGATTTTTGTTAATGTTTTAAAAAGCTGTTCACTCATGACAAAATAAACTGCCAAGCTACACGTTAACAGAAAAATTAATGCATATTTGGTGAAAAAGCATCCATATTGAGATGAGAATTGTAATCAAAAAGAAAATTCACAAATACAAAAAAGGCAAATGTGACTAAAATACTTGAAAAAAGACAAAGAAACGTGAATCAAAGCTTAAAATGTTTCACCTCTGGAAATTGTATCTAAAAGAAGTACAATATCAGAAGATACTATCATTAAAACACATGTCCCCAGGGATAGCAAATAGTTGATGCCAATGACAAAAGGTGTATGCATATCAATGTAAGTGACAATTAGTACTATCTGAAAATTAGTAGCTTCCAAATGAAGGAAGTATGACTTAAATCCAGTCATGGACCACAGATGCCCTTAACGCAAGGTTACACGTTTGCTACAATTCACATAACTGTGAGTTGGGTTCATATACAAATGATCTAAGACATCCAGGGTATTTGATGAATATCCATATTGCCACCACAGAGAATTACGCCCACTTTCTTGATGCATGGATCCATCCTTTTCATCCTCTCTGACATGACAGCTGCCACTCCTGCTGCAGAACTAGGCTCAATCACAAGCTGAAAATATCCAAAATGTTAGTTACAAAACGACACATAAAAGCAATATGTAACATGCACTCAAAACAGTATAGTAAAATATGCTGCAACAGCAGGTTTAAATACATAATTGCAATTGACAAGTTACATAGACAAAATGTTATATTTTGGAAGTACGTGAATATGCATTTGCATCTAGTTTTAAACTTTATATAAAAATTACAAGATACACAGAATGTAATACTACTAAAAAAATTCTCCACCGTTTTTCCGAAAACAGCAAAAAAAATCTTTATATTTTATTCTCCACCGTTTTCCAAAACAGCAGAAATTAAAAAAAATATATTTTGTCGCCTTTTTTTGTGCAAACTGGTTATCTGTCTCCGTTTACATATGTGTGTGTGTGTGTATGTATGTATGTGCGTGCATGTTGTTGTTCACATATAGATATATAGAAATACGGACATACAGGGAAACAGTATGATTATGATACATAGTTTACATACACGCACACACAATATATATATATATATATATATATATATATATATATATATATATATATATATATATATATAAATATATATATATATATATATATATATATATATATATATATATACATATATATATATATATATATATATATATATATATATATATATATATATATATATATATATATATAAATATATTTATATATACATGTATAAATATATGTATATATATATATATATATATATATATATATATATATATATATATATATATATATATATATATATATATATATATATATATATATATACATATATATATATATTTATATATGTATATATATATATATATATATATATATATATATATATATATATATATATATATATATATATATATATATATATATATATATATATATAAATAGATAGATATATAAATATATATATATATATATATAAATATTTTATATATATATATATATATATATATATATATATATATATATATATATATATATATATATATATATATATATGTATATTTATATATACGTGTGTGTGTGTGTGTGTGTATACCGGCCACCACATACCATTAAATTAAAAAAATGAGTGCTCCCTTGGAAGTGATAAAGCGAGACAGATAACCAGTTTGCACAAAATAGGCGAAAAAACATTCAAAAAAGAATTCTGCTGTTTTGGAAAAAAGGTGGAGAAAACGAATTATAAAAAATTCTGCTTGTATTTTGGAAAAACGGAGAAAAGAAATAGATTTTTTTCTGTCGTTCACACCTGCACCATCGTATATTACGGCTATAAACCGAACGAAAAAAATGCTTAAAAGTTAAATGATACAAATGCAGATTAAACACAATATATAGTTTGGATATTAAGATAGATAAACATAAAAAGTGCACTAAGTATTTACATCTAACATTTATACAATGCGTGTGAATATGACATACCTTCATTCTCTGCCAAACAAACTTCATGGCCTCAATAATCTCTTCATTGGTCTGAAATCATAACAAAAAACATAATGCTATGAATAACTTAACATTTATTTATATAAGTCATTTTTTACAATCGCAAACTTTGTAAAGCAGAGTTGTTTGTTGGCGTCTGAAAAAAGCAATTGCTTCGGATATTGTCACCTTCAAAACTCAAAAGACAACTTAAAGTATTGTTTTTAAATGAATGTGATGCCCAATATAGGTGTGCCGAAAAACCAAGTTTGGTCTTTCAATGATTACTTAGGAAACCTATTGACGGTGTAGAAATATCTGACATGTACATGTTCTGGAGAATCTCAGGAAACGCTATAGTGAAAAATGTAAATGAAAGCTACTAGCCATAAAGTCAGCATGGACTAGTTCCGAGTAGTTACTCCAGTCTTTTTGGCAGCAGTTTCCAGACTGCACATACGGTAACAGACCAGATATCGGATACACAATGATTAAACCAAGTCTTTTAGAAGTCTTGTAAAGTTCCGTTTTGTTCCTTTCTTTCCTGTTTGAATTTTGCTTATTGTCATATGAGCCCCGTTTTATATTGATTTCTTCGAAAAGGATGTACCTATCATATCACGCAATATGGTCATAAAAGATACAAGGTTTATTTTGAATTACCTCCTCTGTCCTTTGATTTTGAAATTGTAACTCTCCTTTGATCATATCATTGAAAAGGACAAGTTGACAAATGACAGCTTGATGTTAAGGATAGTGTAAATTCGGAAAAGATTGCATTAGATTAATTTTTTGCATTTTTTTGCGTTTAGTCTCGGACGCAAAATTAAAATTCGCAATGATTATGCT
>OZ012686.1:22871941-22901941 GCA_963942565.1 Maea johnstoni
AGTGCTCAGTGTCCGCCAGTGCTCAGTGACTCGGGGGTCACTGGCACCTAGGGGCCAATGACCCCCGAGTCACTTACATATAGAGCAAACACATGGTTCATTGACTTTGAATGAAATATATCTAGGGGGAAAATGTCTGAAGGCCAAGTTCAACAAAAGTGGTTTGCCACATTACACTCGACTCAAATTTTGTCTGGGAATGTTGGCATCTTTTGAATTGCACAGATCTGTCTTGCACGCACGTCTCCTTTGCACTTTTTCATCCGAAAAGTGGTTGAGTTTTGTAGGCTGTTATTCAACATGGGTGTGAGAATTGCTTCATTCCAAGAGATTTGGGAAACGTAATACAGGCAAACTGGATTGCATGCAATACATTACATATATGATTTTTGGCGAAATAACACAGTTGTATACATACGTGTATATATAAATATATATATATATATATATATATATATATATATATATATATATATATATATATATATATATATATACATATATATATATATATATATATATATATATACATATATATATATATATATATATATATATATATATATATATATATATATATATATATATATATATATATATATATATATATATATATATATATAAATATATATATATATATATATATATATATATATATATATATATATATATATATATATATGTATAAATATATATATATATATATATATATATATATATATATATATATATATATATATATATATATATATATATATAAATATATATATATATATGTATATAAATATATATATATATATATATATATGTATATATATATATATATATATATATATATATATATATATATATATATATATATATATATATATATATATATATATATATATATATATATATATATATATATACATACATATATATATATATATATATATATATATATATATATACATATAATTACATATATATATATATATATATATATATATATATATATATATATATATATATATATATATATATATATATATATATATATATATATATATATATATACATACTAGAAAAGTACCCGTCCTGCGGACGTAAACCTTGGTCTTCCATTGTAATGGGAAACATATCAGAGCACCCAGACATCCCCTATCTCTCTCTGCCCCCTCTCTCTCTCTGCGCCCCCACTCTCTCTTTCTCTCACTCTGTCCCCCTCTTTCTGCCCCCTCTCTCTCTATCTGCCCCGCCTTTTCTCTCTCTCTGCCCCCTCTCTCTGCCCCCTATCCCTCTCTGCCTCTCCCTCTCTCTCGTTGCCCCCTCTCTTCCTGTCCGGCTCTCTCTCTGCCCCTCCCTCTCTCTCTCTCTGCCCCTCTCTCTATCCCCCCCTCTCTCTGCCCCCTCTCTTTCTCACCCTGCTCTCTCTGACCCCCTCTCTCTCGGCCCCTTTCTCTGCCCCCCTCTCTCTCTCTCTGACCCACTTTCTTTCTCTCTCTCTCTGCCCACTCTCTCTCTGCCCCCTCTCTCCTTACCCCCCCTTTCACTGCCCCTGCTCTCTCTCTCTCTCTCTCTCTCTCTCTCTCTCTCTCTCTCTCTCTCTCTCTCTCTCTCTCTCTCTCTCTCTCTCTCTCTCTCTCTCTCTCTCTCTCTCTCTCTCTATATATATATATATATATATATATATATATATATATATATATATTTTTAGGGGTTTAGTCATATCCGTAGACATTTAGGGACCGAATCCTTGAGTGAAACAGGAATTTGACAGATTCCCTGAAAGTTTTAGGGATTTGACTAAATCCCTGGTTTGACACTCTTACTGTAACATATATATATATTTATACTTGTATTTGATCCATCGATTTTATTAAAAATGCTTATCGAAATTGCTATATAGAATGGGTTTTAACCTTTTAGTGGCTGTACTTTAGAATTTTTTTCAAACTGACCTTTCATTTTCTGAAAAGTGCGGTAAAGGCATGAGGTAGTTATAAGTCTATATAGACATTAAATTTCGTCACAATTTTCAAGTTTTTTGATAACGATAATTTTTCAAATGCTGTCTATTTCAGCGCGCGTACCCTATATACTGGTTGTCTGGAAAACATTTTTTTGAACTATAGAAAAACTCGGAGTTGGCACCCCATGGGGAACCCTAATCTGGTGTGGCACCTTGCTTGCCTTATAAAAGAAGGGGGATGTGTAGAACTGGCTATGGATACCATGCATCTAAAAGATCCCTTTGTCCTCTTTGGACCTGAAGGCTCTGCTCTTACTCTCCCTCTTTTTCTTCCTTCACTTCGAATTATTATGTTTTGTCAAGGTTCTTCAACATAAAATGACCACCTTTTGGTATATAGTAAGGCACTAAATGGCCTTGGTGTGCCAATGTGCCTTTAAACCCTCATTCATCCATTCCAATCAAATACAGTTCTTTGAAGTCAGTTGCCATTGGATGGTACAAACATATTTGTTATTATCTATCCTGAATGGTAGACATTAAAATGAGGTTCAAAAGTGATTGTTATATGATAAATAGCTATTTTTGAACTAACATCTGAAATTCTCACTTGACCTTCAAATCGGTGACCTTTGGTGACCTCATTTTGAGTTTAAAATCAAACATGATGGAAATACTGGATGGAGAGCAATAAAAGACACATTTTGAAAGATAAACCACTGCTCTGTGTTAATCATTGCCATGCAATACATGATGCTACATATAGTCAGCGGCCCAAATTCTACATTTATTCCGCATCAGTTTTTCCTTTTTTATGACAGCACATATATAATAACCAAGAACCTGTGTTTGATATCATTGTCTTTCCCATAATCTTCCTGGCCAAACAATTGCAATAGATGAAGAAAATATGAAACCGGTACCCTCTGACAGTGATTTTACTGATAAGGGTAAAATTTTCACTTTGACTCCATTTTGTGACCTTTTGACCTTTAGTGACCTAAATACTTAGGTAATCTAAAACACAATCATAGTGATGCTTGGAGGATATCAAAACACACATTTTGAATGGTGAACCACTGCTCTGCGTTGATTACTAGTATTACAAAAGTTTAAGACATTTTAGTTTCCTCTACCCCAAAATTCTACCTTAATTTTGCTACCTGATTGACAAGGAATGACGACATTTTTCTCGCTTATTGCCGGGTTACAAAAAGTCTACCCTGATTTTTCTAATATGTGGGATAGCCAGCTATAATAATATGGAGAGTAACTTAGGGTACATCTCGTGCACACGAAAACCCACCCAGCCCATAGACTATATATTTTCCGTGGTTCCCTTTAAAGTTCATAGCTAACTAGGTACCGCCCTTTTACTATCGATGCCTTGCTTTGAATCTGTACTTATTCCACCAATCAGGCTAGAGAAAATAACTAATGACTTCGCGTAATTTGGTTATTTGTCCTCGGTCCCTTTTTTACCAGTTATCAGTTGTCATCCAATATTCTAAATAATATTGAATGGCCTGGATCTGTATATCATTTTTATTGTTCATTGGTGCGAACAAATAAACGGATTGATAACGAACAGCTTAATTGATGCATTATAACTGTCATGTTTGTTATTTTTTGAGTGATTTTAAAGCTTAAACAATCATCACTGCTCATTACTTATACCAATCTAATACGAATTTCAAAACCTCTCTCCTCCTGTAAAATAGTAGGCAATGTAAGTTAGTGCTGAAATTCATGGTTGACTTGCAACCATTGTAGGTTTCTGTGTCCTCAGTTGCACTCTCTACATGGCTAGTTCGAAATATACCGGGATACAGAGATCAATATTTGAGCTGTCAATACCCCACATCGTAGTATTAGCTTTATATGAATATTGGTCAATCAGAAAAGTACCCTAACCCTATCTCATTGACAATTTAAGCGTTAGTGACAAAACGGCTGACCTTCAAAAGACCCCTATGTAAAGATGTGCAATTTAAGATTATACATAGAGTTGCAATATATTCTCTTTTAAAGAAAATGGAGCTCAGAGAAGATTCAACTTCTCCATATAGTGATGAGGACAATTACCCCATTGCACATGCTGAATTATTTCCATCCCACTTTATTTCTGTTCTAGGTAAGGCAGACATTTTTTTCGTTACTAGCAGTTACAAAGGTTATCGCGACCCACTTTCTTGGGGTACGGCCGTCAGTCTGCTCAAATCATTCGTGCTTCCCGTTTTCATCAGCATGGCTGTCTCTCAATCGTTGCTGGTAGTACTAACTGCGGTGCTGCTTTACTTCTGGTTTCAGTATCCTACTGATCAGATACAGCACCAATTAGATGACTCGTATGATTACATTGTAGGTAAGGATCTTTTCAACTATCTGGAAATATGAGCGAATGTTTTGCATCAAATTCATAGGTATTTTACTATCTTAAAAGTTACGAATCCTGGTCCGAGTTTTGATAATTCAATTTTGAGTATCACACACCTACTTTAGAGTCGTATTTCTCTCTTCATTTTCAACCATGATCATTTGTATTTTAATCGCTAAGTTTGTTTCGTAGACAAATTATGTATTTTTCATATTTAGGCAGTATGTCGCCATAGTCATACGTAGGCATATTAACCAACGCCATGTTTGTCTTGCCTGTGATCGGGCCTACCCTGATGGCCGCGTCGTCACTGACTGCTAGCTGTCTCTCAACCCTGCCCCGGGGCTTGCGAGAAAGTTGCCAGTGACTTGGGATTAGGCGGTAGTTTTCCCGGTTTTCCGATTTACCAGTTACAACTTAGCACAAGTTAGCCGCAATGTGGCAGAAAAATTGACGAAAAACTAAATTCCCAATGGCAAATTTGTTATCGATCCTCCTTTCTTGTTGTCCTCTCTCTGACGCCTGGCGTCATGACAACAACATTTAAGTAAAATGAGAAGAGGACATTGGCCTTAAAGAGTTAGGGCACATCAGGACAAGGTCAGATCAGTATATTTTCGCGCACAAATAAAAGTATTCATCGTTGCGCACAAGTGTCAGAAAATCCCACGGCTAAGGAGGTCCGATGTGCATGACAGCATTTTACCTATACAGCTGCCTAGTGTGAGCTTGACACATATAACAGACCATCGATCATCTGCCAAGTTTTTTTATTATATTTTTCACATATGTACCATCATAAAACTTGGCTTTTGAAAAGAACAGTTATCTTGTTTTCCACCCTTAAAGTAAGGAATAAGTTTTAAATGCATGAGATATTTATAACAGTAGTTAGCTGCCCAAAGATTACTCACTTGGCTATAGATATTTTTGAAAGTGGTGCGTAATCAAGTGGTGTGTAGCGGAATATATTCTGATAATATTCAGTGGTTAAACATGTAAATCAAGTGTTTTAAATAAGAATTTGCAGTGGAACCTGCTAAATTGAACACCTGCGTACATTGAACAATTGTTCATGTGCCGGCACACTCCCATTTAAATTCAATGGGAGGCTACCTGGATACATTGAACACCTGTCTACATTGAACATTGAATCCAGCATTTGTACGTGATTTTGGGACTACTTCCCTGTAGATCACCATAGACGGTATGGCATGCCAAACTGATATAAATCAAACTTTACAAAATATCATGCAACTTTCAATATATTGTTCAACTTGGTTAAATATATCATGCAACATTCAGGATATGGTGCAACTTTTAGAAATACATCATGTACAATACTCCCTTTATCAAACCACACCTTTCTCTCATCTACAGTTGGAGCTGGTTCTGCTGGAGCTGTGGTTGCCAGCAGACTCAGTGAGGATGCTGACAAGAAAGTCTTGCTTCTGGAGGCTGGGGGAGAGGAAGATAGTCATCCGGCCACCCACGTTCCCTTTTTGTGTGACACCCTGCAGAAAACGACAGTGGACTGGCAGTACCGCACTGTGCCCCAGAAAGATGCCTGCCTATCTCTTCAGGGACAAGTAAACACATTGTCTTAGTTCTTTGTCGAAACATATTTCTAATTGTAGCAATATTGGCCATTTTTGTACCTTGTTGCAGGCATGCCTTTGTTATTGTCATAATCCCTGTCAATATACGTTTGTCCAGAATAAGGTTTAATACTACTATATATATATATATATATATATATATATATATATATATATATATATATATATATATATATATATATATATATATATATATATATATATATATATATATATATATATATATATTATATATATATATATATATGGAGCTTGGTATCTTTATTCTGTCATATTTAACTGTTGGAAGTGAGGTCGTATAAAGTTGACTGTTTTAACCCATTACTCTATACCGTGTTGATTTTGCACACTTAAAATAATGCGCTTGGCATGCAGCTACATTTAATGTGAAGTTTAATCATGTTTTTAATGATTACTGGTTTTAAATGACAAGTCATCATGTCGGCGTGTTGTATAATGCTAGCATAGGGATCAGATGTCAAAATAACGTTTCGGTGCACAATCTAATGAATGCGGACTGTGCAAAAGGAAGGAAGAAATGTTTTTTTTCATCGCTTTCAACAAGCCACGGCGGATCCCTAGGTAGCGCAAAGTACGTTTTAATTAGACTGCCGCAATGTTTAGACGGTATACAGCAATGCTTAAAGTGGCCAAAATCAGTGTGACAATTTTTGACAATACAGTAAATCTTTCAGGTGAATGCAAATTTGGCAAAAAAATTATTTCAGCAAGAAATATGAATCAGTTCCCTTATGCATATCTTAATCATTCCAGTATTAAAACACTGCTTTGATATTTTGTGCTGTGATTGTTCCACCTTTTTTTACTACCAATCAACGACTGATCGACCGGTAGTGGAATAAAACATCTTCACTGTACTTTCATTTCTAGCAAAGCACGTGGCCTAGGGGTAAGATCTTAGGGGGCAGCAGTGTGCTTAACTACATGATGTATATTCGCGGAAGTCGCCATGACTTCGATGGATGGGCAGCGCTTGGTAATCCAGGATGGAGCTACGATGACATATTGCCATACTTCAAGAAATCCGAAAACATGCAGGATCCGGAACTCGCCAAGGATGGTAAGTAATGTACCAAATGGTTGATTGCGAACTGTAAAATCAATAGGCCAAAAATGGGTATCAATATTTGAGGAACACAAAACAAGAACAATGGCTGCCTTTCAAGAACACGTTTATTAAAGATGACGAACTTGACACAAAAATGAAACGACTTGAAACGGTAACGTAGAAAACTGTTAAGGAAATGTAGCGAATTAAGAAATATTTCAATCTACAAAACAATCGAGACATGACTCATTTACCGACAGAACTAATATAACACCTCACACATAATCGTGTACACATACCTGGTATCTGAAACGAATCTCTATTAGCTGTCATACACTGCTATACTTGTATTCATATAAGCATAAAACTATCACAAATTACACTTGACACATCAATAACACTTGAATGTTACATAATATAATTTATGACTTGAAATGACCACTTGAACATAACAACAGTATAATGACAAATGAAATTACATTGAAATTGCTGAAGGCAACAGTAAAAAATATACAAAAATATGAACCATTCATGACTTTAACCTCGCTTGACATCATAAGTATAATTTAAACTAACACATCAGTCTGCATTTACAATGAATTGTACAATACGTACGATTTTAGGCACTCTAAATCTTTTTGCACTCAAACTGTGTACACACAAGTCGCTATGTTATTTTGACATGGCAAATTAATTATCAATATATATATATATATGTATGTATATACACACACACACACATATATATATATATATATATATATATATATATATATATATATATATATATATATTTATGTATATATATACATATATATGTATATATATATACATATATATATATATATATATATATATATATATATATATACATATATATATATATATATATATATATATATATATATATATACATATATATATATATATACATATATATATACTGTAAAGTTAAAAAATATTAGCGTGCTCAAATTTAGCGAATTGATCCATTTTTCCATGTTAGCAAATCGTAATATTAGCGTCTGAACCATCTCGAAAAGTGCCATCTGCCGACAGTTATTCAAACTAGACCTGGTTTGATAAACGGTCAAAAGGAGGCGCGTTATTGGACGTGCTTTGATCCACGCTGGTGCACATGGCTTCAGAAGTGTATGTGGCAACTGCCTCATGCTCTACAGGCAAAATAGAACCCTCACCTGGTTGCTACTGGCAACCAGTGCTCAGGCTGCGGCTGACCTGAACAACAGGCCAGCAGCCATTGCCCCAGATTTGTTAGAACATATGGAAAATAGCTGCCTGAACAATGTTTTGTGTTTGTTTTGCATCTTAAATGAAAAAAAGGTCAGAAAAGAGTAGATTTTGATATGGAGGTGTGTAATTGTCTTTGTTTTGGTAGCGCCATCTGGAGTCTATGTCAAAAACTATTTTTTTTGGAAAATATGTGCACATCGAATTGTGCACTCCCAATGAGTCAAAACTGCTTTTTATTTGGTTTCAGGCTATATATACATTCAAATATAATATCCCTCACTTCAGAATACCATTTACATTCTAGAAATTTGTTATTTATGGAGATAAATCGATGCCGAGTGGGTCAAAAACGGCACATAAGTGGCGTCATCTGCCGGCTGTGTCAAAAACTTTTTTTTTTTGAAAAAATGTACACATCGAGTTGTGCACCCGTTAAGTGCATTAAAACTGCATTTTTACTTAGTCTCTGGCCACATATGCATTTAAATATGAAAACTCTCGCTTCAGTATATCATTTTCATTCTCGGAATTAGTAAATTACTGAGAAACAAACGATGTTGAATGGGTCAAAATCGTCACACGCGTGGCGGCATCTATTGACGATTTTGAAACCTAAAAAATACGGGCAGCGTACCCACATCTATCGCTCACCTTGTGAGACTACCTAGAAAAACAAAGAAAAATCGTTGAAAAATGGAACAAATATAAACGGATCGTAATATTAGCGAATCTGACCCACACGCTAATGTCGCCAATAATAGTTCCACGCTAATATTTCGAACTTTACAGTATATATATATATATATATATATATATATATATATATATATATATATATATATATATATATATATATATATATATATATATATATATATATATATATATATATATATATATGTATATACGAGTGTGTGTCTAATCACGTTTCCATGCTCCAAGTATTGTACTATTATTATGTATGCTTTAATTTTACATTTATAGGAAAATATCACAGTACATCTGGCCCTTTACACGTGACTACACGTCCCCACCCTGTGGCTTACGATGTGTTCCTTAATGGATTCAAAGATGCAGGAATAGACGGTCCAAAAGATCTAAACGGTGAAGAACAACTAGGTGAGTATTATAATTATTACTACTGCTGTTGCTGTTGCAACTACTGCTGTAGCTGATGAGGATGAGGATGATGATGATAAGTATTATCTATGATAAGTACTATCACCATCATCAATTCATCATTATCATTATCATTTTTATTATTATTATTAGTAGTAGTATTATTACTATCATTATTATCATCATCACCATAGTAAGATGCTATGGTGACCAGAGTGACCACTCCCTGGATGCGCGAAGCAATACAGCTAGACGTGCGTGCGCCAATTCTTTGATTGATTTGCGGCCGAGTCCGCTAGCCCAACAATTTCCTCTGCGCTTCTTTTCTTCCTGTTTTTTGACAGTAAGTGTAAACTGGGGAGACTTACTGATCACGTGACATCTTTGCTGATGTTGCACACAACATAACATGGGTACAAAACATGGGATCATATTTAACTACAACAACAGCTGAATGGTACCAGTTCTCAATAAAGTATAGTGATATATAACTATAACAGCCATCGACATGCGGTCGTGGGCGCCCTGTCTCCGCACAACTTCGTGTTTTCCATCAAAATATTATATGCTCAATACAAAATATCCTTTCTAGAATTGAGTCCTTCTGGATATACCTCAGACCCGTCAAGAGTAAGGATAATTTACATGTCGCCACATATGCTCGAGCGACAGAGGTATGTACCATGGTAGTAGACTGTAGATCACGGGTCGGGCCATGCAGCATTGCAGATATTATTCATCCACTAAAATGCATGTTTTGATGATATTTTTTTCAAGGTTTCATGCCCAACCAAGTTACAATAGGAAAAGACGGTGCGCGTAGCAGCACAGCCAAACGATTCCTCAGACCAGTCATGAGTAGGGAGAATTTACATGTCGCCACGTATGCTCACGTGACAAAGGTAATGTCACGTTGCCATGGTAACACGTCACGATCACATATCTTTCGCTTCATTTTAGAACAGGTTAAGCGTGGCCAATGTTATTTGTTGATCAACAAAAAGCTACCAATGGCCATAAGACACGATAGCTATACTAAGCAAATTAAATACAAATATAGAAAAGTATGAATGTAGTAGAAACCGTAGAGAAGATTGGCACAATCTCATCTTGTGCCTCTGGAAGGCACTGTGCACATGGCTACAGGCATTTGCCATTTCACTCATGAAAGAAATATACATGTACTTTGTTGTATATATATTTGTAAAGGGCACCATTTATCTTTTGTATTTGAATAATCATAGTTCACGGGCTAAGGAGTAAGGCCACAGACAGACTTTTTTAAATGCAGTGAACTTTGGGTAAAGCATGGGGCTTCCCAGGAAATACTTTCTCCGTGATTTCAACTTATTGCAAAAAAGTGATGATCTAATAAAACGTTTGTGGTAATCAAAGGAGCGTTATTAAGCGCAAATGTCATTACCTACTCCTTTATTCAGCCAGGCTTTTCCAATTGTCCAGTTTTCTATCATCCTCCAAAGTTCTTAAATCAGGTAAGCTCTTCATGAAGACAACAGATAAAAACCAAACGGCATGAATCGACACTGTTTTAAGAAGTAATCGTTCAGTTTCTATCGCGTAGAATATGTTATCAAGTACACATCATTGTTGAAATAAAAAGGTCCACTGTTCTTCGTTTTGCATTTCAGGTGGAAATAGACAAAGTTACTAAAAGGGCAACAGCAGTTCAGTTCATGAGAAATAATCAGATGGAAAGTGTGCGAGCGAATAAGGAGATTATACTGTCTGGTGGAGCTGTAGGCTCAGCACAAATACTTATGCTATCTGGTGTGGGACCTAGGCAGCATCTCAAGAGTGTGGGGGTAGGTATATCAGCTATGACTGACTACAAATCGCTCACTAAACGTTAATTGTTAGGACCCCAAAAATAGCATTCATTGCCCTTACGAAAGTAACAACTTTCTCCCCCGATAGAGGTCGCTTTCTCTTAGCAACGAAGTCTGTGACCCGGCTCTTCACACCTATGGTAAGCATTCCATGCAAAAAATACCTATTTTCCGATATCTGAAATTCAGTTTATTTTTCTATATCCGAAATTCCTTTTCGGATATCCGAAATTCATTTACAGATATCCGAAATTCAGCTTTATTTATGGATATCTAAAATTCATTTACGGATATCCAAAATTCAATCACGGATATCAAAAATTTATTTACGGATATCCAAAATACATTTACAGATATCCAAAATTCATTTACGGATATCCGAAATTCAGCTTTATTTACTGATATCTGAAATTCATCTACGGATATCCGAAATTCATTCACAGATATCCGAAAATCAGCTGAATTTCCAATATCCGAAAATCATTCTAACATTGCATCAGCTCCACCTTTTGAGAGAATTCCATTTTCAAATGCCACACATATATTTAAGTTGTTAAGACATCTATTTATAACTATTTTGACATAAATTTCAATTACTTTCCTCCTATTTACTCTAACGAAAGTTGAGATGGCCAGAATTAATTACTCTCTTTTGTTAATAAATGAAAATATAAACTTGTTTTTGGTACTATTTTGTTTTATGTAATCACTGTTTCTATTGGCTTAAGAATGGGTATGATGTTATTAATCTGAAATTCGCAGTTGCACCTCCTCTAAAGTACCATCATTACTCATCAACTGAAGTAATTCATTAAAGAACTCATACAGTCTTCCCACATTATCATTCATTCTGACATAATTAGGAAAGACAAAGTTACCTTGCTTGAAAACTACCATTCATCTTAAGATTATATATTCACAGGAAGTGGGACTACTTTTTACAGAACTCTCTAGTAAGTGGAAGCAGGAAGCAATTTTCCAATATCCAAAAATCAGAAGATTTTTGGATATCCGAAAAATGAATTTTAGATATCCGTAAATGAATTTTGGATATCCGTAAATGAATTTCGGATATCCGAAATTCATTTTCTCATACCCAAAAATCATTTACGCACATCGGAAAATAAGCTGAATTTTGGATATCCAAAATTCATTTACAGATATCCGAAATTCATTCACAGTTATCCAAAATTCATTTACCGATATCCGAAATTCCTCTGATTTTTGGATATTGGAAAATGAATTTCGGATATCGGAAATTATATAGGAATATCCGTAAATGAATTTCGGATATCCGTTAATGAATTTCGTATATCCGTAAATAATATGGCAGGAAGTGATTTAGATGGATTTATGTTTCAAGTGAGAAATCACAATTAATGTTGGGGGGGGGGGGGGGGGGTAGCTGATGATAAATTCGTTACCTTTGTTGTGAAAATGGTGTGCAGCAAGATGTCTGCATTCAGCAGATGGATGCCATACACCAATTTCACAACAAGGTTAACTACTGGTATTGTGCAATATGATTCCGTGCAAGAATTCAGCAAGTGGATTGACTTCACTCTATACATAGATTATACAAATGTGGCTATGGGATGCCATGCCAAAGCAGAATATATACGCCAGAGGCCTGATATACATGGGAGAAATCAAATTCATACTCCAGCATTTTGGAAAATACATGGTTGAAACAAAATATACATGGCAAAAGTTCGATATACATGTCAGCCTTTGTCAAAAAACATGGCATCAAAATACTATGAATACCTGAATGATTGAGAATTGAGCACAGCCACCTGACCGCCCTGAGTCTGATGGTTGGAAAGTAATATTGCACCGAAATATCAATTTTGTGAGGTGGTGAGTTGACCATGATCTGACCAAGCACAACAGAGAATAAGCAGTAGGCATAATATATAAATATACATATATATATATATATATATATATATATATATATATATATATATATATATATATATATATATATATATATATATAAATATATATATATACTGTATAACTGGTTAATTTGGCGTGGACTTAAATTTGGCGTTTTTTGGCGAATGCCCATCAACGCCAAATTAAAAATCGCATAAAAATACAGATTTAGTGTCTTTCAGGGCCGCTGGGGGAGCTGTATACGGCAACATAGTGGGGATTTGACCGTTCTGGCCCGAGCCTGAAACGAAGAAATTACATGCAATAACTTCACAAAATCATTATAATATGATACATTGCTAACTTATGAATAAGTTACCAAGGTATCATATCATAATTCGCATACTTACGTGTCCAATTTTAGGGAAACTCCACCCAAGTTATGGATCTATTGATTGCACCCGACAACAAAATGGCGGCGGTCGTTGGTACCTATATCTACATATAGATTGCGTTGTTCTGACTGTTGCAGACGCCAAAATAAATACAAGGAAATTATTTTTTTGAAAAAAAACGCCAACTTAAGTACACGCCAAATTAACCAGTTATACAGTATATATATATACATATATATATATATATATATATATATATATATATATATAATATATATATATATATATATATATATATATATATATATATATATTTATATATATTTATATATATATACATATATATATTTATATATATATATACATATATATATATGTATGTATATATATATATATATATATATATATATATATATATATATATATATATATATATATATATATATATATATATATATATATATATATATATATATTTATATAGATAGATAGATAGATCGATAGATAGATAGATAGATAGATAGATAAATAGATAGATAAATAGAGATATAGATAAATGCAATTTCCTCTTTGCAGGTAGATGTTTTAGCGGATCTCCCAGTAGGAAAAAACATGGAAGATCACCTATTCATTCCTGTTGATTTCATATCTAATCAGACCATTGGAGTAAACGCAGATGATCATAGGTCCGTCTGGGGGAAGCTGCAGTACCATTTGTTTGGAGCAGGTATGGCTCGTAATGTAGAATATTACATTCTTAAACGATTTATTCCACAAGACCAATATCAAAGTGACCTGATATGAGGGAACACCTAAAACAAACATACAGAAACACAATTCTGAACATAATTACCGAGGTACATACGTAAGTTCATACACACATACATACTTGCCTGTATGCATGCATGCTTACATTCCTAAGTGCAAATATAATCCTGCTGATAATCATGTACTAGTATTTATTGTAGTGTATTGTATGTTAATTGACTGTACTTATTCATGTATCATAGGTAGGTATAAAAAGTTTGATTGTATATCAGAACGTGTTCAATTTCTGTTTATGCATTTTAGGTATCTTGAGCAGATCCTGTATAGATAGCACTGCATTCCACATAGCAAAAAGTCAGCCCAAAGATGACAAGAAACCGTATCTTCAGTTTATCAATAATGCCATATTTCCATGTTTGTCGGCGTACATTACGGACACCAAGAGTGAGGTACAATTTTACTTCATCAAAATAGTAGCCTTAATAACCTATTTGAAACATACCAGATAGGATCACACTTAAATATCATTTGATAAGCGACTCTTTAATACAGCTCGAACTCCAACTTTCTGTTAGATATGAGCCATGATGTCGATTATTTAGCAAGACTTATAGATATCTGTGAGGCCATGTACATGTTCCATGTGTGAATTGGTTAAGTTTAAAGTCGTGTCCTGAAATGGCTAGGGATGCGATTTAATTTGTCTCATTCTTTGATAATAATTTCCATACGGCCTCCACCTCATGGCTAAGAAATCAAAAGCATTATGCCTCGAGTTTCTCGCTCGAGAAGGTTTAGTTTTTTTTCCTACCTGAGACGTGTAAAATAATTTTGAACGAGGTTTGTGGTTTTCTAGGGTTACTCCTGTTTCCAAGACCTTTACCAAGCGGCTTCTAATGTTTAAACTTAAACTGCAATATATGTACTAAAAATTGATATTTTTTCTTTAAGATCTATAACAAGATGTATGTGGAAAGAAACGGAAAGGATAATGGTATTATGATACATGTCAAACTGCTACACGCTAAGAGTAAAGGAACCATCAAGCTGAAGAGTGCCAACCCATTTGACAATCCGATCATAGACCCCAGGTACCTGACGGAACAGATGGATGTAGACGTACTTCTAGACGGTGAGTAATGTATATCTATGTGTTTGTAAGTAACGATAAAGCAAAACCCCTTTTCTTCATTCGTTTGGTTATAAGTCAATCTAAATAGGACAGTAAATCCAACAATCACTATCGACCCTAATGGAAGAGCCTGTTTTCAGGTTTAAAATGAACCCTCATTTGCAATAAAGCGCATAGCTGTTAAAGGGAACATCCACTATCAGAATGATTAAAGTTCAGAATGAGTGTATGAAGGTACCGCTTTATATCACCTTTCATAATGAGACCTCCTCCAAACATGCATTCATCAGAGCTCCTCATCTATGGTTATAACAAGTGAGTAACAAGACAGATGTCTCACGGAGGAAGCCATCCCTGACCAGGCTTGTTGCACAGCATGAGCACCATTCCTTTCTGCACTAGTGGTCAAGAGATAGCAGTAACAGGGAAGCATTGGTTTTCTCTTTCCTGCTCGATATCATTGTAGCTTTTGATAATTGATCACAATATTCCAGAAGCAGATAAATCTTCAAAAAGTATATCATATAAAGTACGATGAAATTGCAGTACTTGCAAAATACCAGTTGTAACTTTTTTTTACATTTGTTGTTATTA
This sequence comes from Maea johnstoni, assembly GCA_963942565.1. Lineage (NCBI taxonomy): Eukaryota > Metazoa > Annelida > Polychaeta > Spionida > Magelonidae > Maea > Maea johnstoni. The sequence continues at coordinate 22,887,951 of OZ012686.1, forward strand.
TCATATTAGGTACTCGTTTTGCGAGGTCACTTGTCGAGACTGACACTTTCAAGAAACATGGCATTGTCCTAAATACGAATCTTCATCCAATCTGTGCTGAGAAAGGCAACGAAAATACTGATGCCTACTGGGAGTGTGTGATACGTCACATGACCTGGACTGTCTATCATCCAACATCCACGTGTAGAATGGGGCCAGATGGAGATAAAACATCAGTAGTTGATCATCAACTCAGGTTTGTGCTTTTTTGATTTGGTTGGTGAAGTTTGGTTGTTTGGACTTTTTGAATATCATGTGACTTCCTGGAATCATTATGCGATAAATAAATAAAGAATCAGGAAAAATGCCACTCTTACAACTTCTCTGCCAAAGAATAAAATAGAATAGATTTTTTTGGTGTGATTTCAGGTATTTTGCATTCAAACACACTCAATGATTTGTACAATATAAGTGTTGAGATTTAAGCCCTTATGCCATAACTTAAGAGAGTTTGCTTAACTGACTAGTCATTGCTGGTTTAGCCTTTAAGGCCACGGGCTTTGTTTTATGATGTTTACAAAATTAAATCCCAGCCTATCCATGCACTATTTCTAATAGGGTGATTTGTCTTTTTGAACAGGGTGAAAGGTATCAAGGGTCTTCGTGTTGCTGATGCCTCGGTCATGCCGTTCATAACATCTGGTAACACCAACGCACCAACAATAGCAATTGGAGAGAAAGTAGCAGATCTCATCAAGGGCAAGACCAGTGTCTAGATACGATCAACTCCTTGGGATTAAGCTCAGTAAAAGTAGTGTGTTTATGTGCTGTAACACGTGGTTACAAAATCGTGCATGTACAAAAAGTAATAGAAACGAAAAACTACAATAGACAATTGTGACACAATAACATATATAACTTATACAAGAACAGAAAGGCTTGTTTTCTTAAATCATCTTGATACAAGAAAAAGAGGCGTTTGGGTCTATTGAAAAGTCCATTGGATAGTGCTCTATGTGTGAAAATACATGTATGGTTAAAATTTTATGCCAGACCAGCCTATTTAAGTACGATTATTTGGTTTAAGTGAATCCTGCACTGGGATAGGTTAACTACAGTGTCCTTTTCGATCGCTCTGCCACATAGGTTCGGACCTTTAGTAGCTTTTGTCACCCCTACACGCATTTTATTTTTATTATTGTAGTTCCCAGGTTATTTCACTGTCTATTTCTGTTCTGTTCTGTCCTGCCATGAGAAAACCCTTTTTCTTCTTAACCACCATCTTGATTTTCAAAGCTTTATACCTATACATTTTTGTACCCTATTTTGTATGTTCTTCTTCCCTTTGTGCTTGTTTCTAATACTTAATTTTTATGATGATTTAATATCAACTAGATACGTCAATAAACCACATACATACAAACATACGTTGTAATGGTTGTTGTTATCTAATAACCGATATGATATCACCAGCATTGCACCTGCTTAGATTATCCTAGATTCGACATTGGTGGCAATACTCAAACTTGGTATTTTTGGGTTCCTTTTAAAACGGGCTACAAACGATAAGAAATAATTGATGTCTGTTTAAAGAAAGTGAATTGAAATGTAATGAGTGTAGGTGAGACTCTATCATTGCATAAAAAACTTACACTGTAACTGGTTTGATTAAGTTTTACAACTGGGTAGACATTTCTACTGATAAGATACCCTTTACTATTCAACACATGATTTACACAACAGAAACACATACACGTTTGATAAGACCAGTTTTCAAAGAAAGATAACAACCATTCATTTAGAGGTGTTTTTATGTTTGTCTCATGTCATAAGTCAACAGTTAACGCAGGAAATGCGGTGAATTTCTTTGAGTTATAAAATATTTAAAACACAACTAAGCATTAGCATTTGCTTCTTGGTCAATTCAGTTCAGCTGCAGCTACTGACCAGACAATATCTCCATGACTAAGGTGTTCTTCAACATCAATGCTGAATATCAGCATAAGCTTAACAAAAATACCACCATTCTAGAAATAGCACAGTTGAATTTATCATTTACCAATTCTACACAGGCACCAGACATAAGTAACAAATCCATAACCTAGGAATATCTATTTCAGAGAAGATTTTATTAGTCAGTCTGATCGTTTCTTGAATTATAAATACGGGAACGTTGAAGTGAAAACATGCGGTCTGACCATATATATATATATATATATATATATATATATATATATATATATATATATATATATATATATATATATATATATATATATATATATATATATATATATATATATATATATATATATATATATATATATATATATATACATATATATATATATATATAAATGATTGAGTTCCAAAGACATCTTAATCATTCAGAGGGTATAAATATGTATATATATATATATATATATATATATATATATATATATATATATATATATATATATATATATATATATATATATATATATATATATATATATATATATATATATATATATATATATATATATATATATATATACACACATTGACTTTTAAGGGGGGGAACTTCACTAGCTAGCTTAACGCTTGAGGGTGATCTGGTTTCTCGTAGTTGGGCACTCATCTGTAATGGTCATAAATAAATATATTCTCAGCTGCAGTAGTTGTAGGCATGTCCTCAGCTGAGAGCAACTTTCAAGCAAATGCTATGCCCACCCCTATACTAGTGCAGACGTACCTACAGGGTAATTGGAACGTGAACGTTGACATCGAAACATTCTTTTGATATACATTTGTCTTATACCTCGACGCATATATGCATACATACTTCATTTTATTTTCATTAAATGGGAATATATATATATATATATATATATATATATATATATATATATATATATATATATATATATATATATATATATATATATATATATATATATATGTGTGTGTGTGTGTGTGTGTGTGTGTGTGTGTGTGTGTGTGTGTGTGTGGATGTGTGTGTGTGTGTGTGTGTGTGTGCGTGTGTGTGGAGGAGGGCAACCTACGGGTAATGTGGCCTACAAACTGCGCACTATCTGTGTAAACATGTTATGGGCTCAGTGGCCTGGTTACACGAATCAGGCTAGAGAAAATGACTGCACGTTAGTCCGTTTATTTTCTCAGTTTTTGAGTTTAATACTCCACTCATCAGCTGTCACCTAATAATTTATAACAGTATTGATTGCCTGAATTTGAATATCATTTTCATTGATCAGTAGTGCAAACAAATAAACAGATCGATAAAACACAGATAAAATGTTGATATCATAATTGCATTGTTGCTATCTTATGAGTGATTTTAATCTAAAGCCTACTCAATTATCATTACCTATTTTCTTTACGAGTCTGGAAGCATTATCCCGAGTGCAAAATAGAAATATCGATAGGTAACATTTATGTTACAAGTCATTTATGGGGACATTTCTGTTCATAAAAGGCCAAAAATGTGTTTTATATAGTAGAAACCTAAACCCCACCTGGTTCAGAATAGAAACTTCAAACTTGGTACACGCATACACTATAGATGGACCTTGCAAAAAAGGTGTACCATAGGCGCTTGTTTTTAGGACATTTTGAACATATATCACCAAAAACGGACATTTTTGTAATTTCCCCTATAATGAATTTAAACACTTAAGACTAGTTATTGAACCTCTTCTTCCCGTTTATTCAACAAAGTGAAATCAAACATGTAAATAGGTTGCTCACTCTAAATAGGTTTTGAGAATAAAGAATTGGGACCTTTTCAGTATAAACTTAGTACGGATTTTAATGAGTAGATTAAATCTGGCATGCCTTCAACAGTCACGTTGCTCATAAGTTAAACTCTTGGAATTCAGCATTTTTGTGTTTTGGAGATATTTTGGACAATTTCTGCCAAAAACATATCATTGGGGATTGCCTTTTCCAACCACTTGCATTCTACACGAATATGGATTCTCATGTAAAAAACAGCTTTTACATTCATAACTTCGTCATGCTTTTTGTTTCCTGTAGTTCTCTAGTTTGTCACATTTGCAAGCTGCTGTGATGTGGAATACTGTTGCACGTCCATCTGCATTTCTGATTTTTTGGCAACATTTGCAGGATTTGCGAATACATCCAGTTGTGCACTGACATCTTATATGTTCAAGGCACTCATCGGGTATGGGAGTTTTATTCATGAGCTGTAGGTACATTTTCCCACCCAATAGCTCCTGTCAACACTGGTAGGTAGATTTAGGAGCTATGTCAGCTGCCGGTTTTCATATCAAGGCAATGTAGGGGCATCTGTTGGAACCTATGAACACAAATTCCAAATGAGATGTGTTATGACGAGTTCAAACTAACCCGAAAACAATAAAGCTGTTTCACTTAGAATTACATTTTAAGAGCATACCTAATAAGCAGCATTAAAGTTAAACTCCATGTGTAAAATTCCATGTGTTTATTGAAATCCAGTGATTCTATTAGAGAAAAAACCGTAACGAAAAAAACATTTATGACATTTTCACCAATTTTAGCCTGAAAAGTTCCCAATTCTGCATTCTCTAAACTTATTTAGAATGAGCAGATTATTCATATATTCAATTTTCTTTTGTAAATTAATTGACAGAAGACGTTTGATGACTAGTGTGCAGTTTAGATTCATAACAAGGAAATTACAAAAAATGTCCGTTTTTGGTGAATTTTGGTCAAAATGACCCAGAAACACGCACCTTTGGTGCATTCTCACGCTTGTTGCATTTTCGCACAAAGTGCTACTCAGCATATATCAGTGCACAAGTTTTTTCCAGATTCAAAGCTTCTGTTCTGAACCAGGAGTGTTTAGGTTTGGAGTACAGAAAACACACATTTTGGGCCATTTTTGACTGGAAATACCCAACATAAGTGTCAAGCAAACATTTTCAGGTTCGGCAACATGTTTTTTTGAAATGCACAGCCCCGAATTGGGTTGGAAGAATATGTTGCCGACTTTTATCACTAAATGTAAGCTAGCGTCACTTTTTCTGTGATTGCATCCTGTCTATACCAATTTCAACACTTCTTTCCTCTATCCTGAGATGAGTAGACCGGGATCGGGCACTGTCCATGCATCACCAAATGTCGCTGCCTCCCATGTCCTTGGCAACTATCTGACCTAGAAAGGATGCTGCATGCTAATTGCACAGATCAGATCACGTGACCAAGGCTACACCGCGTAACCCGAGGCGCACATACCCTAGGTGCTAGCATGCTGTGCCTATGGCGTTGCGGTTCAAGGGGATGTATTTCTCTGCTCTATCACAATAGTAGGCTGTGCTGGATTGTGCTGAAGTTCTTGGTTTTAGTGCAATCTTTGTAGGTGTCTGTGTCCTACGTTGCACTCTCTACCTGGTATGACCTAAGTCAGTTAAAAAACAAAGTATACTGGCTCATTGGTACAAAGATCAATGTGTGAGTTGTCATTAATCACATCGTGATGTTAGCTTTATGTATGGAACGCCGTTCTTGCAGAAAAGCACTATTTGTCTTTAAAGACAATTCATTTGCCTTTAAAGACAAATGAATTGTCTTTAAAGACAAATGAATTGTCTTTAATGACAAATAGTGCTTTTTTGCAAGAACGGCTTTCCATATTTATGTGGATATTTGTCAATCTCATTGAGAGCTTAAGCGTTAATAATAAAAAGGCTGACTTTTTTAAGATCCCCTTGTGAAATGTGAAATTTAAGATTATACATATAGTTGCAACAAATTGCAAATTGCAGGAATATGGGACTCAAAGAAGATTTAGTTTGTCCATTTTGTGATGTGGACAATGAATCCGTTATATATGCTAGATCATGCACATCCCACTTTATCTCTGTCCTAGGGAGGGCAGGCATTTTTTTCGTTACTAGTTATTTTAGCAGTTACCTATACCGGGTAAGCGTGACCTGATATGAACGTTATTGCGACCTACTTTCTTGGGATAGGGCCGTCAGTGTGTTCAAGCCAGTCCTGCTTCCCATATTCCTCAGCATGGCTGGCTCCCAATCGTTGCTGGTAGTTCTTTCTGCGGTGCTGCTTTACTTCTGGTTTCAGTATCCTACGGATCAGATACAGCATCAATTAGATGAATCGTATGATTACATTGTAGGTAAGGATCTTTTCAATTATATGGAATGTTTTGCATAAAATTCACAGGTACGTTAATATTCTAACTGTTATGACCTAAATAATTTTTAAAGTTTGAACATTGTACGAATTCAATTTTGAGCATCACATACCTATTTTAGAGTAGTATTTCTCTCTTCATTTTCAACCATGACTATTTGTAGCTAATCGCCACGTTTGTTCTGTAGCCAAATTAATAGTATATGTGTGTATAATTAGGCATAGTCCAGCGGATAAGGGATAAAATCGTGCACTTTTTGATAAATGCACTAAATTTGGTACAGTGGAGGTTTATGGCAAAGTAACTATTGTAGAGATTGGAGGCACTCTGAAAATGCCCTAGGTTAGCTTTGGCGGCCATTTTTTAAAATGGGCGCCAGAGGTCATATCCTTTGGAGTTAAATTAATTTCTATCACCTCAAAACAATTAGCCAATGAACTACATATTCTACCAGAAGTATCACAACCAATTAACACCTATCTACGTACAACATAATTGACTTCTGTTGACCTACATGAGCGTTCAGGGTCATTTTAGGGTAAAAACGCGTTAAAATGGGCACAAAAATGAATGAGAAACTGTGTTTTTTTAATAAATTTGTCACTGTTGATATTTTTATTCATCGATTAATTAAAATCAAGCTACGTGTGTGGTACGGGGTTTCCAAATGTTCATTGATGACTTCAGGGTCATTTTAGGGTAAAACCATGTCATAATTGCCACAAAATGTAAAATTTAGGCATATGAAGTGTATTCTTTCCCTTGCAGCAGTTTCTGGTTCTCCTATCAACTAATCTTAAATATCATGTGTGAACCAGGGTTTCCATTGTGTTAACATGTGATGATTCTTAGGGCCATTTCAGGGTCATTTTAGGGTAAAACCATGTCATAATGGCCACAAAATGTAAAATCTAGGCATTTGAATTGTACTTTTTCCATTGCAGTATTTTCTGTTTCACCTATCAACTAATCGTAAATGTCATGTGTGAACCAGGGTGTCCATTGTGTTACCATGTGATGATTTTCAGGGTCATTTTAGGGTAAAACCTGTCAAAATGACACGAAAAAGTAGAGTTAAGGCATTGATTTTGTATTTGTTCTGTTTCAATACAGATTAGTCACTCAACAACTAACCTCACCTATCTTGTGTGAAACAAGGTTTCTATGAGTTGTCTAATGATGATTCTAAGGGTCATTTTAGGGCAAAAGGGTCAAAATGGTAACAAAACCTGTAGCAGAACCCGAGGCTGTAACTTTTCTCAGGCTGTACTTACTGCAATCATCTATCAACAAAGCTCATTTAGTATATAACAGGATTTCAATTTATTTCCCCTGTCATGAGTCTGGGTCATTTTAGGATAAAAACTTTTGAAATGGTGACAAGTTTTTATAGACTCTTAAATTTCTACATACGTTAGGCCTAAAAAAAGAAATTGTTTGTTTCCTGTAACGGTCCGAAAAAAATAGGGTTGGTAGGTCGGTAAAATATATTTTTTTGCATTATTTTTGGGGTCTAAAATGCAGTATGTCACCATAGTTATACTTAAAGGACATTTAGCCACGACTTGTTTGTCATGCTAGAAACACAGACTACCCAGTTATCTACCCCCCCCTTTGCTGTTGTCCTCGCTCAATTGCCTTGTCTGCCGTCATGACAACAGCATCTAAACAAAATAAGAAGAAGACAGTGGCCTAAAAAAGCTAAGGCAATAATCCATGGGCGAGTTCATATCAGTATACTTTTACGCACTTAAAAAGTCATTTATTCATCGTCGCGCGCAAGTGTCAGAAAATCCCAGGCCTCAGGAGGTCCGAAGTGCATAAAAACATATCCCAAGATAGCTGCCTAGTGTGATCTTGACCCAGATAGTAGATCATCTGCCTTTCTTATCTTTTGCTGGCCACAGATTTATAACATCGTTAGCTTTTTTCACATTCGCATCATCATACAGCAGGGCTTTAGTTAAGAACAGTTTTCTTGGTTTTACCACCCTAGGGTATGAATAGGTTTTAAATATGTAAGATATCTATATAGGTTACAGGTCAAATGGTGTGTAAGCGAAAGAATTCTGCCAATATTCATAGTTCGTGGTGATGTATGAAGTGCTTTTTAAAAAAATAAAAAGCCATATGCGTATAACATCCAGTTGTTAATTTGCTAATATTGACTAATAATCAACCGTTAAAGCATGTTGAAGAACTAAGCATTTGTTCGAGATTTTGGGACTACTCCCCTGACATCATTATCAAGGCGTTCACATTCACAATAGAAAGCGTTCAGCTCCTTGAGTAACTCAAAGGGAGCTGCGTTACTTTATTCCTTTTCCACTCATATATTTAAACCTCATGTTGTCAGTGAAAAATACTACCCCTTTTATTAAACCTCACCTTTCTCTCACCTACAGTTGGAGGTGGTTCTGCTGGAGCTGTGGTTGCCAGCAGACTCAGTGAGGATGCTGACAAGAAAGTCTTGCTTCTGGAGGCTGGTGGAGAGGAATACACCTTTCCAGGAACCCACATTCCCTTTTTCTGTGACACCCTACAGAAAACACCAATTGACTGGCAGTACCGCACTGAGCCCCAGAAAAAGGCCTGCCTTTCTCTTCGCGGACAAGTAAAATTATTTTTCTATGTTATTTGTCGAAACATATTTCTAACTGGAGCACTGCATTCTTGGCCTTGTTGCAGGCATGCCTTTGCTATTTTCAGATGCCCTGTTTATAAATATTTGTCCAGATTAAGGTCCTTCCTGCATGTGTGATACAAATATATATTTGGAGCTTGGCTTTTTAAACTGTAATGACAAACAGCCAGAAGAGAGGTCATATAAAGTTGGCTGTTTCAACCCAATACTAGTAAAATGTAGTGTGACAATCTCCCAGGTAAAAGCAAATTTGGGAAAATGATTTGAATGGGAAATCTGAATTACTACCTAGCCGATGTCTCTCGCCGATGTAACATTGAGTAGATAGGTAAAGTTCCACTGGATCACAGCTATCGGGTTGGCCTGGTCGCGTATACAAATGTGTGGAGTTGTGGAGGGCTGTGCATGGTGCTTCTGCATCTGGAAGACCGCTTGGAAATTGGAAATTGAGAATTTCTTCTTTCTTCTATCTCGTCGCGATATGCCTGAAGTTATTTAAAGCGACATAAAAACAATTCCCTCCTTCCTATTTCTGCATTCTGTAAGAGTAATTACATCCAAACCTACCTGGTTCTCCCTTTAACTCTTTTATTCTATTGTATGGCAGATGTCCTTTTTAGTTCGACCATTAAATAAACATGAGCTTACTTAAGTGTCTTCGTGGAGATACTTAACAATAACATCAGTTCAATGAAGTGAATTTGGAGCCAATTTTAATGCAAGTGCTGTTTTATTTGTAAGTCTGGTAACCAACTGATCTTTAAAACCTTGGTATCGTTAGAAAGAGGAGACAAGTTCATTTCCAACGATATGTTACATGATGACCTTTTGAGACATTTGACCATTAAAGTTTATTTTCTGAAACCTTGACCTTTGACCTACATTTTCGGAATTGCACCACCTTCAATTTTCCTGAATTTCGGGGAGCAGGTAATAGGCGATGTACGAAAAATGCATGTGAAGTTTGGTTTTGGAGAAATGGATAGTTCTTTTTGAAAAGCATGAAATAATATCCGGTGTTAGAATGTCTCATAAGGAAACAGATTTTCATTAAAAATGTTTGAAATACTGTTTGATGTACAGATTGTATCATGAGAAAACAGATATTTTGATATCATCATGTACTTGGCATGGTAAAAGAACTGCATATGTATCGGTATTTGTTTGCACAGGAAGTTAAGTTATTGTACATATATGTCAAACAGATTGTCTAGTAAGCAGTTGAATAAGGTATGGATCAAGTATGTACAATTTTGGTCTTGGAGTTTATTGAAAAACAGAAGGAAAAATGTTTAGGTCCAAAAGCACCTTGTCCTTTGCAACCTCAAGGAGTCATACCAAAACTTCAGATCAACGTTTTCAACAGTTAATGTGAGATCCTCTCAATGTGTGGAGCTGAGACCAAAATAATGGTTCCGCTTGCACCCACAGTGTATGTGTATGCACTATACATCAGAACTTTAATTTATGTTGAAAGCCATAGAGGATCATATAAAGTATGAGTATCATCATTTGCTTGCAATCATGACGTGCAACCCAGGACATTCTAGATGCTTCCTTGCATGAGGAGTGCACGTTTCGCCCTGGTAGAGATACTATCAAGCAAACTCTCAATCAGCAACTTGAGAAAAAAGGAATCAACATCATTATCTATAAACAATGGACCAGCACTGACAGGTGTGACTTGATAACAGTGCAAAATGATATGGATGAATCTTTATGACATTCTATACTTTAACTAGAGAGTTTGGGTCCCCATGACTTTATAGCGAAACAACAATCTCAGTTTTTGCACTGTCTCAAGAATGAATTATCTCTTCTTTCCAACGGTATCAAGGTTAAATTAGTTACTTTTGGAGTTAAAGTATAGTTTGTGTCCGAAAGTCGAAAAATTTGAAAAATTCCAGAAATCTTTTGTGCTTTAGCCTCATAAATAATGACGATAATGAGTTAAAACTTTTTTTTTTTTTTTTTTTTCAGTTTGGACTTCTATATTTCTCCATATGGTAGTATTGGGAGATATGTGGAGTGTTTATAAGTTAAAACTTGGTGTAAGTTAGTCTATCTAGAGGATCAACAATTCTGCCAAATTTCATCAAAATCAGGGGAGAAAGTGGGTGAGTTGGCATGGAATGACCCTACTGTAATATTTTGTACTGTGATTGTTTCACCTTTTTTTACTACTAGTCTCTGGTAGACCACCGATCGACTGATACTGGGACATAATATCTTCACTGTACTTTCATTTCTAGCAAAGCACCTGGCCCAGGGGTAAGATCCTAGGGGGCAGCAGTGTGCTTAACTACATGATGTATATTCGCGGAAGTCGTCATGACTTCGATGGATGGGCAGCGCTTGGTAATCCAGGATGGAGCTACGACGACATATTGCCATACTTCAAAAAGTCAGAAAACATGCAGGATCCGGAACTCGCCAAGGATGGTAAGTAATGTATGCCCTCATTGGTTGATGAAATTTAAGAAATCCCGTAATATGATCAATTTCCCATTCGCTAAACTTAAGTTAGAAATACAAGATAATTCATTTAATCTAAATTCTCTGTTTCAATAACATTTTTGTCATAAACCAAAAAAAAAAGGATGAAAGGTAAATTCCATTCAGACAATTAAAATTAATTGTACATGTATATGTATGTATTAATTTAACCGTTGCACTGTTACATGAATTTAGGCGTATTGCTTTTATGATACATTTGTTTTTCAAATATTCAGATATGACTTGGAAAAGCTATTCAATCCAGAAGTGTTTATTGCAAATATCACCATTTATGTATATATATATATATATATATATATATATATATATATATATATATATATATATATATATATATATATATATATATATATATATATACATATATATATATATACATATATATATATATATATATATATATATATATATATATATATATATATATATATATATATATATATATATATATATATATATATATGTATATATATGTGTGTGTGTGTGTGTGTGTGTAAAAGAAACCTGAATGTATCGAATTTCGTTTTCATGCATTAGGTTTTGTGAAATTCCTATGTATGTTTTATTTCTATTTTTGTAGTAAAATATCACAGTACATCTGGCCCATTAGACGTAACTTTATGTCCACACCCTGTTGCTTATGATATGTTCCTCAATGGATTCAAGGAAGCAGGAATAGACGGGCCGAAAGATGTAAATGGTGAAGAGCAACTAGGTGAGTATCATAATTACTACCACTGCTTTTGCTGTACACAGCAATCAATACTACAACTACTGCTACTACTACTACTACAACTGCTGCTACTACTACTTCTACTACTACAATTACTACTACTACTATTACTACTACTACTTTAACACTACTACTACTACTACTACTACTACTTACAATAATAATAATAATAATAATAACAATAATAATAATAATAATAATAACAAAAATAATAATAATTATAATAATAATAATAATAATAATAATAATAATGATACAATTACTACTGATGAAGGTGATGTTAATAATAATGATGCTGATAATAATGATACTCATGATGATGATGATGATAATACTAATAATACTAATAATATTAATGATTATTATAATGATAATGATAATATTAATGATAATACGATTATTATAAATATCATTAATATAGCTGTTATTATTATTATTATTACATTATTATTATTATTATCATTATTATTATTATTATTATAATCTAATCTGATTTCATGTGATAATGTCTGCTCCAAGGGGATAGTGGTTGTGGGCCTATGTGATGAACCCATTGTGTAGTCGTTCCCATCATTACAGTGATGATGATATCACAACAAAGTGATACTCACACTGCAATGTATATACGTGTTTACAAATACATGCATAAAACATGCGCTTAAAAAAGAATCCTTCATCTTTGACCTTTTTCGTATGGAGAGGATGCTAATGATCCAAACTTGTCTTAGTATTTATATTAAGGGGGCTATAAATTAAGACTAACCAAGAGCCGGATGCTGTCCGTCGTTTTCTATCAGTAATCCCGTGAGGGCAGATTTGTGTATTGCTATTAGCTTGCCCAGTTCCTGGCAGCAGACATATGTCTCAAATGCTAATGGAAGGGCACTGCTCACTTCCTGTCCCCACGCTATGAGCAGTGCATCATAGACTGCATTGTTATTTACAATAGCTCTTTGCAAAAGTTGCCAAACTAGTATCAAACAGAAGAATGTCAAAATCTGTCCCCCAAGTTCCCCTTAAAATAATCATTTACATCATCATCACCATCACCATCATCTTATCACCATTATATAGGCGTCATCTTCATCGTTATCATCATCATTATCACTACCACCACCAATACCACCATGATAGTGCATCAAAGTAAATGTAAGCGTATTTCGCAAGTGTTCGTGCCAAATCCAGAAGGACTCAATTCGAGAAGGGAAAGTGTGCATTGAGCATGTAATATTTTGAGGGAAAACGCGAAGTTGTGCGGAGAAAGGCGCCCGCGACCGCATGCCAATGGCTGTTATAGTTCTATCTCACTACACTCTATTGATAACTTGAACAATTGAGCTTTTGTTGTAGTTAGATATGATCCCATGATATGTTGTGTGCTTCATGCACGAGTCCACCCAGCTGAACGGCACCAGCCCACCCTGCCCCCCTCCCCCTGATTGTTCGCGTGCAACAGCTCAAAGAGACTGGCACTAGTCTATTCAATGCAAAATTCACGAGCACATGTCTCAAGGTACTGGCATGCTAGTCTATCCACTGAACTCCTACACGCGGTGGCGAGGGTCGCCGAACAACACCGCAACAAGTAATCTCCATTTTCTTATGAGTAAGACACTAGCGACGCCAAATATACAAAATTTTATTGACAGACAATCATAATAGGATGATTTTAATCTTGATAAAACGCATTATATATTCAAATAGGAAAAAAGTACCAGACAATGACGTCACTTTGTATTCTAACCCAGTAAATCGGTCACCTAGGAACGCAGATGTATCCTTCCATTTATGAAGAGAAAGTTCTTTACTAAAAAGGCTATATCACAACATTGAGGGCGCCTACCTAGTAACGAAGCCAAGGATGCAACATTTCACTGACAGACAATCATGATTGAATGATTATAAGTGTTTAAAAAACGCATTTTACGGATATTTTCTGTGGTCACGTGATCAATATC
>OZ012686.1:22906941-22921941 GCA_963942565.1 Maea johnstoni
CTGACACTTTCAAGAAACATGGCATTGTCCTAAATAAGAATCTACATCCGATCTGTGCTGAGAAAGGCAACGAGAATACTGACGCCTACTGGGAGTGTGTGATTCGGCACTTGACCTGGACTGTCTATCATCCAACATCCACATGTAGAATGGGGCCTGAGGCGGATAAAACATCAGTAGTTGATCCCCAACTCAGGTTTGTGCTTCTTTAATTTAGTGGTTGAAAATGTATGTTTGGATTTTTTCATATCATTTGGCTCCTGGATCCTATGTGCGATAAAAGAAAAGATCAGGAAAAAATATCACATTTACAACTTCTCTGCCAAAGAATTTCTATTTGTGCTTCAGAAAAGAATTTTTGTAGTGATCTGAGTTATTTTGTATTCAAATATATTCAATGTTCTGAACGATATAAGTGTTGAGATTTAAGCCTTTATTATGCCATAACTTAAGAGAGTTTGCTTAACTGACTAGTTTTTGCTGATTTAGCCTTTAAGGCCATAGACTTTATTTTATGATGTTTACAAAATAACTCCCAGCCTATCCATATACTATTTCTATTAGAGTGATTTTCTTTTTGAACAGGGTGAAAGGTATCAAGAGTCTGCGTGTTGCTGATGCCTCGGTCATGCCATTCATAACCTCTGGTAACACCAACGCACCAACAATAGCAATTGGAGAGAAAGCTGCAGATCTCATCAAGGGCAAGACCAGTGCCTAGATACAATCAAATCCATGGGATCGTATTCAATAGTAGTAGTTGCTGTAACGCGAGTTTGCATGTACAAAAAGAAATAAGAAAGAACCTTGATAAACAATAGTAACAGAAAATAACATAAAAGCCTATACAAGAACAGAAAGGCTTGTTCTCTTAACTCTTCTTGATACTGAAAAGAGGCCTTAGGGCCTCTTGAAAGGTTTGCCAGCTGTAGTCCAGCATAAGTTAGAATTGGTGTGCCTCAGAAAACTGCATTTCTGCTACTCCGATGTAGTAATACCCCTCCCTGGTGACCAAGAGTCACTGGTAGCTGAATATGACTGAGAATACTGTAAATCACTTAAGTATAGCGGTAACAAAAAGATAGCTTTAAAAGTGCCATGCCCATATGAGCTATTGTAAAATTCCCGTCTTTATAAAAATCTTAATTGAACTTGCTGCTGCTGTTCCGGTTCACCGCTATACCTAGATCACGCTATCCAGGGCAGTATCGTAATTGCGCTTTTTAATGTTCACGCCATATTTAAACGTGATTTACAGTTAATCATTTGAAACTAGTGATGACATTCCTGATCAAGACACCAGCAGCTGGACATCAGAGTCCGCGCAGTTGTGTAATGACCTCTTAGTCACTTAGCACTGGTGCTCACTGTAGCTTTTTTTCTAGATTTACTCTTCTTACACCTGATCCTGCACAATGTTTGCCACTTATGAAGCTGCTGAAATTTAACAAGCACTTTATCATCTCCATAATTTTGAATAGCTTCTTCACCCTTATTATTCACCAGATGAACATACATGTTTCTCGGTAGACATATACATTTCCATGTGTCCAATTTAGACTTTGTTCCAAAGTTGCAAAATTTAAAAGCATTATTTTGTAATTTTCCACAAAATATCAGAAATGATTTAGAAATTTAGACAGAGCTTTTATTTTTCAAATGGAAATACCCTTCTGTAACATATTTGACTTAAGTCCCGTAGTGCTGCCATCTATTGACAAGTACTAGACCAGTCCGAGTGTTCTTAACCTGTCCTATACTATTTACAGTGCCACACCCGGTCTATTAAATAAGGCTGTCATTCTATGACTAGTAGCCTAACTGAGTAGTTGCCTGTTATTTGAAGTCCATTATCCATATTTACCTTTACTAAGCATTTGTGAAGTTTTGTAGTCTGCTTTGCATTATTGTGAATAAAAGCTCTGTTTCAAAGCATCTTGAATGTTTTTATCATTGTTTACCCCTCATATCTGAAACTATGCTGGGAGGTTAATTGTTTTTGCTTGATGTATGCTTCACCAAAAGACCTTTTAGGCAATACATAAATTGTGAAGGTTAAATGGTAAGGAAGAAATGGGTTGCTTCCAACAGGTCATATCACAACGAGATAGAAATATTTATGAATAGTTCGAAGGAATATTTCAGTTGCAGAAGCACCATAGACAGAGAGGCACCCTTCACTACAGACCCCTGGCCAGCTTCTACGTGGCCTCCATTTATGGCTGTATGGTATAAGGCGTTGCCACAGACTGCTAGCTGTCTCTCACCTCTGCCTGGGTTCGAATCCCGGCTGGAGCAGAAGAGAATGATGCCAGTGACTTTGTGATTCACTTGACCCAAAATTCACAATCACAATCAACTTGAAATATCGGTGTCTGTCAGGTGCATATTTATGCACTGTCGTGTCTGCTGAGTGGCTATGGATGCTCTGTGTTGCCTACCATGCACTATGGTGTCGGCCAGGTGCCTAAAGAATTGTGCACTGCACTTTGGTGCCTGCCATATGTTCTGTTGGTTGTAATGTGCTGTGGTTTCTGCTATATACTTTGTGATGCCTGCATTTTACCTTAAGATTTGCAGTGGTGCCTGCCAGATGCCTATACATATGCACTGTTGTGCCTACCACGTGGTCTAGCGCTTGTCTTCTGCCTTTAGATCCGCTGTGATGCCTGTCATGCGCTGTAGTTTATATCAATAGAAGAATTACTTCGTAAATTTCATTTTTCATCATTTTGTTCTATTACAAAGATCCTTAGATGTATATCAATACGATGATATTGAAACAGCTATCTACTTCTTGTGTATATGTATTGTAATGGACATAGTAATACTACCAGATGTATATCATGGTGGGCTTTATCGGATAGGTACAACTCTAACCTCTGTATATGAAAATATGGGTAAAGTTTTATGACAGACCAGACTACTTAAGTCAGATGACCTACAGTGTAAGGGTATGTCTGACGGTGAAACTGTGACCTGGGGATTATTGAGAACACAAAACATCATATCCTCTAATGCCCTTTCAATGAGCAGGAAAGAAGTGACATGTGAGCAGTCATAATAATATTAAAGGTGGGACAGGTTTATTTGGTATGGGTAAATGTACTGGTATTCTGTCCCTGATCATGGACCAATATGTTCATTTTTTATCTGACGAGCAACTCCGGCTGATATGGGAGATACCTTTGGGACAAAGTAGCTCAGTTGGCTAGGTGTGGGACTGGTAATCAGAGGGTCGCTGGTTCAATTCCCGGCTGGGGCACTTTGGTCTGCCCTTGGCAAGACAGTTTATTCCACATTGCTTCAGTCTACCCAGCTGCAAAATGGGTACCTAGCATAAATAAGGCAGTGCTTAGAGCGTGTGTGCTATATGCTGCCAGTTGCTCTGGAATATCCCCCGGGGATTGAAATGGTTTCCGTGTGTACAGTGCCTGCTAGGGGAGGAAGGTCGTGTGAGCGCTTCGGTGGATACAAGACTATAAGCCGAATACCTTTAACTAGAGTGTCGGTTTGGATCTCTTTTCCGTGTAGTTTCAAAACTTTAGTACCTTCCCCTGGACTTTCGATTCAGCCTACCAATTTACGCGTAAATTGAGTTTTCTATTTTCTTACTTTTTTTGTCCCCCCTATACTTAATTTACTTTCAATTTTTTAGTTGTTATTTTTTCAGTCTATTTCACTCATTCATCTCATTAGCAAACCTCTTTTCTTCTTGAGCACCTTCTTAATTTTCAAAAGTACACGTGGTTGTATCCTATTTTGTATATTCTTCTTCCTTTTGTGTCGGTTTGTAACTCTTTGAGACTAGTTTTGAAATCTATTCATTGTATGCTATTTTTGAAAGTTAAGTGCAGTCAATAAATATACATAGGTGCACAATACTTACACTAAGAAATGCCATAAACGTTCACCGTTGTGTTTATATCACAAAAGGGAAACGATGGCATGAGCTCCCTACTACCACTTTAGCTGTTCTGTCAATGGAGTGTTAAGTTCAAATCCTGCTCAAAGCATTGGGGAATGGTGCCAGGGCTTTAAGATTAGGCTGTGGATTACACAGGTACCAAGGTTTTAGAACGGACCATCATGGTTTAGCCTTAACATGACACAGGAAGTGACGAAAACAAAATTACGAATTCCAAACTAGGGCTTGATATAGAATTTGGTAATTTTTGCAGGATTGATGACCAGAGATGATCACTTTTCAAAATGATTTCAAAAACTTAGTTTTGAGATATCACATACATAGAAAGTATTAATGGCTAATGTTGTAAATTTCTCCTGACATCTCTATCAAACACCTAATTTTACTTTGAGGTTAGAGTGCCCTAACATATCTCATTTCCATCATAACATATCTATCCTTTTTAGAATTACCGGACTTCAAGTACAGTGTTACATTTAACACTCATGATATCATTAACAGATCTGTTTTTCCAAGCCGGTCAACACGGAGCAGGATGTCACCATTTAGGCAAACACATATGATAGCACTGATGTTATATCTTCTGCAGATACGAGTCCTGTCTGATCAAACAATGACTACCATAGCAAAGAACAGCAACATTATTCAGAGGTGGTACTTAACTACCAGCCTCTTTCAATTTACAACTGCATTTCATTCATATCAAATCTTTTATTCGACTGTCACCAATTCTAAGAAAGCATTGTCATTATTCTATAGGTTATAATCATTCACAATTTGTTTTTGATAATATTATTAATAATAATAGTGATGATAATAATAATAATAATAATAGTAATAATAATAATTATCATTATCATTATTATATTATCATCGTTATTATCATTATTATTATTATTATTATTATCATTATTATTATTATTATTATTATTGTCATTACTATTATTATCAGTTTTATTATAATCATTATTATTTTTATTATTACTATTAGAGTTGGAACATATTATGAGATAGATGTGCGTTACAGCTAACATTTGTAACCAGGTAGGGAACTCTGGTGCAAGAGTAAGGTTTAATATCTCTGCCTATTGTCTTGTCTATGCCAGCCAGTACAGAGCCCTTAAATAACTTTCGTTGCCAAGTGCTGCCAATTAGTACACTTGGTTTTTAGTAAAAGAATAATGTTTAAATAGTAATTAGGGTTTTGTACAATGTAGGCCCCAGAAAGTCTGAGGAAGGAAGGGAGTTGGCATGTGGAATGGGCCCTTGGCTCATGTCCACATGTAGGCCTAACTCCTTTCCCCTTAAATAGCGGGCCTGGTGGCTAGTAGAGAGAGAAGTAGAGAGAGAAGTAGAGAGAAGATCAGAGAGGACAGCGATGGAGCATGGACGAATAAGACTACTTGTATTTGATTTAAGGAACAAATAAATATATATCACAACTAAGAGAGGACTCCACTTATCGGTTACACATTTGGACATCACTTCAAGTAGCGTGTTACCACCCCTGGTAACAATAACAGCGTTTATTAACATCTGTGTTAATACCCTACTTTAAGTCATCAATTGTCCTTAAACTGTCTGAAAGATTGTACTCTTAGTATTCCTAAATCATCATGATTAAATATCAATAGAAAAGGTCAGGGACGTGGGAACAAATAATTCAAATAAAATAAGCAGTTATAGTTCATCCATACATAATAGACGTGCCTTTTGAAATTTAGCACATATATACATAAGCCCATTTCGTAACGTATCTCAGTAACTCCGCCAATACATATAAGTAAGCCGACTCAATATCAACCCTGACAAAGACATCACTTAAAGAAAATATAAACAAGGAAGAACGCTCTTTGTATTTCCAACACAATATCAGTATATTTTGTTGGAAATGACACAGCATTGTCAACGAAATGACTATGTATTAATTGAATCATTAGGGACGCATTATTAACATAATAAAAGGCATTATCTTTGTTTGGTCCTCTAGGTCATAGATTGTTGCAATATTGCATAATTTTTCACGAATATACATGTAGATACGATGCTATAATAATACTCAAATGGAAATGCAATGAAGAGCCATGTACAGTGCTAACAATTCATTCCTGTACTAAATGCGTGGGCAACCAGGGCATAATACACAGCTGCACGCCAAATTGCCACTCATTTTCCAGGGCATTGATTCATGAATGATCTCAAAATTGAACATAGTTTTGATGTGCAAGCTACGTCACTGATGTGTTTGGCTTTTTCTCTTGGCATGTTAACCATGTATAGTATAGTATAGTTTATTGACTGTGTATCAAAATACAAAAGTATACACATACTAGAACAAAAACTAGAAAAGAAAAATAAATGAACATAACATATTGTCTGAACTATAACAGGTGAAGAAATACAAAAAGCTTTTCACGCTACTTAAAGAATGCAAAGCGCGACGTAGTTGAGGGGGGGGGGGGTAGTCAGGGGTTAATTATCAGTAGTTCAAAATGAACGGCAGTCTGTATGAAAAGGAATAAAGTTATCCCACCCCTTCTCTCTGGCTGGTAATTTTACGATATATATTGTGTACTGTATTCCCATATCATATTGCATTGATCTTTGTCCAAGTCTGGTAGTTCACATCCAAGGATCATGTGCAGGATGTTGCGGTCATTTCATTGCACATGCTCCCATGAGCCATCACCAATTTCGGACAATTCATTATGCATAGCTGAAATTTCAACCTGGTTGTGCGGGCACTGCATGATTATATGCCAAGCAGACTCCACTATCCCTAGATCACAGTTGGTACATAATTTCATCGAATCGGGTTTGCCTTTAAGAGATAGATCATCGGATTTCAACCGACTAGCACTGCAGATAATTTTAACTAGAGCCTCACACATCTGCCTTAGATCAGGTTTCTCGTCAGAGAGTGACCACCATGACAAATAGTGTGAAGTGCCGCACATAGATCTAAACAGTGAATCGCCATTGATAATGCTGTTACTGGCCCATAAATTGTCTTCCAAACACCAGGCTCGAGACCACAAAGTTTAGCCCATGCTTTCTTGCTAGGTATTGTGCCATTGTCGATTGCATCTCTTACAGCGAGGTGCATGTCAGCATATCAAATATAGGGCTCATAAACTGATTTCTTGTATGTTTGCGTATATCAGACACATAAACTCTATAGCGAGCGTAAAATATTTTCTTAATGATGGCCTCATAGGATGGTTCTGATGAAAAGCATTTTCTTCATCTGAATGATCCTTTCAATGTGCATCCACCCAATACCAGTAATGCAACATTCGGTTGGAGAACTGCCATGTAACCTTTGAATTTTGCGACCGGCGTAACGCTGGAATAATTTTTGAATATTAGCAGTGGATAAGGGATAATGACCATCCAGAAAATAACACTACAGGTGGCTACGGTAAGGCCATTTTTTCTGATACCTAGTCCCATGGAGGCATGGAAAGCCCTCCTAGTCTTTTTTAACCTATTCTCTATAACACAGTCATCATAAGGAAAAATACAAGCTT
Source organism: Maea johnstoni (assembly GCA_963942565.1). NCBI lineage: Eukaryota > Metazoa > Annelida > Polychaeta > Spionida > Magelonidae > Maea > Maea johnstoni. Next base: position 22,914,400 of record OZ012686.1, read on the forward strand.
TTATTCCAACGTGGTCGTACTCGCTCCTTTCCTTAATGCGTTTCGGACCAAGAAGGAAAAGCCTACTCTCGTACACGTCTTCACCGTAGACAAGGGTAGCGCTCTTATTGGTGTTTAGGTCATACCTCCATTTACAACTATGTTTGTACACAATATCCAGGACCCCGTCTGTTGTATATGGATGTTTGTACAACCAGGCACTACCTGACGTCCAGTCAACTGGTATAGGAAATAAATGTTTATACTGTACAGTGAAGTCCATTGCAATTGATCCGTATGTAGTTAATCAAAACTCTTCCGGCCAACTGCTCACCCTATACCTCTGCCTTAACAAAAATAGATAATTATGCCTTGCATCTACACTATTGCGCATTGATAAGGAAATTTTAGCACACATATCTAATATACCAAAAGACTTCAATAATTATTCCAAATATCAAACATCTCTGACAGATTTGTACAGGGTTGTAGTATGACAGTGTTTAGAGGTTTTGTGAATTAGGGTTCTTCCTTTATGCTTCCTGTACATAATACATTGTTTTTCATTCTTTTATTTTATCAAATAAACACTGTTCAAGTTTTAAAGCCCTATATTGATGGTGATTTGATTTATCTAATAGCCCTATTTGTTTGTTTGTTTTGGATCCATAACCGCATTTGTCCCACAGGGTCAACTATCAAGGGAGGACCTACAGAAATCTCCCCTACCACCTAGGCCACTCGTCACCCCCGGGCATTATCTTTCTTCATGTTCCCTGTCCCCCCCATACCTTTGTCATGCATCCTGCATCAGGTCAGTACCCTTCCCTGTCCTGTACATGTATCCTAACCAAGTCTCTGGTCTGTCCCTTCCTTGTCTTCCCGTCATACACATTTATCTAAACCCCACAAAAATGAACCCTTCAACTCTTCAAACCCCACATAGAAACTGTGTTGGTTTATTATTTCAAAAACAATTTCACCACCAGTATAACTCCAAAATGTCTCCCCTCTTGTATCCTCCATGCCTAGCGCCTATCCGCTCCATCTTCCCTCATTTGCAACGGTGGTTCATACAGAGCATTTTACTTGAGTTCTTTCCCACAAAGAAGACTGGCACTAGAGATTCTGTGGCTCCATGGAAAACCTAAGCATTGGTCTTGCCTTTGATGAGATCAGCTGCTTTCTCTCCAATTGCTATTGTTGGTGCGTTGGTGTTACCTGAAGTTATGAATGGCATGACTGAGGCATCAGCAACACGAAGACCCTTGATACCTTTCACCCTGTAAATAGAAAAGAAGGAACAAAGTTGTAGTTAAGGAAAAGATAACCACTTAATCACAAAATAAAATAGATAAATGAATAAATATGTAAAAGAATGAATGAATATATAATCAAACAGTCAAATAAATAAATAAACAAATAGACAAATAAATAAGTAGATAAACATAGATAGATATACAGAAGAACAGACAAACAAATAAATAGATAGAAATAAATAAACATGGTGTTCAGAATCCATGTTATTCCTTTTCAAATTAGGGTTAAATAATTTGGGATTCAGGCTTTAAAGGTTGAAGGAGTCCTTTACATATCTAATAACAAATATACATTTGACCAAACATATATAGGGGGCAGATCCAATATGTAAAGAATAAATGACACTCTTGGGCACAGACAAAGGTAATTAACCATACATTTTACCCAACCTCATGAATGACTTTTTGGTATATTCCCCTTATTTAACTAGGTATCGCGGGAAGCTTGTTGGCCATTGTTGTGTGCAATGGAATGATAGGTAGAGTATCATACAGATTTGCAACTGCATCAACTCTCACGGTTTTGATGAAGATCAGGAATATCAATCATAATAATGCACCATAACAAACTAGAAATACATTAAAGAATAAATCATAAACAAATATTTACTGGGCAAATTCCAAAGAATTCTGGACAAACCTGAGTTGCGAATCAACCACTGCAGTTTTATCCCCATCTGGTCCCATTCTACACGTGGATGTTGGATGATAGACAGTCCAGGTCAGGTGGCGTATCATGCACTCCCAGTAGGCATCAGTATTCTCGTTGCCTTTCTCAGCACAGACTGGGTGCAGAGTGGTATGGAGAACGATATCATGTTTCTTGAAGGTGTCAGTCTCAACAAGTGACCTTGCAAAACGGATACCTGAAATGAATTGACGTTCATTACTTACAATTTTATGAATGGACTTTACAAAAGAGTTACAGATATCAATTACAAATATTTTTTTATTTAAGATGTGTGTAAAGGCAAAACGAATAATCTGACATCACCAATTTTGCAAGGCTGTTGGAGTTTTGTGGAAATGATTTGCACAATATGGTTCAAACTTTCAAAGCAAATAGAGCGGATGCGCACACTAATAGTAACAATGGTGGTAAGTGTAAGGGGATGCTTTGCTAAATATGCTTGTGTTTAAAAAGAATATACCCGGAGAATATATCACTGGTTAGATGCTACATTCTCTTTGAACTGATTTTAAGCTGAGCTCCCCAGTAAGATAAAGCTATTTTACTAAGAGTGAAATTACGGGAAGAGTATCGCCGGATTTTATCCAGTTTTGACTTTGTTCCAAAGTAATGCAATCATATAATTGTGAAATTCATTTATTGCCTATTTTCAACAGCAACTCCTAAAGAATCGATCATAAATTCTGCAGCAAACATTTGATAAAATGTGACACCCGTTCCTTTGCATTTATCTTTCCTCCGCATTTGTGAAATCTTAAGGTCCAGGGTCTATAACCCTGGAGGGGATCTCTGTATGTAAACATTATGCACGTTTTTCAAGTTTCTTACCCTCACATCTTACATCTTTGGGAGTGTACTTTTTGTTCCTCACCCAAAGACCTCCAGGCAATATACATTTCGCATAGTCTTATGGAAGTAATACTACCACATAATAACTTACCATCTAAAAGTACGTCTACGTCCTTTTGTTCCTCGAGGTACCTGGGGTCTATGATTGGATGGTCAAACGGGTTGGCACTCTTCAGCTTGATGGAACCCAAACTCTTAGCATGGATGAGTTTAACAAGTACCAAAAGCCCATTGTCCTTTCCACCTCTCTCACTATGTAATTTGTTAGCAATCTGAATATAAGAAATATATTTGTACAGAACATACCGAATACATTTTATGAGGGTAACATTACTAAATGCAATGTTTTATCAGCAAAGGAATTTCAACAATTGGTGTGTTTTGTATCGACCTCAATATGAAGCAAGTTGGAAATGCATAAAAAAAAATCTCGAAGGTTTTTGTCGGAAAAAGTAAGAAAACCATGTAACCAAAGTGCAGGTAGTTTGGTCATACAGGTTTTTCTAGAGCGTTTAAAATCAGATTTTTACTTCATTTATATATACTAGCAGGCCCCCGTGCACAGCACGGGTTTGGATTCTAAGTCATACTTCATTATGTGCAGGAGGTTTAGAGGCATAGAATAACAAAAATAAGTAAATAGATGAAAAAAAACACAATCAAACTACCTTAACCACCTACTCAGGTACAGAGGAGGGCGCATTCGCTTGTTATCACAATTTAAATATACCCCTTAAACACTGATTTCTGGCCAAAAAAGCACCCTTATTTTAATAAAAATGCTGACTTTTTCCAGTAAATAAACAACCCTTCTTTAATCAAAACAGGATGAACGGGAACACATATTTTATCTTTAGATTTTATAATCCTCTGCCCTTTTAGCAGCAGCAAGTGGCAGCAGCAAACTCAGAAGCCCAGTAACTTAGGGAGTCACTCGGCGTCAGAGCTGCATATATTTCGTCGATTGTAAGGGAATTTTCACCCCCCCTCCCCAATATTTCGTACCTAGGTACAAAAAAGTACCCTTCTTGTACAAAATCGCGGAATTGCGGAGGTCTAAAAAAAGACCCCTTCTCCCGCGAAATACATAATGCAGGTGCAGCCCCCTCTGTGCCTGAGTGACCCCCACCCCCCCCCCCCCCCCCCCCAAGGGGGTCCATAAACAGGTGAATAAACTACTGTTGTACAGTTTGTTGTGGCCGGCCCGACTACCGAAGGTCCAGCTATTTTTTTAAATGTAATTTTTATCCATGGTCAGTTTTTTTTGGTCCAACATGCATTCAATGATCATAATTGGAGGTGAAACGAATGCTGTTCGGCATGTTCGAACAATCGGGCGAACACTATATGAATAAGTCAATGTGCCCTGTGGTCTGACACTCCTAGCTGACTCTCACCCCTGCACGGGTTCGAATCCTGGTCACAGCATAAGAAAGTTGCCAGTGACTTGGCATTAGGCAGTGGTTTTCGCTAAGTACTCCAGTTTCCTCCACCAGTTATAACTGGCTAGTCACACATTTTAGCCGCAATATGCTAGAAAAAAAGCAACAATTCTTTCAAATGCAACAGCAAGTGGGCAAGCAGTTCTGATGTTTGCATGCCAATAAAACCAAGGAGCGAGATTTGATGATTAAATGCCAAATGAATTTTAAGGATTGCTAATATAAGTTGAAAAGTATAGGGCTTGATATATAATATGTATATATATATTACCATATATATATATATATATATATATATATATATATATATATATATATATATATATATATATATATATATATATATATATGTGGTTTCGCTTAGTACTCCAGTTTCCTCCACCAGTTATAACTGGCAAGTCACAGAACCGCAATATGCTAGAAAAAGGAACAAAATTTCAAATGCAATGCAAACTAAAAAGAAGGAAATTCCTAAATGCAAATAAAAACACACAACACAAAAAATGTAGGAAGAGGAGGATCAGAAATTGCAAAATAAGGAAAATAAATACAGGAATTAGGAAAAAGAAATACAGAGGTAGATTTAGAATAAATGGTTAAAACAGCTAGGCCTACTCAGTGAGACAGGGAGAAAAAAGGGATGGAACAAATGCTAAAGGGAAGAAAAAAGAAAAGAAAAATCAACAGAGTTAAAAGGAAATAGCCTATACAGAAAGATACAGAGTGCACAATGACAAAATCCTAAAATGATTCAATTTTCTGAGTAATGAAATTGAATGATAATATATATATATATATAATATATATATATATATATATATATATATATATATTATATATATATATATATATATATATATATATATATATATATATAATGTTTGAAACAGCCAGCATGAAACAATATTTTATATTGTGGTGGGCCCATTTGATTGCCCAAACCATACAAATTTTAGTATTCAATAAGAAAACATATTATAAAGATTGATGACAAATGCTGTGGCAATCTAAAAGACTAAAGCAAGAGAGAGAGAGAGAGAGAGAAGAGAGAGAGAGAGAGAGAGAGAGAGAGAGAGAGAGAGAGAGATAGAGAGAGAGGTGAGATAGAGAGACAGACAGAAAGACAGACAGATGGAGTAGGGCGAGAAAGTTAATTGTAACACCACAGGTCTTAGTACACGGGCACTGATTCTCAATGTAAGCCTAGTGCCTGTATGGTGTGTGTGTGTATATATATATATATATATATATATATATATATATATATATATATATATATATATATATATATATATATATATATATATATATATACATATATGTATATATTATATATATATATATACATATATGTATATATATATATATATATATATATATATATATATATATATATATATATATATTTATATATATATATATATATATATATATATATATATATATATATATATATATATATAATATATATATAAATATATATATATATATATACATATATATATATATATATATATATATATATATATATATATATATATATATATATATATATATATTTATATATATATAGCAAATGTTAATATCTAGATGCTTTGAATCAGCTTGAATAATATGTATTCTGAATACATGCATTTATTAGGCTTGATCGTTGCTGAGCAAAACTAATGTTGTGGCCTGACAAAACTGAAAACTGAAAGGATGGAAATTAAGTACCTTTTTATCCAATAACATCACTCATAGTGCCTCAATGATCTGATTCTTCTGGAACATTTCACTAATTTGCAGCATTATAAAAAAAATTGACTAAAAGTTTCTGTTCCCGTTGGGCTTGAATATCCCGTCTCAAATAATAATGTTCTGTTTGATAATAATAATAATAATAATAATAATAATAATGATAATGATAATAATTGATATTTGATATAGCGCCCTTTTCCACATGTATGTTCAAAAGCCCTTTAAGAGAAAGTCAAGTGGACAGTTGTCATGGTCCATATAGTCAAAACAGACTCCTTTCGAAATAACAATGTTTTGAGCTGTTTCTTGAAGTTGTGCACACCATCAGCAGCCTTGATGTTGTCAGGGAGCTCATTCCACAGGCGTGGTGCATAGGTATAGAATGATCTGTCACCAAACCTTATCAGATTAATGAGTGGTATCTGTAATAAGTTCTTAGTGTTTGATCTTAGAGTCCTTGTATTGGCTTGTTTGACTAACAGCTCATAGAGGGGCACATCCTTGCACGCATTTGAATGTCAAAAGCAAAATCTTGAACTCAATCTTTTCCTGATGGGCAGCCAGTGAAGATCTTTTAGAACTGGTGTAATGTAATCATACATTTGGAGCCACTAATCACTCTAGCGGCATTGTTTTGGACTTTCTGGAGCCTACATAGCAGCTCATCAGTGATTCCACAGAGAAGTCCATTACAATAGTCGAGGCGTGATGTCACCAATGAGTTAAAGGCATACGGACGTCATGACTGGTGACCCTCTTTCTTATGTTGGATATTCAATGGGGACCTGGCAATGAAAACCTATACAATGTTTGATGAAACTTAAACTGTTGGGTATTTTTTAAATGACTTTCAATCTAAGACGTGAACATTTCCAAATTTTGAGCCACTTTGGTGCCACCTATATGGACGGGATAACTGGTGACCCTCTATCATTATGGACTGTCAAAGCAGATCTACCGATGATAGCTTATGCAAAGTTAATAGGATTTCTAACAGTAGGGTATTTTCAATCTACCTGAAGTTTTAGATGTCAACCTCACCTTGTCGAATACCGTACAATGCCTTTTAATACAATTGCATCGTATAATGTTTGCACTGCAGATTCCAACTAGTGAGAACTCATATTGAACCTACCTCACACTTGTGCCGGTTAATTCACCTGTTAAACAGGGGAAATGTGCAGAATTTATGAATTGTAGATATGGTTTCTTGTCATCTTTGGGTTGACTCTTGGCAATCATGAATGCAGTGCTATCAATGCAGTTTCTGCTCAAGATACCTAAAACACATAAACAGAAATTCAATATATATATATATGCATATATATATATATATCTCATATACAATCGAACTTTATTATACATACCTATCATACATGACGATCGATAGGTTTTTCTTTGCACTTATGAATGTAGGTATGGAAGGAAAGAAGGATGATGGATGGAATATATATGTATGGATTTGGATTTTCTCACTTGCCCGGAACGTGATTCGAACCGGGGCAGTGGTGAGACCCAGCTA
>OZ012686.1:22924423-22926923 GCA_963942565.1 Maea johnstoni
GTTGTAATATGTATTGCATGACCTTCTCCGTGATTAATAGTGTACCACTATCATGGTGCGTACCTTTGTCACGTGAGCATATGTTGCGACGTGTAAATTCTCCCTACCCATGACGGGTCTGAGGAATCTTTTGGCAGTGCTGCTTCTTGCTCCATCTTTTCCTATTGAGGCTTGGTTAGACATGACTCCTTCAAAGATAAAGCCATTGTATTAAGTGTGTGCCATGACAACGTCCATGATGAAGATAATGATGGTTTTTGTTCGGGAGAATGGCACATACCATGAAGATGTCATGATGATGAAAATGATAAAAAGATTGAAATGATGACTAGTATCTGCAGTATATAGTGAAAATGATAATGATTATACACTAGGTTTAATAAAAAAATATTGATGATGATGAGGATGATGTTGATGATGATGATAATCATCATCATCATCATCATCATCATGCTGATGATTAAAATTCTGATGATGATAAAGAATCATGGCACAATATTAATGATACTATTTCTATGTATGATATACTGTGAAAATCCAGTGAATAATAATAATAATAATAATAATAATAATAATAATAATAATAATAATAATAATAATAATAATAATAATGATAATTATAGTATTAATATTAACAATAATAATAATAATAATAATAATAATAATAATAATAATAATAATGATAGTAAAAATAATATTAATAGTTATAATGATAATGATAAGCAACAGTATGCTCTTCATTTCAATCGTGTCCTAGTAATGAATTATAATAATAGCAATAGGATAACTACTACCACTTCTGGCGATATTAATAATAATAATAATAATGATAATAATAATACTTATGATAATAATGATAATAATAATAATAATAATAATAATAATAATAATAATAATAATAGTAATAATAATGATGATGATGATAAGAATGAAGTTATTATAGATATAATAAAAATAATAATAACAATAATAATGATAATAATAATAATAACAATTATAATAATTATAATGATAATAATAATAATAAAAATCATAATAGTAATAATAATGATAATAATGATGATGATTGTTATAATCATGATAATAATAGTGATAGAAAAAAATTATTATAATAACAATAATACTAAGAGTTCTTACCTAGTTGGTGTTCGCTATTATAATCGATCGGTCCGTCCATTCCGGCTTCAGTGAACCCTTTCAAAAAGATATCATTTGCAACAGGATGGGGTGTGGTTGTCACGTGTAATGGGCCAGATGTGCCATGATATTTTTCTTCAAAAGAGAGATGGCTAAGTTAGTGTTGAGTGTCAATGTTAAGTGATTCCATCTTGCAATCTTGCAGTAGACCATAGTAAATTTCACCCCCCACACGCAGACAATAAACTTTTCACGCTCAGACTTATAACCCATCAGGGAAAGTATTGTTGGGTCTTGGATTTGAGTAGAGTATGCTCTAAGACACTATTTAGGCCTTTGTTTTATTCATGGTGGAATAATATTTTAAAGGGTAACTCTATCTTCAAAATTAAAAGGAGGATATGTGTTAGGACTCAAAGTCACCTGTCTTAGGTTCTTAGTACATCTTGATTACAGTTGTACTCCACCATATAGATATTACTGTTAGGTGGTAGTTCATAGAGGGAGCCATGTCTGTACATTGAGTGCTTAATTAATTAGATGTATTTTTAATTAGAGTCGAGTGATATTATCCCCGATCCACTGCTTCCAAAGCAGCCACTTGATAGACGGGGTTGGTGCAGAGTGAACAGCTGGGAACTTGAGCAAGAACTTGGTGATAGCGTTTATTGCCTAGCTCTTGGATGCAACTAAAGATACTAGAAAAGGATCTGGGAGAACATTCTATTAAATTCCTTACCCAGAAAGATGTCAGAAAATCAGGTAGCTAGATGGCTCTTTAACATAAGAACTGGATGGACTTTGTCGACCTTTAAATGTTCTGCTCATAAGAAAGTCTTTTGGGATCACTTTGATTCCACCTGCCTTTAAAAGGATTTTGAAACCTGTGCTGGAGTTGTATTAATTATGGAAAACCCTACTTTTTGTTGAGAATAGCTGGTGCTCTTTCTCCAATGCCTTTGAATTGCTTGAATGCAACATAGGAGGGAACACATTCATCTTCAGAATATACTGGTTCGAATGCATATGGTTGAAGGTTTTCCATAACCGCCTTCAAATCCATTTAGAATGAGGAAAATAGATAGATGTTGTCCCCACGTTTGTCTCTGCTTAAAATTCTTTACCTGTTACAAGTGGGTAAAAAAGTAATCACAATAACAACCAAGATAACACAGGTATTTGTCCTCGATTCATGCCAATCGATAACACAATTTTTGGCGTTAATTGATCAATAGACTATGTTAATTACTCACCATCTTTAGCGAGTTCTGGATCCTGCATGTTTTCTGATTTCTTGAAGTATGGCAACATGTCGTCATAACTCCATCCGGGATTACCAAGCGCTGCCCATCCATCGTAGTCA
>OZ012686.1:22931923-22944423 GCA_963942565.1 Maea johnstoni
GGAATATTTCAGATAGGAAGGCATCGCACCCATGCCCCCACCCCTGGTGGCAGGTGGCACACCTATTGGTCAGCTAATCTTGCATAGTGGAAAGGGCATGTCTTCCAGACAATGAGATATTGTAATTCTGTATGAACAAGGAAGTGTAAATATTTGTAAGTTTAATTGAATATAGTATTGAATAGAATTTATTATCAGAAAGAAGATCCCCTCGTAAATACCCGTGTCCCGTAGCTATAGCTAATGGTATTTCGGGAGGAAGATTTACCACGGTTTCACCAATTTAGACTTCCTTTGAAGGTCCCCGACACCCATACTTGTGGGTGTTCGTAGGAGCTGTGTTTCTCAAGAAATACTATACTATCCTACTGTGAGGCCACAATGTATTCATCACCAGCATCACCGGCATTATTGGATAAAGTGTCAACATGTTATAACTTGTTTCACCTATCTCGGTTCCCAGTGTCATTTCGCTATATTGATATAACGATAACTCCCCATACCATTAGGCAAATGAGCCAGGCAACCAGCGATTGCGTGAAATATATTTTCCCTTTTGCTATAGTGGTCGGGAAAAATAAATTTAAATATATTTTCTCCCAACAAAAGACGGTGGTGAGAATAAATTTAAATATATTTTCTCCCCCCAAAATACGGTGGTGAAAATATATTTAAATATATTTTCTCCCAACGAAATACGGTGGTGAAAATACATTTAAATATATTTTCTCCTCCAAAAATACGGTGGTGAAAATATATTTAAATATATTTTCTCCCAACAAAATACGTTGGAGAAAATATATTTAAATATATTTTCTCCCAACAAAATACGGTGGTGAAAATATATTTGAATATATTTTCTCCCCCCAAACTACGGTGGTGAAAAAAAATATTTAAATATATTCTCCTTCACACTTGGTCCATCGTAGATTTCTAAGGAAAAAAATAAAAATAAAAAAATATTTTTTCAGTGGTCCTAATAGGCTTCCGTAATAATGAAAGGTAACACAGGGAAAATTATGTAGCTAAAAGGTGTATTTATCCGTTGTTCAGGCAAGAATGTCACTGCCGGCGCTACCTCACACGCGTGTAGTGTGATTGACAAGGCTACACGATCGAGGCAGTGATTGGCTATCTATTTTTAGTAACTTTGCCGAACACAGAAAATTTAAAAAAAAACAAAAAATCCGAACGAGGATCTTGAAAAAAATTCTTTTTTTTTTTTTTTTTAGATTTTCGGATTTCTTTGGAAAAAAATAAAAATAAAAAAAATATTTTTTCAGTGGTCCTAATAGGCTTCCGTAATCACAGGACTGTCCGGAGAAAAAAAAGATGAAGGCAATTTTAATGTGTTGAGATTAACATTTTCATGGTTTATCTATAAATGTCACCATTAATTGATAACATTCATTTTAGGAATTCTGGGTGATGTCAACTTTATGATTACATGGAAAATTTCCTCAGCATTTCTGAAGCTTTCCTTTACCACCGGATATCGGGCTTATTTCGCTGAAACCTCTTGCATAGCATCACAACATGAGACAAATTTAATGAAAAGTCAAGATGATAAAAACGGTTGGATGAGCTAAGCTATGAAAATGCAGGTGCCCAGCTCTGCCAACCAAACTAACATGTTAAATGTGTCCTGTCATGAGAAGCTAAATGAAAAATACAATCTGATTGTGACCAGATATGTTGCGAAATATCAAAATGACAACAAGGAGAGTTAAGTGAGATAATTCAAACAAGCAACGGATTAATGTGGAGAATTCCTAATGCTGGTCTCCCACATACGAATTCAATGTGCGAACATACACGATCTCAAGTGTACGCTTGAAGCCACGAATTGGCTATAAAATTGCTGATTTTCTTTATTCGTGAGATATGTACGTTCAACTACGAAAGTATACGACATCCCACGACAGCATGTACGATTGATGTACGACTACAGCATCAGATGTGCAATACTGTACGTTTTCTATCATACTAAGTCGTAAATAGGCGAACATATTCGTAGTTGGCTACGGATATGAAGGTGCGTATGTATGCGAGTATGTGTGAATATGCACGACATAAACACGAATAATTACGTCATACACAGGCATATATACGCCAGTTGTACGTCTACTTACGAAAATATTCGATTAATTACGAATGTTTTCCAACTAAAAATGGCAGAATTCGTAGGTACACTACGATGTATGGTGAAATCACTGTCAATTCGTGGCTTTGTAGATTAAGTTTTGGCCTATAGCCTATGTTTTCGTTCTGAAGTGGGTCATGTATATAGTGACATTTTGTCGTACATAAACGAGTGTACGCAAATGTACGTGAATGTACGATTACATACGACAATATTCAACATAAAACGACAAGATGTTTAACAATGTACAACGATCTTCGACAATGTACGACAATGTACAACAAAAAATGACTTCCTTACGACAGTATTTTTGTTGCACCCAAAAGTTTTACATGTAAAACCTTTTTTTAAATTCGCAGCATTGCCTGCGAAAACCTAAGACTCAATGCGAACAACCACGATCAATCACGACAACACACGAAAAACTACGACTGTTCAATTCGCACCTTGTCGCACCTTAAAATTTGTATGTGGGAGACCAGCATTATGCTGGTCTCCCACATACGAATCTAATGTGCGAACATACACGATCTCAAGTCTACGATTAAAGCCACGAATTGGCTATAAAATTTGTGTTTTCCACAATCGTTAGATATGTACGTTCAACCACGAAATCATACGACATCCCACGACAGCATATACGATTGATGTACGACTACAACGTCATATGTGCGACATTGTACGCTTTCTATCGCAATTATTCGTGAGTAGGCGACCACTTTCATAGTTGGGTACGAATATGAAGGTGCATATGTATGCGAATGTGTGCGAATATGCACGCCATAAATACGACTAACTACAACATACATACGTATATATACGCTAGGTCTACGTCTACTTACGACAATATTCGACTAATTACGTATATGTTCAAACTAAAAATAACAAAATTCGTAAGTATAGTACGATTTGTGGTGAAATCACCGTCAATTCGTAGCTTTGTAGGATAAACTTTGACCAATTACCTATTTTTCCAATCTGAAGTGGGTCATGTATATAGTGTCACCTTTTCATACCTTAAATGAGTGTACGCAAATGCACGTGAATGTACGATTACATACGACAGTGTACAACATATTACGACACGATGTTCAACCATGTACAACGATGTACGACAATGTACGACAAAAATGACTTCCTTATGCTGCTCTCCCACATACGAATTTTAAGGTGCGACAAGGTGCGAATTAAAAAATCGTAGTTATTCGAGTGTTGTCGTGATGTATCGTGGTCGTTCGCAGTCTGTCTTAGGTTTTCGTAGGCAATGCTGCGAATTTAAAAAAAAGTTTTACATGTAAAACTTTTGGGTGCGACAAAAATTCTGTCGTAGGGAAGTATTTTTTGGCGAACATTGTTGTACATTGTCGAATATGCTGTCGCAACATGTTGTACATTGTCGTATGGTGTCGTACATTGGCGTACATTTTCATACACTAATCAAATGGTCGACAAGGTACAACAACCTACGAAAGTGGTTGAACGTACATATCTAACGAATGTGGGAAACACCAATTTTATAGCCAATTCGTGGCTTTAATCGTAGATTTGAGATCGTGTATTTTCGCACATTAGATTCGTATGTGGGAGAGCAGCATTACGACAGTATTTTTGTCGCACCCAAAAGTTTTACATGGAAAACTTTTTTTAAAATTCGCAGCATTACTTACGAAAACCTAAGCCTCACTGCGAACAACCACGACTACCCACGACAACCCACGAAAAACTACGACTTTTTAATTCGCACCTTGTCGCACCTTAAAATTTGTATGTGGGAGACCAGCATTAGATATTCGGATTAGGTTTGATGTTGTTACAGTTTTAAGATCCCAGCGGCCACTGGATGTACAATGAACGTACATTGTATGTACAGTTTAGGTTCGCACTCATAGACGTGCAATGTACGCACATTGTATGTACGGTTTAGGTTCGCACCCTGTACCAAAGCAGAACATTCGGATTACGTACAGTTTAGGTTCAGATAGATTTTCCTCTAACTATCAAAAATCAATGTGCGTGCGGTTCTGGTTCACACTTGGATGTACATACGGGTCTGTACATACAATGTACGTACGGGTCCGTACGTACGATGTACGTACATGTCCTTACTTATTTTGTATGTAAACAACCTAGATACGGTAAATATAGTAATTTTTTGAGAAAAGCGGGTAGTTAGTTATGGCAATCTCCATTTCAAATTGTTTTAGAATTCTCTAAAAATTATTCCCTAAGTGTCTACGATACTAATAACCATGTTTGAGCACGGGAATTGATTATAAAGCTTAGAAACTGAATGTAGGTCACATGGCATGATTTAGTGCAGAATCAAATGGTATAAGTTAACTTCAGATTCAGAAATGGTATATACTTGAACAGAATGCTCCTTCAAAGGGAACACTGATCAAGAAATCCCTACTTATTTGTACTTATTACAAATGATGATGGGGAAATCCTATGTGAGATTCACTTCAGAATTTCCTTATATGCAATGCAAAAACTCCTGCTTTGATTCAGTTTGGTATTGGACCATACGTACAATGTACGTACAGCTATGTACGTACATTGTATGTACGAACCCATACGTCCAAAAATCTTTCATTCCGAATGTTATCCGTACCAAATCCGTATGTACGGGCTTTTACGTACAATGTACGGGCTTGTACGTACAATGTATGTACATTGTACGTACATTTGCCCACTGGGATATTACGCTTTTTTTGGAAAAAGGGAAGAATGCCATAGTAAAGTTGGAAAAGAAAAGAAAAGAAATACAAGGAATATTTTTTATATTTGGAATGGGTAACAAAATGGGTTATTTGTATTCAAAATAAAGCATAGCGCCATACAATTTATCTGATGACGTAAAGTAGTAATTCTATGTACATAGTGTTTAGTTGTTAGATCACATACATAATATTGGAGTCTTGAAATTCGAAAATGTGTAGAGGTCAAAGTGGTCCATCTGTCCTGTTTTCATTATTTTGAAAGTTAACCATAGCTTGTAAAAAGTAATCCCATTAGCTACCCTAACATGGAGTTTATTGGAGATACATTTAAGTAATGTATGTATTCATGTTTAGGTCTATGGAGAAAACACAATTCTTTACCCAAGAATAAAAAGATACAACAAAAACACATCTCTACAACCATATGAACGAGATTCTGAAAATGGTTTAAGTATAATATCATGATTTATAGGCACTTTACAATGTTTTATACATCGGGGGTCAGGTTAAAAAATGCTTGGGTTGAAATATAAAAGTATTTAGCCTATCTGCATACCAAATATCCCAAAATGATAACCCTAAACTCTACCTAATTACCAAAGAAGACCCACTGATCTTGACAAAGTGCTAATATAATAAGTTTACCCTTTAATTAGCATGATAAAATATATAAGCATCAGTCCTAGGTACCAACAATGAATAAATAGTTTAAATATCATTTATCTAATTCGTAAAGGCATATAATTTTTTTGGAACACTGGAAGTGACACCGAAACTATGTCGCATCGAAACGTTACCTTTTACCGTAGAGTCGCATACCTTTTCTGGTACTAAATTTGCTAAAGCACAAGAAAAAAGAGGTTAATACGCACAAATCTTAAAAAGAAAGAAACCCCAGCTAAGCACCCTATAAAGCATGTCGTGAAAGGCCACTGACAAGATGACTCGAAAGTGGTCTTTGAAGGCATGTGAACTTATGAAACAGGTGAATTTTTTTTATACTGCTACGGTAAATTTATTTTGTCTAGTTGGCTCCTTAACATGTTTGACTTTAAATACTATACGCACTGCTGGCTTGGTGTGGGGTCTAGTAGTTGTAAATCACGGCCTAATTTGTAGCCGGCGTCGTTTGCCAAGAATGTGTTGTGTTCGTTTTACGTGGCCTTGACATAGGTATCAGGTTATACTACGCAAGCAGGAATTTGGCCAAATTGTGCAATTTAGGTTAGAAGCATCAAACCTGGTGCAAATAAGCTTTGATGTTGAACAATATCTGAATACATGCTGGACTAGAGTGACCCTCAGGACATATTTTGGGATCATTTTAGGCAAAAATGAAATAAAAGGTAAATGTTGGGGTATATGATAATAAAAAAATCCGGGGGAAGACAGCTAGCAAAACATTCGAACTTGGTGTAAATATTCCTTATAACTGATTACATATATCATTGTAGGTATTATGAAATTGACACATAAGGTCTGTCTTTGGGGGAATCTCAACTAAAAAAGAAATTGTAAATATGAGATTTTTGGGATCTGATTATAGAATACATAGGCTTAAGAGTACACTGAAACTGAAAACCTCACACAAATATATTCGAAGAGCTAGTGATAATGTATGTGATCTGTAAGTCCAATTCTGGGTTGATTTTAGCAAGAAATGATATGAAAAGTGAGTTGTGGGGATGGGATTGTGAAAATCAAGTCTTCAAACCTCAAACAAATGTTCTATTGATGGTGGCTTCATTGAAATTTATGTTTACTAAGTATTATGAAATGTATTCATTATGCTTGATTTTGAGTTAGTTTGTATCTTTTAGGTCATTTTCATGCCCACAATGCCCTGCACGCTGTCTCTCACCACTACCTGGGTTCTAATCCCGTCCTATAGGCAAGTGAGAAAGTTGCCAGTGACCTGGGGTTAGGCGGTGGTTTTCGCCAGGTACTCCGATTTCCTCCACTACTAACAACTGGCTAGTCACGAATTAACCCAAATTGGCATAAATGTGAAGAAAACGACATTCTAAAATTCAAAATGCACCCGTGTTTTAGAATTTGACAGAAATTAATATCCCCGCTAGATCCAAGTACGTGCCCCATGTACGTCGAATAGTGACAGGAGCTGAAGTTCAGGATTCACTATGTAAACAAAGTTCTGTAAGTAATTTTGAGGCTTATGGAAACATTCAAAAGTACTCATCGTGCAGGTAACATTTGGAGGTGGGACCTTGGACCGCAATTAAGACATGACTGATCAATTGGTAGTCTGATTTTCAAATAAACGGTGAGCCGACATTTTGCCCAAAAAACACGAAAAAACAGCCAGATATGTTATGTAAGGGTGCCACATCTCATCGAAGTAGCCACGTATTGATAAGTTTTTCATTATTCGTGAACTATGAGATGTCACCTATAGTATAAGGGACGTTGTCTTCAGTTTTTAGACATCACATTTTCAAAAATGATCACGGTATGGAGTAGGATTCTCCCTTATTACCGCGAAAGTAATCGATTCCCGTACAATTCAAGCTATAGTGGGGACTAAGATGGCACTAATCACAACTCTCCACTGAGTTCATAATGGCACAGAGACAGGTCAATACATATGTTATGACTGGAAGAAGGCTGCTTACGAGTTATATCAATAATCAGAATTGAACTGATGGCCTCGCTTTGATCAGATAACGCTAGCCACACAACAGCATCTCATATATATATATATATATATATATATATATATATATATATATATATATATATATATATATATATATATATATATATATATATATATATTACATGTATTATTACACGTTACTATATATTGATATAAGTCCTGTAACCATATGTATATGCACGAACACTAAGTGAGTTTTAGATTTCCTTAAACTTGGAGAGTAGTTATATATATAAATTAAAACGTTTCCACAAATTTCAAACTTTGAATTTCTTACCTACAATGTAGTCATACGAGTCATCTAACTGGTGTCGTATCTGATCAGTAGGATACTGGAACCAGAAGTATATCAGCACTGCAGAAATAAGTACCAACAAGGAGTGGGACGCAGCCATGCTGGACTGGAGTATACTGAGAGGTGAACTGCTCAGGCAGTTAGTGGGCCACTTGCCTTTTATACATGCCCTTGAAGTCATGTGAACAGCACGGCGTACAGTATGACAACATACAGCTATCAAGCTAAGAAAAAAACATATATTCTGGGTGGGGTGCTAAATTATTACGCAGCGGGGCGGATAGCAGAGAGAGAATTTTAACGTTATAGCAACATCATACGGGGGTCAATAATACAATTCTTACCTAAGCATATACTGCGATTATATTAAGGCTGTGATGCTGGTGACACACTCAAAATAAGACAACTCCTAGTTTAGCACTCCTGTACCCTTTCTAACAATAGATATCTAATCCCTGAGGTCTTGGTGTTTCCAATATAAGTTTTATTTAACTTACCTGCTTGAACTGACCTCAATATAAACACAGTTTCAATTTTACTGTGTTTTACCTCAAATGAGGTTTTCTTGATCAATAAAGGTTCATTTGATTTATAAATACCATACATGTCTTCTAAGTATACTAGGCTAGGGCAACTGAAAGCCAAATTTGGAGTTCCTGCAAGAGAATACCTTAACTATTGTTAGAAAGGGTACAGGAGTGCTAAACTAGGAGTTGTCTTATTTTGAGAGTGTCACCAGCATCAGAGCCTTAAACAGATAAACAGATAAATTGTTTTATATCTCAGGGGTTTATCGGTATCTTTTAGATAAAGTTAAAAAAAACATCTTTAGTTTTCAAATTCCTTTGGCCGAAGTTGCATGGCACCCTGCGTGTTATGATGGTACGCACTGGTGGCCAGTCAGCAATTCTGCCATTCAATTCTCCTTTGAACCATGGTATATAACTATACATTTTAAAAGGTTTGTCAAAATATCATGGGGATGACACATTATCGTGTATCGTTGTAAACTGGTATAGATCTGCGTCTGTAGATTAGGCTTTGGTACCATCCTAGTTTTATGGTGGAACATGGGGCACCGTGCTTCTAATCGGAAATCGGAGCAGAACGGAAGACTGTTGGGGATAGTGAAAGCAAGAATGGTGCAAACCTACTCAGAAAAAGTGTGAACACAACACGAACAAGAGAATATTTACAGTATAACAATGTTGACGAGGGGTCGCTTTACAATCGTACAAATAAGCGAAAAGATCATTTGCAATTTTGTTCATTTATAGATCATATTTTTAACCAGGGTTGACAGATTCTTGCGAGGGGTGTGTTTTCATGGAAGAAACAGTATTTTTCCATCCCGGAAGAAATAGGCTTCTTTTAGTTTCTTCCACATTTTCGAAAGAAACCTACGCCTTGTAACTTTAAGTGTGAGGTTATTCTCGAGGGCAACAATCCTCTCTCGGGAAAGTTACTCCTGATGTACACCCCACAGGGATGTCATATTTGTATAGTGTAGCACACGAACTAAACTACCCAGGTTTTGTTCCGATGCTATTAAGGTGATGAGTACCATTGCAAGCTAGTTAAAAGCCCCATCCCAAAACACAACTCACAGCAGCATAATCATATAACAAGGTGTATCTCCAGGTTCCTGAGTGTTATCAGGGAGAGAATATCATAGTCAGCCTTCTGTAGTCAACCCATATTCTAATTAATTTCAATATTTACAACTTTTCACTCAAATGACATAATCTCATTGCTTACGCAGGTGATGGTCACTACAGGTTCACAGTTACCTTAGGGATATCATTGACTATGCCCAATAAAAAGTAATTTTTCGATCTTTTACTGCTAAAGATTTGTACAGGCCATAACATTGAACATTTTAGTGAGACATCTCGTGTGTGGAGGCATGAGAACCCCATTGATAATAGTGGACATACCTCGCTGATCACTTCTGAGCACTGGAAACAAAAGACAGTTGCACAAAGACACACCTCGACGATCTCAAGAGAATGGCTTGTGGTCTGGTTGCTATAAATAGGTGCTAACTATGAGCCCGTGAGGTTACCCAGGGTAGTTGGTTTGAAGCTTTCTAACTAGAATTATGTTATGGCCTATAAAAATCTTTAGAGGTCAAAAATCTCAAATTGACTTCTTATTGGGCATAGACAATGATATCCCTAAGGTAATTCTGAACCTGCAGTGACTATTACCTTTGAAAGTAATGAGAATATGTCATTTGAGTGAAAAGTTGTAAATATTGAAATGGTATAGAATATCGCTTGACTAAGGACGGTTGCCTATGATATTCTCTTCCTGATAACACTCTGGAATCTAGCGATACAATTTTTTATATGATTATGCTGCTGTAATAGTCAGGTGCAGATTCCAGAAAAGGGGCTCCGTTAAGGCTATTGAGGCATTTTGTGTTAAAAGTCGGTATCCAGTTTTTCTAACTTAATTTTAGGGTGCTGAATCTGAAAATGACGGATACCAAGCTGAATTTTTGGTTTTTAGTGTCCTAATCGCCATTTTTGGGTGATTTGGGCACTTTTTTGTATGTTAATTTGCATAATGTGTCATTTTTTCAGAACAGTGTCAGATCATAGCAAATGAGGTATCAAATTAAAGCTCTCCACTGTGGGAGTTCATTCATGTGTAGTTTTGGTACTTTTAATGGTTGCCATGGCAACGATAGCCAAGAATTAATCAAAAACAGAGAAAAAATGCTCATTTTTGTAATTTGTGTGATATTTAAGTGCGATTTATCCCGAATCAACACATCTAAGGGCATCAGTTTGTTTATCAAAAACTTCCTTGCTATTTTCTTGATCAATTCATGGCAATTTTATATGATTAAAATATTTTGGGTATGAAGTACAGTCCTTTGAAAATTACAATACTGCAAATGCGGAGTCTATCCACAATATGGCTTAAAATGAGTCATTTTATCGGATCAGTGTCCTATCATGGCAAATGTGGTATCATATTAAAGCTCCCAACTGTAGGAGTTCATTCATGTGTATTTTGAAATTTTTCAGTGGTTGCCATGGCAACGGGAGCCAAAAATTAATCAAAAACAGGGGAAAATGGTCATTTTTGTAATTTTGTGTGATACTTAAGTGCGATTACCCCCAATGAACATACCTCAGGGCATCATTATGTTTGTTAAAAACTCCTTGCTCTTTTTGTGATCAGTTCATGCCAATTTGATATGATTAAGATATTTTGGGTCTGAAGTACAGTCCTTTGAAAATGACAATACTGCAAATGTGGAGCCTATCCACAATAGGACTTCAAATGAGTCATCTATTCAGATCAGTGTTAGATCATGGCAAATGCAGTATCAAATTTAAGATCTAAACCATGGGAGTTCATTCATGTGTAGTAATGGTAGTTTCAGTCGTTGCCATGGCAACGGGAGTCAAAAATTAATCAAAAACAGAGGAAAATGGTCATTTTTGTCATTTTCGTAATACTAAAGTGCAATCTACCCCCAATCAACACACCTCAGGGTATCAATATGGTTATCACAATCTTCCTTGCTCTTTTCTTGATCAATTCATGCGATTTTTATATGATTAAAATGTTTTGGTTTCAGAAGTACAGTCCTTTGAAAATGACGATCGAGTCTATCTACAATATGGCTTAAAATGATTTATTTTATCAGACAGTGTCAGATCTTGGCAAATGCGGTATCAAATTAAAGTTCTCAACCCGGGAGTTCATTAATGTGTATTTTGGAAATTTTCAGTGGTTGCCATGGCAACGCCAGTCGGAATTAGTCAAAAGCAACAAAAAATCAGCATTTCCCTGATATTTAAGTGTGATTTATCACAGGCCAATACACCTGTGGACATCTGTATCGTTATTAAAAAAAACTTCCTTGCTCTTTACCAATTCAAGCCATTCTCTTTGTCTTATGTCTAAATACAAATGACAACAATGCAAATGCAGTGTCTATCCACAACATGGCTTAAAGTTATATTGATTTTTCTATTCCCTCCTCTGAAAGGGAAGTTCTCATCGTATTCCGCTAGATACATAAAGTCTTCCCATGAAAATAAATATTTTGATTAATATCAGTATTTCAGTAGAAACAATTACAGGAACTTTACTGTTTTAAGGGTTTTCAAACTAAAACAAACTAAAATACTCCCATGGCCTTATGCCCTGGTCCTAACTAACCTTTAAGTACTACTTACGACCCCTGTAAGTAAACTGGTTAGGTAGTGGTTTTCTCCTGGTATTCTGGTTTCCTCCACCATTTGACACTGTCAAATCAGCCTCAAATGGCAGAAAAAGAAACGATGATTAAAAAATTCAAATTCATCTTCACATGTATCATTAAGCAGTGCCCATACATTTGACTATGAAGTCCTTAAATAAATGCCAGTTATTTGAGTTGTGTTAGTGTCACTAGGAATGGTTAAGAGTTATACTTAAAACACACACACAAACACACACACACACATATATATATATATATATATATATATATATATATATATATATATATATATATATATATATATATATATATATATATATATATATATATATATATATACATGTATATATATATATATATATATATATATATATATATATATATATATATATATATATATATATATATATATATATATATATGTTACAGTAAGA
>OZ012686.1:22949423-22960117 GCA_963942565.1 Maea johnstoni
TGTAACCCCTCTAAAGTGACATCCTGTAACAAGCCACAACTGGTCAACTTAGAGGGACTCTTTTTACTATAAAAGTAATAGGAATAGGTTAGTATGGGACTGGCAGAGTGTGGTCACTTTAGAGGGGTGGTAAATTTAAAGGGGCGATCACTTCTACTCTACTCTAATCTGATACCTATCTAATAGATACATGCATACATAAATTGATATAGATAAGTAGATACATAGCTATAGATAGAAAAATAGATAGAAAGATAGGTACATGTATGTATTTATGTATATGCATGTATGTGCAGATAGATTGATGGATAGATATGTATCATTGAACTCTCCCACTACATCTTAAAACCAAAATAGATTTCTTATATTCCGAGAAATTGGGTGCTTCCCTTTCTCTTGTTAGAGACATTCTCCTTGGCCTGCTCTATACATCAGTAAGAGAGAGAGAGAGAGAGAGAGAGAGAGAGAGAGAGAGAGAGAGAGAGAGAGAGAGAGAGAGAGAGAGAGAGGTTGGGGTGACACACACAGTTTAGGGGCTAGCCCCCCCCCCCCCCTCCTCCCCCCCCCCCCAAAAAAAAGCTGAGAACAATATGGCCCTTGGGACCTCTAACCACAAAACCCATACTTTCTTAAGTGCTTGCTAGTGTGCTGCAGCGCAGCACAGTAAGTCATTAGTAAAATTACCAGCTAAGTACTACTTAGGTAAGCTCCAGCTAAAACTTATGGTAAGTAGGATCAGTGCATACAGCCATACTACTGCAGGATGAGTTCTCTTTATCATGGAAATATATTGATCTTAAAAAGGTTCAATTTTTACCTGCCACCAAATTAGATGAGGAAACTTTGATATATAAATGCTGCAGTTTCTCAGCCTTGCAATATGTGTACTTATATCATATGTCTTAGAGTGCATTGCTTAACCATTTCCCTTTAAATGGAAATGATCACTTAATTATCATATAAGTGCAAATACAAGGCTAAGAAACTATAGCATTTGTTAATCCAAGTTTCCTCATTTAATTGAGCAGCAGGTAACTAATCCTGGAGTTTGAGTATTTTATTTTGAAAGCCCTTACAAACAATAAAGTTACTATATCTGTATTTACTAAAATACTGATATTAAACAAAAATAGTAATTCACATGGGAAGACTATATGTATCTAGCAGAATACAATGAGATGTACCCTTTTAGAAGAGAGAGTAGATACTAGATCAAAATAACTGTTACCTTTAAGCCATATTGACATATAGACACCACATTTGCATTTTTTTCATTTTTAAAGGGCGGTATTCAGACCTAAGGTATCTAAGATTCTAAGTCTAAGAGAATTGATCAAGAGCAAGTAAGTTAAAATTAATAACCATACTGGTCCACATGTGTATGTACTCGAGGGAAATCACGCCTAAGTATAATAGAAATGCTGATTTTTTTGCTGTTTTTGACTTATTCATGACTGCCGTTGCCATGGCAACCACTGCAAATTCCCAAAATACACATCAATGAACTCCCATGGTTGGGAGCTTAAATTTGATACCACATTTGCCATGATCTGACACTGATCTGATAAAATGACTCATTTTAAGCAGTTTAGTGGATAGACTCCACATTTGCGGTATCGGCATTTTCAAAGGACTGTACTTCAGACCCAAAATATTCTAATCATATAAAATTGGCATGAATTGATCACAAAAAGAGCAAGGAAGTTTTTAATAACCATACTGATGCCCTTAGGTATGTTGATTTGGGGTAAATCACACTTAAGTATCACACAAAATTACAAAAATGACCATTTTTCCTCTGATTTTGATCAATTTTTAGCTCCCGTTGCCATGGCAACAACTGAAAATTTTCAAAATACACATGAATGAACTCCTACAGTTGAGAGCTTTAATATGATACTACATTTGCCATGATCTGACACTGATATGATAAAATGACTCATTTGAAGCCATATTGTGGATGGACTCCGCATTTGCAGTATTGTAATTTTCAAAGGACTGTACTTCATACCCAAAATATTTTAATCATATAAAGTTGCCATGAATTGATCAAGAAAAGAGCAAGGAAGTTTTTGATAAACAAACTGATGCCCTTAGATGTGTTGATTGGGGATAAATCGCACTTAAATATCACACAAATTACAAAAATGAGCATTTTTTCTCTGTTTTTGATTAATTCTTGGCTATTGTTGCCATGGCAACCATTAAAAGTACCAACACTACACATGAATGAACTCCCACTGTGGAGAGCTTCAATTTGATACCTCATTTGCTATGATCTGACACTGTTCTGAAAAAATGACACATTATGCAAATTAACATACAAAAAAGTGCCCAAATCACCCAAAAAAGGCGATTAGGACACTAAAAACCAAAAATTCAGCTTGGTATCCGTCATTTTCAGATTCAGCACCCTCAAATTAGGTTAGAAACACTGGATACCAACTTTTAACACAAAATGCCTCAATAAGTCACCTTTTCTGGAATTTGCACCTGACTATAAGGTGTGTTTTGGGATGGGGCTTTTAACTAGTTTGTAATGGTACTCATCACCTTAAATAGATGGCACTTCTACTACTGGCCTACCAATCTGCGGCCCATCGATCCCGTCTAACGCGATTGCTACACGACTAGTATGCGCAGCGTATCTCTGTGTGGAGAGTGCTGGCCTGCTTGACTTTTGACAATGCTTATCTACTTTAATAGAATTCAAAATGCTATATTCTTGGTCCCTGACACTATTGAATTGTCTAAGTGTTTTCTTTATTACGTTTGTAATGTCACGGATCCAACTAGTTGTCAAAGTAAACACCACATGGCGCCGTTCAATAATGTAGCCTCGTTCCTGTTGCGGGCTGGACTCGGCTATGCAAATGATCGATTTTCCTTTGAGAGTATAAATAAAACAAGATATTTAACTTCTTTTGGTCTACCCAGTCGTGGCATTACCAATTATAAGATTGCTTCTGTTTTCTATAATATCACAATTACAACCACCATTGTTCTAGGATGATTACAATCACAATCACAGGGCTTCCAATAAAGCCTAAATGACTGTTCACCAGGGCAGTATGCTTATTTAATGTACGCCTGAAGGCATCCTGGCCAGACCGATGGCCGAAGGCCCGTGGTCTGGTCAGGATGCCTGAAGGCGCACATTTAATACACATACTCCCCTGGTGAACAGTTATTAAGGTTTTCATTATTGCTTCCCTGCATACGACGTTTCTTGTGGTCTAATTAATAGGATCTTGTGATATATAGTGTGCAGAGCTTAGGAGGGCATTATGAGGTGACATTAAATGCCCTGCGTCACAGGCCATTATGGGGATTTAATGACCAGTCACATGGTACAAATCCAGATTGCTGATTGGACAATCCAAAGTAAGCAATAATAATGGTTGTTAATCACACTCACAGCATCCAAAAGCAGCCCTCAACTAATAGGGGATTGCGCGAGAGCAATTGCTATTCTCCAATCAGGCAGTCAAGGTAAGTGGCGATACATATGGCAACAACTCTAAGAGAGAGAACGGCGAGGACACGCAGAAACCACAGAACACCAGTAAGAATAAAAAATTTAAATGAACTAAGGCTGTTCTGTTTTCTGGACTGTCTGGACCTGAGACCAGTGCCGCCGCACGTTGGATACAAGAAACAAGAAACTCGAGGGACTTTTGGCGCATGGAAAAAGGTGCATGTCGTGTGTGACGCAAAACGAAAACGCACTAATTACACACACACTTAATTTAAGAGTTACGGTATTCTTCTTCCTTCTGTGCTGGTTTGATTAAGTTTAACAACTGAAAAGACCTTCCAACTGAAAGTGATTTACACAAAACAAACACATACAGATTTGATAAGACAGGTTTTCAAAAAAATATAAGTTTATTCACAAGTGTTTTTATGTTTGTCTCATAAGTATTACTTAACACAGCAAAGTTCACTATGTACTTCTCGAACCTGATTTTGTAGTCTATTCAATGTAAGCTATTTTCGCACGTGTCCAGTCAATACATATGCATAGGTACATGATACTTAAACTATGAAATGCCATAAACAATCACCGTTTTATCTTTAGAACAATAGGAAAAAGCTGACATGAGCTCCCAACAAACATTTTACTTTCCTGCAGTGCAATATTTGATCTCTTCTGTTATACCAAATATAAAGAAGGAATTAATGGCTCTATCAGACACCTACTTTTACTTTGTAATAAAAGTGCCCCAATATTTCTTATTTCCATTATAACATATATACTTGTATCCTTATAGAATTGCCTGACTCAAGTACGGTTTAATATTTATCACTCATGAGAACACTAACATATCTGGTTATCCAAGCCTCTCAACACAAACCAGTGTTAACATCTAGGCCAACACAGATGATAGTACCGGTGATATATCTTCTGAAGATGTATGTCCTGCCTGATCAAGCAATAATTATTATAGCAAAGAACAGCAACATGATTAAAGATGGTATTTAAGATACAACTGCATTTCATTCATATTTGAATATCATAGTATTTTAATTGACTGTCACAAATCCAAAAGGAACATTATCATAATATTCATTTCTTTTTCCTTTAATCTATACCATTCTATAGGTAAGAATCATTCTCATTTTGTTAAGTAATATTGTTATAATTATTATTATCATCATTATTGTATTATTATTATTATCATTATTATCATCATTATTATTATTATTATCATTTTTATTATTATCATTATTATTATTATTATTATTATTATTATTATTATTATTATTATTATTATCATTATTATCATTATTATCATCATTATTATTATTATCATCATTATTATTATTATCATTATTATTACTATTATTATTAGTATTGTTATTATTATTATTATCAATGGTATTATTATAATCAATAGCAGTAGTAGTACTATTATTATTTTTTATGAATATTTTCACTATTATTATTATTATTATCACTTTTATTATTTAAGTATCATTGGCTGCAATGGACTGTTAGTAGTTTAATATTGTACCCAACACCAAAATGGGTCTTAAAGTCAGGATGGTCTTAACACCTAATCCTTTACCATTAAAGTCTTTAGAAAGTAAATGGGAACCATGCTCTCTGAAACACCTTTCAATGTTCAGCATTATGATTTTCTAATAGATTGTGTGTCAAGCCATATCATCAGCTGTGTGCTACAGCTAACATCCGGAAATCATTCCAAGCAGCACTTTGTATTTTCAACACAAAATAAGTGTATTCTGTTGAAAATGATACAGTATGGTCAACGAAATAAATATAAGGATGCATTATCAACAAGATTAATGGCATTGTCTTTGTCTGGCCATCTAGGTCATAGGTTGTTTCAGTATTACGTCGTTTTTCTCAAATATGAATAATGCTATAAGAATATCTAAATGCAACTGCAATGTAAAGCCATGTACAATGCTGTCCGGTACAATCTGTTATTATAGTTAACCCATTGATGCTTATGAGTTCCACTAGAAATTGTCGTCCGGATGTATCATCGTTTTGCAATAATTCTAGAATTAAAAATGAGTTGATGAGAAGGAGAGTTATGGGTAATCTCCTGATTAACTTTTTTCGTTCAAATATTTCTGTATGTATGCTCATAACTGCAGGATTTCATCAAAATTGTCAGGCTGCTTTTGACTGCTGTGAGCATTAATGTGTTAATCTAAACTAAATCTATACCTCTGCCTTAACAGAGATAGGTAATTATGACTTGCATCTATAGCACTGTCAGAGTATGTCATAACTGCAGATTAATAAAGGAATATTAGAACATATTTCATAAACCATATAGCGATAACGAACACTAAATATCTCTAGAAGATTTGTAAAGGGTTGACATGACATACACTATAATGACTGTTTTAGAGGTTTTGTTTTTTAGGTTACTTCCTTTATGATTCAATGTTACATTGTTTATCATTCTCTTTCTGTTCCCAGATAACCAATATTCACGTTTTAAAGCCCTGAAATTGATGGTGATTTGATTTATCTAATAGACATATAAAGTGTTCATAGAGAGCATTTCACTTGAGTGCTATCCCACAAATAAGTCTGGTACTAGAGATTCTGTGGCTCCATGGAAAAGCTAGGCACTGGTCTTGCCCTTGATGAGATCTGCAGCTTTCTCTCCAATTGCTATTGTTGGTGCGTTGGTGTTACCAGAGGTTATGAACGGCATGACTGAGGCATCAGCAACACGAAGACCCTTGATACCTTTCACCCTGTGAATCGACAAGAAGAAACAAAGTTGTAGTAAAGGAAACGATAACCACTTAATCACAAAAAAAGTAGATAAATGAATTAATAGGTAAATAAATGAATGAATGTACAATTAAATAGTCAAATAAAGAAATAAATAAATAGACAAATAAATAAGTAGATAAACAAGAATAGATATACAGAAGAACAGACAAACAAATAAATAGATAAAAATAAATAAACATGGTGTTCAGAATAGATGTTATACTTTTATAAATTAGGGTCAAATAAGTTTGGATTCAGGCTTTAAAGATTGAAGTCCGTTACCTTTCTAATAACAAACGTACATTTGACCAACACATATCTAGGGGGCACATCCAAAATGTAAAGAATAAATAACACTTTTGGGCGCAGACAAAGGTAATTAACCATACATTTTACCTAACCTTATGAATGACCTGTTGGTATATTCCCATTTATTTAACTAGGTATCACTGGAAACTGATTGAACATCTCTGTATCCAATGAAGTGATAGGTAGACCATCATACAGATTTGCAACTGCATCAACTCTCACAGTTTTGACAAAGATTAAGAATATCAATCCTAATGATGTGCCATAACAAACTAGAAATACATTTAAAGAATAAATCATAAACAATATTTACTGGACAAATTCAAAAGAATTCTGAACAAACCTCAGTTGCGAATCAACCACTGCAGTTTTATCCCCATTTGGTCCCATTCTACACGTGGATGTTGGATGATAGACAGTCCATGTCATGTGCCGTATCATACACTCCCAGTAGGCATCAGTATTTTCGTTGCCTTTCTCAGCACACACTGGGTGCAGAACGGAATGCAGAACGATACCATGTTTCTTGAAGGTGTCAGTCTCAACAAGTGATCTTGCAAAACGAATAGCTGAAATCAATTATAATTGATGTCCTTTATTAGCAATTTCAAAATATCTTTGATTTGGAATGGGTGTAAATGCATAACATGGAGTCTGAAAATACACTATATGGTTCAAATTGTCTAATCATATACAGTGAATACGCACAATTAAGTAACCATGGTGGTATATTTAGGACAGAGGATGCTTCATAGGAAATGCTGGTGTTGAAAAAGGATTGAACCCTAGTAAGAGTGATCTTGACCAATTTCTGTAATTATATATACTAGTATATATGAATATATATAAATATCATATATATATATATATAAATATATATATATATATATATATATATATATATATATATATATATATATATATATATATATATATATATGTATATATATATATATATAATTTTATCAAGGGAAGAGTATCACAGGTTTTGACTTTGTTCTAAGTTATGAAATCTCATACTTTTTGCTCATGTCCAACAATTCTGAAAGAATTGCTCATACTTTTTTAACGCAGCAAAAATTAGGATAACTCTGCTACTTTTCTGATTGTATTGATTTTTCCTCCACATCTTTTAATCTGAATGTCCAAGGTCTAGATCCTGGAAAGGAGCTTTCTTTGAGAACAATTTGCACGTCTGTGTTTTCAGTAATGCTTAGTGTGTTCCACATCTAAACACCTTCAGACAATTTACATTGTGTGTAGGATTATGCGAGAAATACTACCACATCACTTACCATCTAGAAGTACGTCCACATCTATTTGTTCCTCCAGGTACCTCGGGTCTATGAGTGGATGGTCAAATGGGTTGGCACTCTTCAGTTTGATGGACCCTTTACTCTTAGCATGGATGAGTTTGGCGTAAACCAATAGCCCATTGTCCTTTCCACCTCTCTCACTATACAATGTGTTAGCAATCTGAATATAAGAAAGATATTTGTATAAAACAGCAACTTCTCCGGAATTCATTTACAATGCAGAGGATTTTATATATATATATATATATATATATATATATATATATATATATATATATATATATATATATATATATATATATATATATATATATATATATATATATATATATATATATATATATATATATATATATATATATATATATATGTGTGTGTGTATATATGTTTTAGGGTTGTATATATACACAAATATACATATTTGGCAATAAGACTGAGAACTAAGTATTCTTTAACCCAGTAACATCACTCATAGTGTCTACATCGTCTGACTCTTCTGGAAATATTTCAGTAATTTGCAGCATCCTGGGAAATAGTTGACTGAAAGTTTCGGTTCCAGTTGGACTTGAAAATACCTTCTCCAATGATTCTTCTTTCTTTAATTAGTGGAGTACAATCGTGTAGGACAATGGTTGAACTGCAGATGCAAAATGGTAAGAAGTACAAACTGAACCTACCTCACTCTTGGTGTCTGTTATTGCATCAGTTAAAAGTGGGAAAATTGCAGAGTTTATGAATTGGATGTATGGCTTCTTGTCATCTTCGGGTTGGCTCTTGGCTCTCATGAATGCAGTGCTATCGACAAAGTTTCTGCTTAAAATACCTAAAACGCATAAACAGAAATTCAATAATTTCTCATATACAATCAAACTTTTTTATACCTATACCTATGGTAAATACATGTCAATGCGCAGGATTCTCTTTGCACTTATGAATGTATGTAGGTAGGTAGGGAAGTAGGCATATATGTATGTATATGTGTATGCGTGTATGGGAGACCTAGAATAAGATATACATATGCAAATCGCAGTTAAGTTTGTATTACGCGTAAGGTGAGTTCAATATTCTGACACTAGCATATTTCATACGTATACATAAGGACAAATAGCTAGGTATTTTGACAACCCTGCATTTTCCCTGCTTTACGAGTACGATTAGGGGGGGGGGGGGATTTTCCAGCACATTTCTGGGAGTAATGCTTGTTTCATATTCCCTGTCACTTTAATACAAATGTCTCAGAAACGTGTATCTTTCAAACGAATGTGCATCGCAAACGTTTATGTCGCTTTATCATTGTTTAGTAAAGTCATATAACTAAAAGTACCTGTTTGATCTGATCTAGTATAAGCTCCAAAACATGGAAAGAGTTTAGTCAATCCAGCCATACATGTGTCAGATGCACACGTGTCGTAAACGAATAACCAACAAGCCAAGATACATAGTAAAATGTGCTTGATTTGTGAGGTACATTCCAGATATGCCCTGGTAGGTTGGTACCCTACGCAATTACTATAGTTCAATATAGGATAATATACTGTTACATTTTCTTCTTTGTGTGTTGGAATTTACGTCGCTTAAGAAACCCAGAGGCCAGAATGTTTTCTTTTACTTCTAAAGGCGTCATAGACAGTCCTTCACAACACCATACACTCGTATAGCGGTCAGTCAAACCAGCCAACGAGGATCCAGCACCAACCTGCTTCCTGGCGTCATAACCAATATACAGCGACTGCGCTCACACTCACGTTCGTAGCGTTCAATATACAAATAAGACAGCCTGGTTGGGTGCACAACAGAAATAAATCATTCATTGATTCATTCCTGTTGTACAACCCACAGGGATGTCATACTTGTTATATTATACCGACAAAAATATAAAATATGTAATGGGGAAAAATGACGAAACCAGACATTTTGCAAAAAATATTCTCTTTTGTTTAGTTGACAAATTCTGTGGGTGTTTGCATGCATTTTTGCCAGCGGGATTCAATGGATCATGCTTTTAGGGACCACAAACCTTTGCTAAAGAGTGAATTTAACATGACGATTACTCTATGGCCCTTGACCAACCAGGATCAAGAATCTTCAAATGGGGCATAACAATATCGATTAGCAAGTACAAAGGCGCTGAAGCACAATGCCATCTCTAAACAATTAATTTCTATTGTTCAGAAATTGACTCTCATCTTAGAGATGGCTAAACTTACCTGTGCCAAACAAATGGTACTGCAGCCTACTCCAGAGAGATGAATGCTCATCTAGATTTACTCCTATAGTCTGATTAGATATAAAGTCCACTGGAATGAAGATGTGGTCTTCCATGCTTTCTCCCACCGGTAGATCAGCAACAACTTCGATCTAAAAATAATAATATACATATACATATAAATATATAAATATATATATATATATATATATATATATATATATATATATATATATATATATATATATATATATATATATATATATATTACACCTACTGTGCTGCCCTCTTTTTGTAATGAACTGCATTTTGACACCTTTGCTCAGGAAGTGACCTTTGACCTGACCTGATTACACAGGAAGTGACATACCAAGAGGTGAAGGGTCAGGGTCAAGGACACTCAAGCCTCAACATGTAGCATGAGTGAGGACCTTTTACCCTAAATGGTCTCTATAACGGCCTGAGGATTGCACAAGCATGAAACCCAGGGTTGCCAACTTGAGACTGAGTATGTGACTTGCTCCTATATATATATATATATATATATATATATATATATATATATATATATATATATATATATATATATATATAT
>OZ012686.1:22960317-22980317 GCA_963942565.1 Maea johnstoni
TATATATATATATATATATATATATATATATATATATATATATATATATATATATATATATATATATATATATATATATATATATATATATATATATATATATATATATATATATATATATATATATATATATATATATATATATATATATATATATACATATATATATATATACATATATATATATACATATACATATATATATATATATATATATATATATATATATATATATATATATATATATATATATATATATATATGTGTGTATACATGTATATAATTATATATATATATATTTATATATATATATATAGCTGTGAATATATATATATATATATATATATATATATATATATATATATATATATATATATATATATATATATATATATATATATATATATAAAATACTTATGCAATCTTACTTTTGTAGGTAGAAGTGGTAGCTGATCTCCCAGTTGGACAGAACATGGAAGATCACGTTTTCATTCCTGTTGATTTCATATCTAATCAGACCATTGGGCAAAACGCAGAAGATCATAAGTTATTCTGGAGCCAGCTGGAATATTACTTGTTTGGTTCAGGTAGGTATCGTTTTGTAGAATTTTCCATTTTAAAGAGATGAATTCCACAAGGTGGGTATAGAAGTGAACTGACATGAAGGAATATCTGAGACAAATATTAAGGAACATAATTCTGAACATACATACCGACGTACGCCCAACATACAAACACACATGCATGCATTCATTAATTCTTGCAGGTACACATGCATGTATGTATACATACACATGTACATACGATAAAAACATACATACATACACACACATACATGTACTTAGTTACATACATGCATATATACATACATACATGTATATTTATGCGTTTCAGGTATCTTGAGC
Source organism: Maea johnstoni (assembly GCA_963942565.1). Taxonomy (NCBI): domain Eukaryota; kingdom Metazoa; phylum Annelida; class Polychaeta; order Spionida; family Magelonidae; genus Maea; species Maea johnstoni. The sequence continues at coordinate 22,961,223 of OZ012686.1, forward strand.
AAATCATGTGTGGATAGCACTGCATTCCATATAGCAAAAAGTCAGCCCAAAGATGACAAGAAACCGTATCTTCAGTTTATCAATAATGCCAAGTTTCCGTGCTTGACGGCGAAAGTTACGGACACTAAGACTGAGGTACAGTTTAACTTCATCAAAATAGTAGCCTTAATAACCAATTTGAAACTTACCGAATAAGATCATACTTTAATAAGGTTTGAAGAGCGACTCTTTGATGAAGCTGTAACTCCAACTTTTTGTTAAATATTAGCCATACTAGCGCTTATTCATCAAAACATATACATATCTCTGGGATCATGTGCATGTTCAATGTGTGAATTGGTTAAGGTAAAAGCTGTGTGCCTAAGTGGCCAAGATTACCGTTAAATTGGTTCTCAATCTTTGATCAATTTTCTCAAAAGGCATCCATTTGGCTAAACAAATGTAACGCATTGTGCTTCACGCCTCTCGCCCGAAAGAGTCTGGTGTTTTGTCCTACTTGAGACACGTAAAAGAAATAATCTCATTTGGACGCGGTTGTTGGTTTTCTAGGGTTACTCCTATTTCCAGCACCAATACCAAGCGGTTACTAGTGTTTAAGCTTAAACTGCAATACTAGATATCTAGTATATGTACTGAACATTCGTAACTTTTCTTTAAGATTTATAACAAGATGTATGTGGAGAGAAAAGGAAAGGATAATGGCATCATGATACATGTCAAACTGCTTCATGCTAAAAGTAAGGGGTTTATCAAGCTGAAGAGTGCCAACCCATTCGAACATCCGATCATAGACCCCAGGTACCTGACGGAACAGATGGATGTAGACGTACTTCTAGACGGTGAGTAATGAATTTTCTATGTTTTGTAAGTTACGATAAAGCAAACCCCCTTTTTGTCAATCGTTCTATGATACTGTAGAATAGGGAATTAATCTGTGGTGCAAATATACCAAATTGGACCGAAAATGACCTTTCCGAATTTGATTTTACCGAACAGTCATTATTACACATCAACACAGATGGGGGCAGATGTTATTCCAAATTTCATTATACCGAGATTTTCTAATTCGGTAATTCGGATAATTATGTGCTCGGAATCATTTCCTATTCTACAGTACATCAATCTAATGGTGGGTTAGTAAATCCAAAAACCATTACCTACCTTAATGGGAGAGCCTGTTTCATGTTTAAAATGAACCCTCATTTGCAATGAAGTGCATAATCGGAATGAGTGAAGTTTAGAATGTGTCACCTTTCAAAAATGACCTCCCCCTAACCAGCCCTCATCAGCTCCTCAGCACCTGTGGTTTACACAAGTGAATGAGCAACTGGACTGAGATTACCCATAGAGGCAACCATCTTGACGAGGCTTGTTGCACAGCATGAGCACCATCTGCGCCACCAGCGCTCAAGAGATAGCCTATGTTACCTTTTTCCTGCTAGTTTTCAATTTAGCTTTTTTAGAATCATATACATCTTCAATATGTATAACAAATAGTGTATGGTGCAATTGCAACACCTGCAAAATACCATTGCTAACCTTTGTTCATAACTATTGTTATTATCATTTTAGGTACTCGTTTTGCTAGGTCACTTGTTGAGACTGACACTTTCAAGAAAAATGGCATTGTGCTGAATAAGCATCTACACCCAGTCTGTGCTGAGAAAGGCAACGAGAATACTGATGCCTACTGGGAGTGTGTGATACGTCACATGACCTGGACTGTCTATCATCCAACTTCCACGTGTAGAATGGGGCCTGAGGCGGATAAAACATCAGTAGTTGATGCCCAACTCAGGTTTGTGCTTTCTAAATTTGGTGGTAAAAGGTTGTTTGTTTAGATATGTTGATATCATGGGGCTTCCTGAAACCATTGTACGATAAAAAAAAGGATCAGTAAAAATGTCACTTTTACAACTTCTCTGCCAGAAAATGTTCATTTGTGCTTCAGAAAAGAATTTGTGTAGTGATCTCAGGTATTTTGTATTCAAACATATTCAATGTTTTGAATGATATAAGTGTTGAGATTTAAGCTTTTTTCCATAACTTAAGAGAGTTTGCTTAACTGACTAGTCATTGCTGGTTTAGCCTTTAAGGCCATGGCCTTCGTTTTATGATGTTTACAAAAAAGATCCCAGCCTATCCATGTACTATTTCTATTAGAGTGATTTTCTTTTTGAACAGGGTGAAAGGTATCAAGGGTCTTCGTGTTGCTGATGCCTCAGTCATGCCGTTCATAACATCTGGTAACACCAACGCACCAACAATAGCAATTGGGGAGAAAGCTGCAGATCTCATCAAGGGCAAGACCAGTATCTAGATACAATCAAATCCATGTGATCCTATTCAATAGTAGTAGTTGCTGTAACACGAGTTACAAAATCATGCATGTACAAAAAGAAATAAGAAAGAACCTTGATAAACAATAGTAACTCTTCTTGATACCGAAAAGAGGCCTTAGGGCCTCTTGAAAAGTTTGCCAGCTGTAGTCCAGCATAAGTTAGTATTGGTGTGCCTCAGAAAACTGCATTCATGCTTCTCCGATATAGTGATACCCCTCCCTGGTGACCAAGAGTCACTGGTAGCTGAACGTGACTGAGATTAAATCATTTGAAACTAGTGATGACAATTCTGATCAAGACACCAGCAGCTGGACATCACAGTCCACGCAGTTGTGTAATGACCTCTTGGTCACTTAACACTGGCGCACACTGTAGCTTTTTTTCTAGATTTACTCTTCTTGCACCTGATCCTGCACAATGTTAAACACTTATGAAGCTGCTAAAAATCACCAATACTTTATCATCTACATACTTTTGAATAGCTTCTTCACCCTTATTATTCACCAGATGAACATACATGTTTCTCGGTCGACATATACATTTTCATGTGTCCAATTTTGACTTTGTTCCAAAGTTGCGAAATTTAAAAGCATTTTTTTTAAATTTTTCACAAAATATCAGAAATGGTTAAGAAATTTAGACAAGAGCTTTTATTTCTCAAAAGGAAGTACCCTTCTAAAAATCACCAATACTTTATCATCTACATACTTTTGAATAGCTTCTTCACCCTTATTATTCACCAGATGACCATACATGTTTCTCGGTCGACATATACATTTTCATGTGTCCAATTTTGACTTTGTTCCAAAGTTGCGAAATTTAAAAGCATTATTTCTTAATTTTCCACAAAATATCAGAAATGGTTAAGAAATTTAGACAGAGCTTTTATTTTTCAAAAGGAAGTACCCTTCTGTAACATATTTGACTTGAGTCCAGTAGTGCTGCCATCTAGTGACAAGTACTAGACCAGCTCCAGTGTTCTAAACCTGTCCTGTACTATGTGCAGTGCCACATCCGGTCTATTGAATAAAGCTGTCATTCTATGACTAGTAGCCTAACTGAGTAGTTGCCTGTTATTTGAATTCCAATATCCATATTTACCTTTACTAAGCATTTGTGAAGTTGTGTCGTCTGTTTTGCATTATTGTAAATAAAAGCTCTGTTTCAAAGCATCTTGAATGTTTTTATCATTGTTTACCCCTCATATCCGAAACCTTGCTGGGAGGGTAATTGTTTTTGCTTCACCAAAAGACCTTTCAGGCAATCCATAAATTGTGAAGGTTAAATGGTAAGGAAGAAAGGAAGAAATGGGTTGCTTCCAACAGGTCATATCACAATGAGATATTTATGAAATATTTATGAATAGTTCGAAGGAATATTTCAGTTGCAGAAGCACCATAGACAGAGATAAAGTTATAGTTGAACAGTTTCATTCAATCAAATAACTTTCAAACGTTAAAATCTGGTCAACTACTCTAAGCAGATTACTGTATTCCAATCTACTTACAAATAGCATCAATGGCAAAATTAAAAGTGAAGCAAGCACAGTTTCTGACTATTGCACTTCCCTCATCTCCTTCCCAATATAAATAAGGTTATGAGCGTGAGAAGCAAGCTAATGATTAGATAGGGTATGTCGGTGGTTCGCTCCGGCACCCTTCACTACAGACCCCTGGCCGTCTTCTACGTGGCCTCCATTTATGGCTGTATGGTATAAGACGTTGCCACAGACTGCTAGCTGTGTCTCACCTCTGCCTGGGTTCGAATCCCGGCTGGAGCAGGAGAGAATGATACCAGTGACTTGGGATTATGCGGTATTTTCATGGTTACTGTCCTCAGGGCGGGTACTTTCTAGTTAAGTATAATTCATGAATTAATAATTGTATTTATATAAAAAAGAGCATTTCATACTAGCCATATTCATGCAGTGCCGGTCGGACATTGATGACAAGATCTAATTCCATTTGTTTCCCCACTGTTAGACGGCAGATTGCGTTATTCATAAACAAGTAAATAGGATATTTGGGATTTGGTGGTATTTAATAATAATAATAATATTGTCATTTGATATTGCGCCCTTTCCATATAAACATGCTCAAAGGCGCATTACATTCCATTGTCAAAGGATAGATGTTGATATCCACATAGTTAATTGATATATACATCTTTGACCAGATGTGTTTCAATTGTTGTTTGAAGATTGCCACACTCCCAGCTGCCCGAATATTATCTGGGAGCTGATTCCATAGTTTTGGGGCACAGGCACTAAACGATCTGTCACCGTAGGTTTTCATGTTGTTTCTCGGCTCGCAGAGTAAGTTCTTGGATGTTGATCTCAGTGTCCGTGGTGGGACATACTCTTTCAGCAATTCCCTCAGGTAAGAAGGTGCAGTTCCATGCAAACACTTGTACGCCAGTAGCAGAATCTTGAATTCAATTCTCTTCCTGACTGGTAGCCAGTCCAGCTCCTTAAGTACTTGAGTGATATGGTCATACTATTTACCATGATAGCCCTTTGCCCCGGCCTATCAGCCTCGTTCTACTATTTATTGATGTCCCCACCTTGCGGGGCAGCATTTTGGTGTACTATAAAGGATAAGCCCGACATCGCCCGGCCATAACCCCCCCCCCCCCCCCTTCCCGGGGTTTCAATTGACTGGTACATTAACCAGAGTATTTGTGTGCTTATGAGGGTAGCTATTAAAAGAGCAGTACATGGTTTTGTAATTCACTTGACCCAAAAATCACAATCACAATCAACTTGAAATATCGGTGTCTGCCAGGTGCATATACATGCACTGTCGTGTCTGCTGAGTGGCTATGGATGCTCTAGGGTGCCTACCATGCATCAGGGGGGGTCTCGGATGCTTGTGCCGTGTGCAAAAGAATTTCGTCAATGAAAGCGCTTCAGCTCGGCCGTGGCCTCGTAAAAAGCACCAACTTTCAGTGGTCTATTTTCGAGACTGAAATTTGGGCGTTCCCACACAAGGAAACTGATCGTAGTATATGTTTAGGTCGTCTGCTACACTGTGGGCAACTTGAACCCCGATGAACCCCATGCGCATTCGATAACATGCAATATTTTGCACACGGCACAAGCATCCGTAACCCCCCCTGACCATGCACTATGGTGTCGGCCAGGTGTGCACTGCGCTGTGGTGCCTGCCATATGTTCTGGTGGTTGCAATATGCTGTGGTGTCTGGTGTCTGCTATGCTTTGTGGTGCCTGCATCTTTCCTTTAGATTTGCAGTGGTGCCTGCCAGATGCCTATACATATGCACTGTTGTGCCTACCATGTGATCTAGCGCTTACCTTGTGCCTTTAGATGCGCTGTGATGCCTGTCATGTGCTGTAGTTAATATTAATAGAATTACTTCGTAAATTTCATTTTTCATTTTTCATCATTTTGTTCTATCACTAAGATCATTAGATGTATATCATTATAATTATATTGAGACGGCTATCTTGTGTATATGTATTGTTAGTCCGTGAGCTGACGTTCGAAACCCTCCCCCCCCCCCCCCCCTGGGGAATTTCGGAGACCTATATTTCCAAAAACCTTATACCCTCAGCTGTTCAGATCAGCTTGTCTGCACTTATATCGCGGGTGCGTTTGCCCTGGAGGGCCAATTGAAGGTTGGTACCTCCCTCATTTTAGGGGTGGGGGTGACATTTTCTAAGTGGGGGTGGTATGGACACTTGCAATTCTCTGGGATACTCCAAATTTGTTGTGCTGGTCAAGTGATCAACAGGTACAATTACCAAATACCTTTCAGAAGCACCGTATTACTATCCTTGGAAAAAAATTCAAAAAACGTCTCAAAAACTGCCATTTTTTTGCAGTTTTTTTGAAAATTTTCACAAACTTTAAGTTTTTAGTAGTCAAATAAGTACAAAACCACCCCATATTATATACCTAAATTACAAGCAACCTCTTATCTGCCTAATAAAACCAAAATGAGCTCCATTGGTTTTTCGAGCGTGATTTTATAGGACTTTCTTTTCCCCTACCCCTATGTTGAAAAAATAACCGAAAAATAGCATAAAATACTAAAAAATATTTTTAAAAATCCAAGATGTCCATTTAACACATGTTTGGTACTAGAAATAGTTTGAACATGACAAAGACTGATTGGGCTGAAAAAAATGGATTGCCCAGTTGCCTGGGACAACCAAATTTTACCAAAATTTGCTAAAAATCCAGTTTTAGGCTAGAAATCAGAGTTTGAATAGCAATATGACTACTGAAAAGGTATTTAAAGCGATCATGTGAGATTGTAGGTGTTCTATAATTGAAAATAGTCATAGCTGGACACTTATCAATTGTTTTATTTCAGTTCAACCCTATTTAGAAGGAAATCTAGAAGGCCAAAGGTCTCAAATTGTAGTTTTACTACAATAATTGTAGTAAGTCAATGCCGGTGTGTGGTTTTAACATGGTCAGAAGATCAGGATAGAATGCTGCCGGGCCTTAACCTACTGGGGCTTAACAACCTGGTAGCCCAGTTGCCTGGGACTATTGAATTTTACCAAAATCTGCTTTAAATCTAAGTTATAGTGTCAGAATTCAAGTAATTTTGAGAAAGCGACCCTATGTGCAATATCAGACCTCTTTTGTGACATGATGTTGTTTTCCTGTTGTTTGCATTCTTCTTGTTTAATGATTTTGACCATTGGACATATCTGAGGGAGCCCCATCCATTATCAGAAGGAAAGCATAGGACATTGTTGTGCCACATAGGACAGTTTTGTGCCATAAATGGTAACTGTAACTCACAAAGACCAACACACATTGTTGACAGGGAACATTCAAACCATGATACCTGATTATCAAACACACCCAAAAGTTCCTCCAATATGCCTGAATGGGCACAAAAATGGACACCTGTATCCCCCGCTCCCCCTCATATACTAGCTATTTGTGGTGAACAAACAGCCTATAGGTTGGCATGAAGCATTCAAACTACATTGTCTGAATATCAAGCTGTATCAGAAGTTGACCTCAACACATATCCTATCCCTTCTCTGTTTTCCTCAACCCTGAGTAGAGAGGTGTGATACTTGTATCTATTCCAATCTACTACCATCAGTCCTTAAAAGCTGGGTACATCTACCTCAAGAGTCATTTGAACCATTATCCATATCCCTAATCAGCTGGGTACCTTTATCTCATCTGAGCCATTGAGTGGAACCCTTAAAAGTAAGTGTCATTAGCTCATCCCTGCTATACCTGCTAGTATGGTTTTCATGTAACAAGCCTAATAAGTTTGAGGGTATAAGGTAGGATGGTATACAACTACAAAGCCTATTGTTGTATAGGGTAGTATCAAGAATAAGATGTCCTAAATGAACTACTTTAGCTATGAGATATAGTCACCTAGCTATTAATATTATGATATGATATGAAATTACTTATCATGTAAGGCTTGAGGGCAATAGCTGGTATGGGAATCAAGTATGTAATATATAAAGATTTAGGGTAATAGATTGATGAGTTTCATTTGCTTATCAGTTATCCCTGGGGGGGGGGGGTATTGCTGGTAAGGAAAACAGGTATCTTACATTTTAGGGCTAGGGCAATAGCCAGAATTGGGCATAGATACCCAGCCAACTAAGGTTAATTAATAGTTCTATCTGGTATAAGGTGGGATTGAGGTATCCAAACTCTTGAGGCTGAGAGCAGTTAGCAGTTATGGCTGGTATGAGATACTCATATATAACCTTAGTAAAGGAATTGGGATAATAGCAGGGAGGGGATATAAATGTAAGAGGTACAGGCTCCTGATTAACTTATTAGGATTTAGGGTATTTGGTGAGTAGAAATGGGTCAGGATACAGATACCCAATCCATGGTACCCAGTCTACCAAGGTCTTGGGCAGTAGTTAGGATGAGATACAGGATCAAACATGTTAGGTATCAGGGTAATTGGTGGCATGAGGTATAGATAACCAGCCTATACGAGTTTATGGTAGTTAGGATAAGACAGGTAGCCAGCCTATAGGGTAATAGGATGATATACTGCTATAGTGACTCATGGAAATAGCCCAGATGAGATGCAGGTACCCAGTCTACAGATATTTCCAGGCAATGGTTGGAATGGCATAGTATTACCTAGCCTATAAAGGATCAGGGTAATGGATGGCATGGAATACTGGTATCATACATATTAGGGATATGGATGATACGTGGAATGAGAAACAGGTAGCCAACCTATAGGAGCTCAGGGTTATAGATCCATAGCTATGATGAGAGTTTACTGGGGCTGAGGGTGGTGGCACAGAAGAGATACATGTACCCAGCCTGTACACGGCAATAGCTAAGATGAGGCATTGCTTCTCACCTGGTAGGAATCTGGTCAATTGCTGGTATGATACAGGTACCAAGCTGGATATGGATCAGGGTAATAATTTGGATAAGATATATGTACTCACCTGATACGAGATGAGGGAAGTAGATGGGATTGTATACGGGTGCTCAATCGCTTAGTGTTGATACAAACAGAGGGGAAGGGATAAGATATAGGTATCCATCTTTGTGCCTTTTGAGGGGTTGGGGAATCTATTGAGAGTGGTTTATAATCAGACATTGTGTTTAAAAGCTTTCTGCCAACTAACAACTAGCTGTTTGTTTACCACAAATAGCTAGTATTGGGGGGGGGGGGGGGGGCTGCTGGATAGAGGTGTCCATCGTTGTGCCCATTCAGGCATATTGGAGGAAATATTGTGTGTGTTTGATAATCAGGTACTATGGTGTAAATTGTCCCTGTCAATAATGTATACATCATACTTGATTCCCATACCAGATATTACCCTCAAGCCTTACAGAGTAGGTAACTATATCTCATACCATAACACTAATGCTAATGCCATATACAACAATATGCTTTGTAGTTGTATACCATCCTACCTTATAGCCTCAAACTCAAGAGATACCTGAAACCCATACCAGCAGGTATAGCAGGGATGAGGTAATGATACTTACTTTTTAGGATTCTGGTCAATGGCTAGGATGAGATAAAGGTACCCAGCTGATTAGGGATATGGATAATGGTTCAAATGAGGCATATGTACCCAGTTTTTAGGGATTGGTGGTATTAGATTGGATTATATACAGGTATCACACCTAGCTCTTAGTAGGGTTAAGGAAAACAGAAAAGGGATAAGATACTGGTATCCATCTTTATGCTTCTTGGGAGGGTTGCGTCGAGTTCAATTTTTGGTACAGCTTGATAGTCAGACAATGCAGTTTGAATGCTTCACGCCAACCTAAAGGGTGTTTGTTCACCTCAAATAGCTGGTAAAGGACGAGGGGGGGGGGGATACAGGTGTCCATTGTTGTCTGTTCAGGCATATTGGAGGAACTATTTAGTGTGTTTGTAAAATCAGGTATTATGGTTTGAATGTTCCCTGTCAACAATGTGTGTTGGTCTTTGTGAGTAACTGTCCTATGTGGCACAACAATGTCCTATGCTTTCCTTCTGATAATGGATGGGGCTCCCTCAGATATGTCCAATGGTCAAAATCATTAAACAAGAAGAATGCAAACAACAGGAAAACAACATCATGTCACAAAAGAGGTCTGATATTGCACATAGGGTCGCTTTCTCAAAATTACTTGAATTCTGACACTATAACTTAGATTTAAAGCAGATTTTGGTAAAATTCAATAGTCCCAGGCAACTGGGCTACCAGGTTGTTAAGCCCCAGTAGGTTAAGGCCCGGCAGCATTCTATCCTGATCTTCTGACCATGTTAAAACCACACACCGGCATTGACTTACTACAATTATTGTAGTAAAACTACAATTTGAGACCTTTGGCCTTCTAGATTACCTTCTAAATAGGGTTGAACTGAAATAAAACAACTGATAAGTGTCCAGCTATGACTATTTTCAATTATAGAACACCTACAGTCTCACATGATAGCTTTAAATACCTTTTCAGTAGTCATATTGCTATTCAAACTCCGATTTCTAGCCTAAAACTGGATTTTTAGCAAATTTTGGTAAAATTTGGTTGTCCCAGGCAACTGGGCAATCCATTTTTTTCAGCCCAATCAGTCTTTGTCATGTTCAAACTATTTCTAATACCAAACATGTGTTAAATGGACATCTTGGATTTTTAAAAATATTTTTTAGTATTTTATGCTATTTTTCGGTTATTTTTTCAACATAGGGGTAGGGGAAAAGAAAGTCCTATAAAATCACGCTCGAAAAACCAATGGAGCTCATTTTGGTTTTATTAGGCAGATAAGAGGTTGCTTGTAATTTAGGTATATAATATGGGGTGGTTTTGTACTTATTTGACTACTAAAAACTTAAAGTTTGTGAAAATTTTCAAAAAAACTGCAAAAAAATGGCAGTTTTTGAGATGTTTTTTGAATTTTTTTCCAAGGATAGTAATACGGTGCTTCTGAAAGGTATTTGGTAATTGTACCTGTTGATCACTTGACCAGCACAACAAATTTGGAGTATCCCAGAGAATTGCAAGTGTCCATACCACCCCCACTTAGAAAATGTCACCCCCACCCCTAAAATGAGGGAGGTACCAACCTTCAATTGGCCCTCCAGGGCAAACGCACCCGCGATATAAGTGCAGACAAGCTGATCTGAACAGCTGAGGGTATAAGGTTTTTGGAAATATAGGTCTCCGAAATTCCCCAGGGGGGGGAGGGTTTCGAACGTCAGCTCATGGACTATGTATTGAACATGGTAATGCTTTACTGCACTCCATCTGCGGTACTACCAGATGTATATCATGGTGGGCTTTAGCGGATAGGTACAACTCTAACCTCTGTGTGTGAATATATAGGTATAATTTTATGACAGACCAGACTACTTGAGTCAGATGATATACAGTATAAGGGTATGTCTGACGGTATCAGGACAATATCCCCCCCCCCCCCCCGGACAATATCCCCGGTGAAAACTGTGACCTGTGGTTATTGAGAACACGAAACATTCTATCCTCTAATGCCCTCTCAATGAGCAAGAAAGACGTGACATGTTAGCAGTGATAATAATATTAAAGATGGGACAGGTTTATTCGTTAGAGGAAATTGTACTAGTATTCTGTCCCTGATCATGGAACAATAAGTTCATTTTTTCATCTGAGGAGCCGCTGAGGAGCAACTCCAGCAGACATGGGAGATAACTAGAGTATCGGTTTGGATCTTAGGATTAGGCTGTGGATTACACAGGTACCAAGGTTTTAGAATCGACTATCATGGTTTAGCCTAAAAGGGCAGACTGATGGCAATACGCACAATTCTCCCCTCATGGGATAACTGAGAGAAAAAGGAGAACAGCATCCTATTATTGAAGTGTATTACTTTCATATAAGCTAATATGTATGTGAGGCTTAGGTTCCCCTTTAACATGACACAGGAATTGACGGAAACAACATTACGAAATCCAAACTAGGGCTTGATATGAATTTTGATAATTTTCGCAGGATTGATGACCAGAGATGACTTAATTTTGAGACATCACATACATAGAAAGTATTAATGGCCAAAGTTGTGAATTTCTCCTGACATCTCGATCGAACACCTAATTTTCCTTTGAAATTAGGGTGCCCTAACATATCTCATTTCAATCATAACATATCTCTCCTTTTAGAATTATCTGACTTCAAGTAAGGTGTTACATTTAACACTCATGATAGCACTAACAGATCTGTTTTTCCGAGCCGGTCAACACGGAGCAGGATGTCAATAAGTCCAACGCAGATGATAGCACCGATGTTACTTCTTCTGAAGATTAGTGTCCTGCCCAAACAAACAATGACTGTCATAGCAAAGAACAGCAACGCGAATCAAAGGTGGTACTTAACTATCAGCCTCTTTCAATTTACAACTGCATTTCATTCATTCATTCATTCATTCATGATATTATTGATAACGATGATAATAATAATGATAATAGTAATAGTAATAATAACAATAATAGTAATTATCATTATTATTATCATTATCATTGTTATCATTATTTTTATTATTATCATTATTACATGTATTATCAATATTATTATCATTATATTATTATTATTATTAGTATTGTTATTATTATTATTATTATTATTATCATTATTATTACTACTATTATTATTATTATTATTGTTTTTATTATTAGTATTATTATTATTATTATTATTATTATTATTATTATTATTACATATTATTATTATTATTTTTATTATTACTGTTATTATTATTATTATCATTATTAGTGTTAGAACATATCATGAGATAGATTTGTGGTACAGCAAACATTTGGATATCAATTCAAGTAGCGTGTTTCCACCCCCGGTAACAATAACAGCGGTAATTAACATCTGTGTTAACACCCTACTTTAAGTCATCAATTGTTCTTAAACCGTCTGAAAAATTGTAAAATTGTACTCTTCGTATTCCCATATCATCATGATTAAATTCAAGAGGAAAGGTCAGGGACGTGGGAGCAAATAATTCAAATACAATAAGCGGTTATAGTTCATCCATACATAATAGACGTGCCTTCTGAAATTTAGCGCAAATATACATAAGTCCATTTCGTGACGTAGCTCAGTAAAGTGACCAGGGCATGGATTCATGGATGATCTCAAAATTGAACGTAACCTTGATGTGCAAGGTACATGGGTCACTGATTTGCTTGGCTTTTTCGTTTGACATGTTACCCATGGATGTTTGTACAACCAGGCACTACTCGACGTCCAGCGAACTGGTACGGAAATACATGTCTGTACTGTACAGTGGAGTCCGTTGCAATTGATCGTTGATTGTGTAGTTTATCAAAACTATTCCGGCCAACTGCTCAGCCTATACCTCTGCCTTTACAAAAATAGCTAATTACGCTCTGCATCTACAGTACTGTACAGTTTTTCACTATTGCGTATTGATAAGGGTATTTTAGTACACATATCTAATAAACCAAAAAACTTCAATAATTATTCCGAATATTAAACATCTCTGAAAGATTTGTATAGGGTTGATATGACAGTACATTATGATAGTATTAAGAGGTTTCGTGAATTCGGTTTCTTCCTTAATGCTTCCTGTAATACATTGTTTCTCATTCTTTTTCTTTTATCAAATAAACCCTGTTCACGTTTTAAAGCCTTGAAATTGCTGGTGATTTGATTTATCCTAGAGCTCTATAAAAGTGTTCACACAGAACATTTCACTTGGGTTCTGTCTCACAAAGAAGACTGGCACTAGAGAGTATGTGGCTCCATAGAAAAGCTAGGCATTGGTCTGGCCCTTGATGAGATCTGCTGCTTTCTCTCCAATTGCTATCGTTGGTGCGTTGGTGTTACCAGAGGTTATGAAGGGCATGACTGAGGCATCAGCAACACGAAGACCCTTGATACCTTTCACCCTATGAATAGAAAAGAAGAAACAAAGTTGTAGTAAAGGAAACGATAACCACTTTATCACAGAATAAAATAGATAAATAATTTAATAGGTAAATGAATGAATGAATATATAATCAAAGTCAAATAAAGAAATAAATATATAGACAAATAAATAAGTAAATAAACAAGGATAGATATACAGAAGAACAGACAAACAAATAAATAGATAAAAATAAATAAACATGGTGTTCAAAATAGATGTTATACTTTTATAAATTAGGGTCAAATAAGTTTGGATTCAGGCTTTAAAGATTGAAGGAGTCGTTACCTTTCTAATAACAAACTTACATTTGACCAACACATATCTAGGGGGCACATCCAAAATGTAAAGAATAAATAACACTTTTGGGCACAGACAAAGGTAATTAACCATACATTTTACCTAACCTCATGAATGACCTGTTGGTATATTCCCTTTATTTAACTAGGTATCACTGGAAACTGATTGACCATCTCTGTATCCAATGAAGTGATAGATAGACCATCATACAGATTTGCAACTGCATCAACTCTCACAGTTTTGATAAAGATTAAGAATATCAATCCTAATGATGTGCCATAACAAACTAGAAATACATTTAAAGAATAAATCATAAACAATATTTACTGGACAAATTCAAAAGAATTCTGAACAAACCTCAGTTGCGAATCAACCACTGCAGTTTTATCCCCATTTGGTCCCATTCTACACGTGGATGTTGGATGATAGACAGTCCAGGTCATGTGCCGTATCATACACTCCCAGTAGGCATCAGTATTCTCATTGCCTTTCTCAGCACAGACTGGGTGCAGAACGGTATGCAGAACGATACCATGTTTCTTGAAGGTGTCAGTCTCAACAAGTGATCTTGCAAAACGAATAGCTGAAATCAATTATAATTGATGTCCTTTATTAGCAATTTCAAAATATCTTTGATTTGGAATGGGTGTAAATGCATAACATGGAGTCTGAAAATACACTATATGGTTCAAATTGTCTAATCATATACAGCGGATACGCACAATTAAGTAACCATGGTGGTATATTTAGGACAGAGGATGCTTCATAGGAAATGCTGGTGTTGAAAAAGGATTGAACCCTAGTAAGAGTGATCTTGACCAATTTCTGTAATTATATATACTAGTATATATGAATATATATAAATATCATATATATATATATAAATATATATATATATATATATATATATATATATATATATATATATATATATATATATATATATATATATATATATATATGTATATATATATATATATAATTTTATCAAGGGAAGAGTATCACAGGTTTTGACTTTGTTCTAAGTTATGAAATCTCATACTTTTTGCTCATGTCCAACAATTCTGAAAGAATTGCTCATACTTTTTTAACGCAGCAAAAATTAGGATAACTCTGCTACTTTTCTGATTGTATTGATTTTTCCTCCACATCTTTTAATCTGAATGTCCAAGGTCTAGATCCTGGAAAGGAGCTTTCTTTGAGAACAATTTGCACGTCTGTGTTTTCAGTAATGCTTAGTGTGTTCCACATCTAAACACCTTCAGACAATTTACATTGTGTGTAGGATTATGCGAGAAATACTACCACGTCACTTACCATCTAGAAGTACGTCCACATCTATTTGTTCCTCCAGGTACCTCGGGTCTATGAGTGGATGGTCAAATGGGTTGGCACTCTTCAGTTTGATGGATCCTTTACTCTTAGCATGGATGAGTTTGGCGTAAACCAAAAGCCCATTGTCCTTTCCACCTCTTTCACTATACAATGTGTTAGCAATCTGAATATAAGAAACATATTTGTGTAAAACAACAACTTCTCCGGAATTCATTTACAATGCAGATTTATATTTATATATATATATATATATGTATATGTATATATGTTTCAGGGTTGTATATATACACAAATATACATATTTGGCAATAAGACTGAGAACTAAGTATTCTTTAACCCAGTAACATCACTCATAGTGTCTACATGGTCTGACTCTTCTGGAAATATTTCAGTAATTTGCAGCATCCTGGGAAATAGTTGACTGAAATTTTCGGTTCCGGTTGGACTTGGAAATACCTTCTCCAATGATTCTTATCTCTTTAATGAGTGGAGTACAATCGTGTAGGACAATAATTGTACTGCTGATGCAGAATGGTAAGAAGTCAAACTAAACCTACCTCACTCTTGGTGTCTGTTATTGCATCAGTTAAAAGTGGGAAAATTGCAGAGTTTATGAATTGGATGTATGGCTTCTTGTCATCTTTGGGTTGGCTCTTGGCTATCATGAATGCAGTGCTATCGACAAAGTTTCTGCTCAAAATACCTAAAACGCATAAACAGAAATTCAACCATTTCTCATATACAATCAAACTTTCTTATACCTATACCTATGATAAATATATTCCAATGTGCAGGATTCTCTTTCCACTGATGAATGTATGTAGGTAGGTAGGTAAGTAGGCATGTATGTATGTATATGTGTATGAAAGAGTATGTCCCAACACGGACTGAGATCAACATCCAAGAACTTACTCTGCGACCCGAGAAACAACATGAAAACCTACGGTGACAGATCGTTTAGTGCCTGTGCCCCAAAACTATGGAATCAGCTCCCAGATAATATTCGGGCAGCATGGAGTGTGGCAATCTTCAAACGACAATTGAAAACACATCTGTTCAAAGATGTATATATCAATGTGGATATCAACATCTATCCTTTGAGAATGTAATGTAATGCGCCTTTGAGCATGTTTATATGGAAAGGGCGCAATATCAAATGACAATATTATTATTATTATTATTATCATTACGATTAAGAGGCGTATATTTTCCAGCACATTTCCGTTAGTAATGCGTATTTCATATTCCCTGTCACTTTAATACAAATGTCTCAGAAACGTGTATCTTTCAAACGAATGTGCATCGCAAACGTTTATGTCGCTTTATCATTGTTTAGTAAAGTCATATAACTAAAAGTACCTGTTTGATCTGATCTAGTATAAGCTCCAAAACATGGAAAAAGTAAAGTCAACACAGCCATACAGGTGTCAGATGCACACTTGTCGTGAATGAATGACCAACAAGCCAAGATACATAGTAAATTGTAAAACATGTGCTTGATTTGTGAGGTATATTCCAGATATGCCCTGGTAGGTTGGTACCCTACGCAATTACTATAGTTCAATATAGGATAATATACTGTTACATTTTCTTCTTTGTGTGTTGGAATTTACGTCGCTTAAGAAACCCAGAGCACAGAATGGTTTCTTTTACTTCTAAAGGCGTCAGAGACAGTCCTTCACAACACCATACACTTGTATAGCGGTCAGTCAAACCAGCCAACGAGGATCCAGCACCAACGTGCTTCCTGGCGTCATAACCACTCTACGGCGGCTGCGTCCCGACTATGAACATTTCAAAACAGCTTCCTATATAGGCGTGGCCTGAGGGCCCCGCCGATAAGACATCCTTGTGTGGTGCACAACCGGAATAAATCATTCATTGATTCATTCCTGTTGTACAACCCACAGGGATGTCATATTTGTTATATTATACCGACAAAAATATAAAATATGTAAGGGGGAAAAATGACGAAACCAGACATTTTGCAAAAAATATTCTCTTTTGTTTAGTTGACAAATTCTGTAGGTGTTTGCATGCATTTTTGCCAGCGGGATTCAATGAATCCTGCTTTTAGGGACCACAAACCTTTGCTAAAGAGTGAATTTAACATGACGATTACTCTATGGCCCTTGACCAACCAGGATCAAGAATCTTCAAATGGGGCATAACAATAACGATTAGCAAGTACAAAGGCGCTGAAGCACAATGCCATCTCTAAACAATTAATTTCTATTGTTCAGAAATTGACTCTCATCTTAGAGATAGCTAAACTTACCTGTGCCAAACAAATGGTACTGCAGCCTACTCCAGAGAGATGAATGCTCATCTAGATTTACTCCTATAGTCCGATTAGATATAAAGTCCACTGGAATGAAGATGTGGTCTTCCATGCTTTCTCCCACCGGTAGATCAGCAACAACTTCGATCTAAAAATAATAATATACATATACATATATATATATATATATATATATATATATATATATATATATATATATATATATATATATATATATATATATATATATATATATATATGTATATGTATATATATATATATATATATATATATATATATATATATATATATATATATATATATATGTATATATATATATATATATATATATATATATATATATATATATATATATATATATATATATATATATATATATATATATATATATATACTGTAAATCTGGTATTAAGTGCGTTATTAAATTTTGGGGTTTTCTCATTTTCAGATTTTCAGAGCTTAACTACTCAATGCTATGCTTGTTATGATAATATTCAATAGGTGGCGCTTTTACTAAAGACATTCCATTTTATAAAAGGGACTGCCACTGGTTAGCAGCTGGTGTAGCAGCTTTAGTGTTTGGTCACCTAAGGTAGTAGGTAGCAGGGAAGACACTCAATTGCAAGTAGTACATCTGTTACTATTTTAAAGCTAGTTGTCATGACCAACAGACTGGACCGGTCACTTGACCTGGAAAGCTCTTGTGTGTGAAACCAGTACACAAACACACACACACACACACATGTTTGCTGAACTTACAAACAAAGCTAGTAATTGCCAGTGTGCCCACCTTGCTACATACCAGTATCAAAAATGCTTTCAATGCTGTGCTTATTACATTGTTAGATTGAATACACTATCTGAGTATAATCAGCATGATATAAACATTTAAGTTGTTTTTATCTTGATTATTCTCCCACCCCTTAACTATGTTGAAATTATTGGAGTAGCTTCGTTTCAATGTAATGTATATGGCGCCATCTAGTGGATAAATACTTAACTAAACTTATGGATTTTTGGCGTCTTGTAATAAGTGCGAATTGTGTGTGACGCTAAAAACGCACTAATTACACACACGCACTTATATCCAGATTTACAGTATATATATATATATATATATATATATATATATATATATATATATATATATATATATAAATATATATATATATATATATATATATATAATACAAGTGGTTTATTCTGCCAAACCTTTCTGAGTTGGGTCAGTTCGGTATAATGAAAGTCGGAAATATTGTACCATACATTTACAGTATTATTCTTTTTATTAGAATATCAACCTTCAGTATCGGCTTTTCGGAATAAAAAATCTCGTAAAACTCCAAATTTACAAATTCGGTTAATTTGCACCTCGGATTAATTTCCTATTCTACAGAATATATATATATATATTTATATATA
>OZ012686.1:22982817-23047101 GCA_963942565.1 Maea johnstoni
AATGATAATAATGATAATGATAATTATAATAGCAACAATAATAATAAAACTAATAATGACAATGATAATGATGAGTGGGACTACCTAGTTGGTGTTCGCCATTATAATCGATCGGTCCGTCCATTCCTGCCTCTGTGAAACCTTTCAAAAAGATGTCATTTGCAACCGGATTGGGTGTGGTAGTAACATGTAATGGGCCAGATGTGCCGTGGTATTTTTCTACAAAAGAGAGATTGGATATATATATATATACATATATACATATATATATATATATATATATATATATATATATATATATATATATATATATATATATATATATATATAATATATATATATATATATATATATATATATATATATATATATATATATATATTATATATAAATATATATATGTAAATATATATATATATATATATATATATATATATATATATATTATATATATATATATATATATATATATATATATATATATATATATATATATATATATATATATAAAATAAGCCACCTTTTGGGTGTCTGTTGCTGCACTGCTAGTCACAAGAATATTACTGAAATACTGTGTGACGCTTTCGAGTGCAACAGGCATAAAGAGTTAACAAAACAGCTTATATCTATCATGTCCATCTAAATCACAGCTATCATTTTCTGATTCAACACATAGATATCTGTCTACTGTTAATTCCTTTCCTTTTACATCCAGTAACATTATGACTGGTTATTAAAAGCATTTTGGAAGTCACTGTAATCATTTGATCACTTGATATCATCCTGTGAACGTTCTATATAAATAGCGAAAGATACATGGTATACAGATGGTGTATTGCTCAATTGCAAGAACACCCCCACCTCCAAGATAACCCAGCCATCTGTCGTCGATTTACATTTAACGATATTTCATTTGCGTCAAAGTGATTGGCATTAATAGATCGATTGACTACGTAAACTATTTACCATTCTTGGCGAGTTCCGGATCCTGCATGTTTTCTGATTTCTTGAAGTATGGCAATATGTCATCATAACTCCATCCTGGATTACCAAGCGCTGCCCATCCATCGTAGTCATAGCGACTGCCTCTCACATACATCATGTAATTAAGCACACTGGTTCCCCCTAGGACCTTCCCCCTAGGCCAGGCACTTTTCTAGAAATGAAACGAATATAAATGTGTTGTATCTATAATTGCCCAGAAACTTGATTGGAAGATTGGAACCAAAAGGGAACGGTAAAAATTGCCATTATACAAATATGACATCCCTGTGGGGTTTTCACCAGGAATAACTTCCCCGAGAGAGCTACGCCCTCGAGCGACAATCCTCTCTCTTGTTTTATTATACCGAACAAAATACATAACACAAAAGCGGGAAAGATTACAAACACCTGAGATTTGGAATAAACATTCATCGTCTACCTTGTTGACCTAATTTCACCGGTAGGTCACTCGGGAAACTCGGTGGGTGTGCGCGGGTAATTGGGCCAGCGTGTGTTAATCAATTAACACACGCTGCTGCTGTGTGTTAATCAATTAACACGCGCTCTTGCTGTGTGTTATTCAATTGAATAACAGCCGCTGTTAAGGACTACAGCCTTAAGGAGAGAGTATAACATGACGATAAATCTATGGCCCTTGACCAACCAAAATCAAGAATCTTCACGTGAGGTATGAATATATGAAATGATTCCAGGTGTGTAAGAATATGTGTATGATCACGTGTTAAAGGCTCAAGGAACATGTAACAATGATGGGGTGCATTATGCTTACTTTATTCTTCAATGACAGGCAGGCATTTTTCTGGGGCTCAGTGCGGTACTGCCAGTCAATTGGTGTTTTCTGTAGGGCGCCACAGAAAAGGGGAACGTGGGTGGCCGGATGACTATCTTCCTCTCCCCCAGCCTCCAGAAGCAAGACTTTCTTGTCAGCATCCTCACTGAGTCTCGTGGCAATCACAGCTCCAGCAGAACCAGCTCCAACTATAGGACGTGGTAAATGAATGACAAAAATGAGAAACTCCGAGGGTGTGTGCCAGAAGCATACAACCAGCAAAATAGCGGTGGAAAAGGAAACAACTCCAGACATAAAATAAAGGACTAAAGGTATTTAGGAAGGGGATAAAATTGTCCCGATTTTTTAAAAGTTGAATTATACTCTTCAAAATTGTCAGCTGATTCAGATTAGTAAATTACATATTTGGCTAGCTACATGTATACGCGTAATGCATCGTTCTTTGTCTGCCATAAGGCATTGAAAAATGCCCGGGGGGGGGGGGGGGGGGGGCACACCCGCGTTATATATTTCGCGGAAGAAGTTTTTTTTTAAAGACCTCCGCATGTCCGCGATTTTGTAAAAGAAGGGTACTTTTTTGTACCCAGGTACGAACTATATGGGGCTCAAAATCCCCTTACAATCCATGAAATATACCCGGCTCTGACGCCGAGTGACTCCCGAAGTGACTGGGCTTCCGAGTTTGCTGGCGCCACTTGCTGCCGCTTAATACGCAGAGGATTATAAAATCTAAAGTTAAAAGACGTGTTCCTGTTCATCCAATATCAGTGTTTTGATAAAAGAAGGGGTGTTTATTTAGTGGAAAAAGTCAGCGTTTTTATTAAAATAAGGGTGCTTTTTTGGCCAAAAATCAGTGCTGTAGGGGTATTTTTAAATTTTGATAACGAGCGTATGCGCCCCCCTAAATATCCAAGTGAAGAAAATATATCTTCAACACTTGGCTGGAAAAAGCACAAAAGAATGTCGATCCTGCTTTCACCTTTCCAGAATGTTGCAGCGTGACATTTTTTTTCTTTTTTGGGGGGGGGGGGGTGATTAACCTATTTAATGCGGGATGTATTTATCGTCTGACACACAAGGACTCTCTTGATAACAATACAAACTTTTGAGGGAATGCTGTTGCTCCCGTCAGCTATAACAATCCATCTTCAAATATATTGCTTGAATAAGAAAGTTAAATACATTTTAAATTGTCAGACGATGCATGAAAAAGACATTTTCCCCTTAAAAAAGTTTGAAGTGAAGTAAAAACCACTGAATTTTTTTTATATAAACCTTTATTGACCTCAATAGCAAATACAATGCTAATCTAGGAGGTACAAAAAGAAAACAATAAAAAAGACAAAATAAGACAATTCAAACATCAACACTAAAGTAACATGGAAATATTTGCAATGGTCAAAAGTGACAGTGAGTGAAATAACAGAAAAAAGGCAATTACAGGATAAACGCCACTAAGAGAACCTGTTTGAGTCAGATATAAACAGTTGGACTTCTCTGAATACTTTGGTGTTTTCTTCCTCTGATAATTGTTGATGTCCTTTTAATAAGAGCTCAAGTGAGATTTTTATTCCCGAACCCACTAACATTTCTGAAATTGCATTTATCATCTTAACTCTTATTGGCCTATACTGGTTACAAAAAA
The DNA here is from genome assembly GCA_963942565.1 of Maea johnstoni. Taxonomy (NCBI): domain Eukaryota; kingdom Metazoa; phylum Annelida; class Polychaeta; order Spionida; family Magelonidae; genus Maea; species Maea johnstoni. Next base: position 22,986,258 of record OZ012686.1, read on the forward strand.
GGAAGTAATGATCTGGGTCTTCCACAGAGTGACCACATGAACATGCTGGATTCTCACAGAGATTCCTCTGATGCAAATGGTAGTTTAAGTTACTAAAACCAACCCGTAATTGGGTGTGTATTACAGATAACCTTCTTTCACCACAATAGTAAAATGTTGGCACTTTTTTAACCACAGTTTTACTCAGATTGCTCTTGAAACTGTTTAGTGTGGGAATAGATCTCACAGATATTGGAAGATTATTCCAAGCTTTTAGTGCTGCAGAATTGCATTGCTGTAAAACAATGGGTGAGTTCAAAAACGTATAAAAGGTCCATCTTTACTTTGTTGATTTAGTTGCATACGTTTAAATACAATACCTAATTAAAACAAAGACAAAAGACACCCTGACTATTTACATGGGAAACTACTATTTCGCAAAGAGATTGTGATGTTCAGTACCATTGACATTGTAAAAAATGTTATCAACATAAATTTATTTCACTAGGCTTGCATTTCACTCGCATTGGAGCATAATAGGTAGAGCTGTCATGCTGACTAGCGGATGTGTTGATGATAAAGGTACAACGCACACCTTAAAGAGGCGTTTGATTATGTTCGGAAGGTTTCTTTTCGTATTTCTCCTCTCCCAATAGCCAAGGGCGTTAACCTGAAAGAGTCTGGACCTGGGAACGGGAAGGTATTCTATTAACCTTATATCTAGGGCACCATAGGGGCCCTTTTCAATGCCACATATTTATTTAACAACTGAAGCAACCCCCTTATTACGATGCAGCGGAGACTGGGGCCCGGGATGTCACGCCGCTTGACAGGCGCCGATCCATGCCGATTTATAACGATGCACGTGCATAGTTCATGCTCTGAGGTGCATCTTTTGGTAAGAAAGAGCATCGTTCAGATATGAAATTTCAGATTGGTTATCACAGGGCTGTCCTGAAATAACTTGGGAATGAACAGAAAAATCAGAAACTAGATGAAGGCAACATGAACATGTGTTGTGATTAACATTTTCATACAGATATTCATGGTTTATCAATAGATGTCACCATTACCGGGTGACATCCCCTCACCACTTCGGAAGATTTCGCTGAAGTCTCTTGCATAGCTCATAAGCAAAACATCAAATTCAATACTTCCGGGTATGAAAAGCCAAAATGATAAAAAAAACGAGTTGGATATGCTAAGATGCTGAGCTGTGAAAAGTTAAAAAAAAAGAAGAAGTTGTTTGTGCCCTGCCCTGCCAGCCAAACTGATAAAACATGTTAAATGTGTCCTGACCTGAAAAGTCAAATGATAAAAGCAATTTGGTTGTGACCAGATATGATACGAAACGTCAACATGACAACAAGGAGAGTGAGATGCTTTCAACAAACAATATATTTATGTAGACAATTCCTTGGGTATTCCGGTTAGGTTTTATGTCGAGGGCTTGATCATCGTTTGATACAGTTAAGATATTACGCTCTTTTGGAGAAAAAGGGGAATAATGCCACAAAAACGTTGATAATTGAAAAGAAATCAAAGGATTTTTTATATTCGGAATGGGAAACACTATGGACTATTCATAGGTATTCAGATGATGTATTCAAAATAAAGCATAATGCCATGAAATTAAACTGATAACCAAAAGTATATAGTTTTATGTGCGTAGTGTTTATGTTTTATGTCATATAGAGCATATAGGAGTCTTGAAATTCTAAAATGTACAACAGTCAAAGAGATCCATCTGTACTGCTTTCATTATTTTGAAAGTTAGGTAATTGAGTACAAAAAATATAAAACCTGTCTACAAAGGCCACTGACAAGATTACTCAAAGGTGGTCGCTTTATGCAGGTGGATTTAAGAAGTAGATAAAATATACATTTATCTCAACCGGCTAAGGTAGGTTTAGTGGTTCTAGTTGGCTTCTTAACATGTTTGACTGCAGATACAATACGCACTGCTGGCTTGGTTTGAGATGCAGTAGTTGTGAATCATGGCACAATTTACAGCCGGTGGTGTTTGCCAAGAATGTGTGGTGTTTGTCTTGCGTGGCTTTGACCTACAAATCAGGTTATATTTATTTTTTCATGAAAACAATATGACGATATCGTGGCGCTGTTAACGCAGGAACTTTAACCGAATTGGGCTATATATGTGAGAAGCAGCAAACTTGGTACCCGTATACTTCTAACCCAAAGGGCACATTTTTTACATGGTATCCCATCCAATCTTTCGGACAAAGCGATTTGAGAGATGAAGTTTTGGAGAAGGGTCGATCGGGTACAAGGCGTTATTGGGACTAAACGAGATGGAGGCGCTGAGACGGAAATGTAGGTGGGGGCGATCTCAACTGTCCTCGGTTGGCCCTGAAGTATGGACCATTCAAAACAAAAGATAAACATGAGTTGTGATCACTGGCCACGAATCTCGACCAACCGACGTTCTATTGAAGTGCTGTCTTGCAAACATAAGTGAGAGGTGTTTTGAGGATACCTATTCCTGGATCAGCTCAACCCAAAGTCAGGGTGAAAAACATACACCCTTTTTGTCTGCAATGGTTTGAACTGTCAAAACCATTTATCTTTTATTAATCGTGTCTATATACACACCTACGGCTATATAAACAGTGAAACATATTTCATCCCAATCATTCGAAAGTGTATGGAGTGTATGCAATCGCGCATTTGTATCACTTGCCCTTTCTGATCCTCGGGGCTGGAAGGGCATATGTGTCTTCCTTGTAAAATAGTCCCAAACGACTTAGCTATCTGCTTTGACCATGCCGCTTCCCTGGAGATAGAACAGTTTGACTGATAGTTTCAGTTTCTGCCTGAAAATTCTTCGAAGCCAGTGTTTCAGAGAATGACAGAATTAACAAATGAAACCCCCTCTAGGTCCAAGTCCCATCTACGTTGAATTATTAGAGGTCCTGGAAATCAGCATTCACTACATAAACCACAATTAGTAAGTAAAGTTGAGGCTTACGGAACATTCAAAAATATTTTTTAAAATACTCATCGTGCAAATCCCCTGTGGAGGTAGGACCTTGGACCTTACCAAAGACATACCTGTCAACTCTACTGGTTTGAGCAGTACCCTCCTGGTTTCATACCCCAAATTTGGTGTCTCCTGATAGAGCACCTGATTTGAAAAAATCTACTGATTAGCGACTGATTTCCTGATTTTCAAAATTCCTCCACCCGTTTCCCAGAAAGTGGATCAGTGACTGACACAGTGGAATTATGTCCGTCAAAGTGGAATGCTGTAATAAGTCCGCTGCAGTGGTCAGTGGGTTTAATACGCGTCATCGTAGAAGAGAGCTAAATATACGCCCGTGATTGAAGTATGAAAAAATCGACTTTAGGGTCAAACAAGCCTCCAGTATAAATGCGACATTTTCCTTGTGTAACGAGCATATACATCCGATATCCCTGATTCTAAGCAGTTAGAACTCTAGAAAAATATGGCTACAAATTTAAAATTGCTCTCTAAATAGTTTTAGGACATCGCGAACATGTGCACATATTATAAATGGTACAAGCATGTTTAAAATGTAGTTATGCCACCTCGTGTGAAATAGCCTAGATTTCTAGGCTGTCATATTTTTTCTGTCTTTTTTTGTTTGTTACCAGGCACCGAATAGTATAAGTAGCCATATGTCTTTAACCTCAGTTCCTAGCCAAGTGCCAACACCTTCATAATATGCTGAACATAGAAGTATTTGATCTTGAAAAATGTAAGTGTTGTTCACTACGATATTTTCAGTGATAAACCTATCTCTGTGCGTTTTTGATGATTGAACATATCATATTGAAGCAACTGTGATCTGCTACATAAAATCAAAGTTATTCGTGTATTCATGTGTGTATGGTCATCAATATAATGGCATACTCCTCGGCTAAATTATCATCCAGAAGGACTCAATTCTAGAAGGGAAACTGTGCATTGAGCATGTAATATTCTGATGGAAAACGCGAAATTGTGCGGCAAAAAGGCGCCCGCGACCGCATGTCAATGGCTGTTATGGTTCTATCTCACTATACTGTATTGATAACTGGAGCAATTGAGCTATTGTTGTAGTAAGCCAAGTGCCAAAATCTTCATAATATGCTGAACATAATGTAAGTGTTGTTCACTAAGATTTTTTCAATGCTACTATCCTGACCCCTGGTGACCAGGATTGGAACTAAACAAAATGCCGCAAAAGTAGTCCCAACAGCGAACTTCGCGATACCTCCTGATTTGGGATGGTAGAATGTTGACAAGTATGCAAAGACATGAATGATCAATTGGAAGAGTCTGTTTTTTACGTTAAGAGCGAGTATTGGCATTTTGCCACAAAACAAATTCAGCCAGATATACTCTTTAAGGATGCTACATCACATCAAAATAGCCACTTTTTGTGAAGTTTATAATTTTTCGTGAGTTGTGACTTAAACAATACCAAAGGTCCCGATGTACTCAGTTTTGATATATTCAAATTTTGTAATGATTTGGGTATTGAGTAGGTTTCTTATATGGATATATGGATTGGAGAGTCAGATACCGCGTATTAGAAATCGATCCCCGTATAACTACAGGCTGTAGTGGGGACTAAGATCTCAGTGTTGTCATATATGACAACTATCCGCTTCGTTTATAATAGCACATAGAAAGAGCAATACATGTGTTATAACTGAAAGAAGATTTGTTACGAGAAATATCTATACTAAGAGGCGAATCGATACCCTCAAGATATATATATATATATATATATATATATATATATATATATATATATATATATATATATATATATATATATATATATATATATATATATATATGTATATATATATATATATATATATATATGTATATATATATATATATATATATATATATATATGTATATATATATATATATATATATATATATATATATATATATATATATATATATATATATAACCGCAAAAGTGCCCATTAGGTGACCATGCTATTTTTGGCAACCATTGGCTGACACTTCATATATCTGCCATTTAAGGTATGAGGAGAACCCCAATGAGCAAGGCAAGCTATTTGCAAAAAAGATGTCAGTTTGTGGTGAAATATTCCATGATTGATTTATTTTAAAAGATATAGTTTTTTGATGTGTCAACCGATGGTTAAGGGGTATTTTGTGATTCCACAAATCCAACCATTAAGGAACACCAATTATATTACATCACTAGAACCAACCTTATGGTGACATATATTTTATTTTCAACAATTGCAACCATCAGCTGACATATGCTATATATTTTATCAACATAACCAACCATCTGGGGGAAATACTTATAAGGAGGTTGTTTTTTCAGTATTGTATCTACATAAACATCCATTTTACCTGTATGCCATAAAAATCACATTCCAATTTGTATGGGAAAAAGTAAAATTTAATTTACCCTCCCTCTAGAGTGGTTGGGAAAAATGAGGTTTTATTTTCTTTCAAAAAACAGCTGTGAAAATAAAATGTTTTAAATATATATATATCAAACAACGTTCAATTGAATGGGGCAACATGGTGTATATATGGAAATAAGAACGGCAGGATGTAGTCAAGATTAAGTTTTGTAAATCACGAATTCCCATACCATTCGCTCTGTGTCAGGCGAATCTGACGAAAGGTTTTCTCATTCTGCTGAAATTACCTTGAACTTAGAGCTTGTTGTGCTTAACGTTAATCAATATTATGTCGGGTAGGGGTTTGGGGGAGCTGATGATAAATGTGCTACCCTTGTTGTATAAACGATGTACGGCAAGATGTCTGACTTCTCGCAGACATCACAACAAGGATAACTAATCATATAGTTATCTTTGATGAAAATAGACTGTTTCATTAAAAAACATAATCAAATAAGAGGGATTGGATTATTGTTATTTTATGGCCATATTTTCGTTTACAGACAGGGGTGTCCAAATTTTAGTTTAGTAGAAGTGGTAGTTGTAACATTAGTAGCAGGTCTAATGAAATATTGTTTCCTTACAATCTAACCATCTGGTTAGCTCTGAATCACTGGTGAATAGTTCACAGTAATCTGAAGTTTGGAATGATTGTTTGTTTAAGAAATACTTTTCGTGCCCAGCTAACCGTGACATGAGTAGTGTTTTATGGGGACATGGTTATGGCATATTTACTTTTACTGTCAAGCCCACTTCAAGAATCAGTTTATCAATTCATAAGAGCACAAAAGAGCACAAATGCATTACTTAGCAAAGGGTTGAAAATTGTTGAAGATGTGGTCATTTACGGCTATTTACAAACTAAAAGGCAACAAAATTGGGCGAAATGGAAAGGATTTTTCTAGAAAGAGTTATCAGCAGAAGTTAGGTCTATTTACCGACAACACACAACGTAGACGTAGTAGTAGTAGTAGTAGTAGTAGTAGTAGTAGTAGTAGTAGTAGTAGTAGTAGAAATAGTAGCAGTAGTAGTAGAAATAGTAGTAGTAGTAGTAGTAGTAGTAGTAGTAGTAGTAGTAGTAGTAGTAGTAGTAGTAGTAGTAGTAGTAGAAATAGTAGTAATAGTAGTAGTAGTAGTAGTAGTAGTAGTAGTAGTAGTAGTAGAAGTAGTAGTAGTACTAGTAGAACTAGTAGAACTAGTAGTAGTAGTAGTAGAACTAGTAGTAGTAGTAGTAGTAGTAGTAGTAGTAGTAGTAGTAGAAATAGTAGTAGTAGTACTAGTAGTAGTAGTAGTAGTAGTAGTAGTAGTAGTAGTGGTAGTGGTAGTAGTAGTAGTAGTAGTAGTAGTAGTAGTAGTAGTAGAAATAGTAGTAGTAGTAGTAGTACTAGTAGTAGTACTAGTAGAACTAGTAGTAGTAGTAGTAGAACTAGTAGTAGTAGTAGTACTAGTAGTAGTAGTAGTAGTAGTAGTAGTAGTAGTAGTAGTAGTAGTAGTAGTACTAGTAGTAGTAGTAGTAGTAGTAGTAGTAGTAGTAGTAGTAGTAGTAGTAGTAGTAGAAATAGTAGTAGTAGTATTAGTAGTAGTAGTATTAGTACTAGCTCTAGTAGTAGTAGTAGTAGTAGTAGTAGTAGTAGTAGTTGTAGTAGTAGTAGTAATTAAGTAGTGGTCCGGCAGCCAAAAACCCATTTTGGGGATGAACCCTGTTTTGTCAGGTATAGTTGTTTTGCAATTGATTATGAGAGAGTAAGGCATGCCTTTTCAGAAAATGTCGGATGACACTCTGGCATCCTTTAGCATTTTGAGATATTGGCCTCTCTAACCCACCTCCTGTGGACAAAATATGAACAAATCAGCCTATGTTGCATTTTCAGACAAATCATTTAGAAATACTACGTGATTTTTCCATTAGTCAAATATAAGCTTGTGAAAGTAGGAAATTATCTCAAATACATGAACATTTAGCATTTTTCCGATAAAGGCTATTTTACAAAGATGCCCTAGCTGATAAATGATCTGTCTCTTGTGATACAATGTGTAGGTAGGAGCTTGGAAACTTAGTATTTCCCTATTTGACAAAAACCATATTTTTTCAGCATTCTTTTTTAGTCACTGAACCTTTGTTTCTCAAAATGCAAATTATATACCATGCTGGAATGTTTCACATTATAAGAGAATATAGCAAGGATATAGGATATTTTTCTCTGCCACACAGCTTATCCAGGTGGCCAGGCAAATAACTTTCAGAATTACTATATTCAAGGAGGCCCTTTTAAGAATTATGATATATACTCTCATTAAAATTCATTTGCATATTACGTTCGGTCGAGAACTGCTTACATTTCAATTTATTGCTGCTATCTTACATTGAATATCTTGCCGTATTAGATAAGACTTTGAATTCGTCATGAATCCAACAATCTTGTTTCTTTTGTACATAGCCATAGGATTTCAATACCAATTACCATATGTTCAATTTGGTCGTCTGTAACTTAGATATTTTTCCTTTTATATCCAGTGGTTTTCCCTTCAAAATATTGAATTTTACTAGACTGGGAATGACGGTTTTTGTTAAAAGAATGATATATTTGCCGACCCACTCGCATACTTAAGCGAGGTAGTTACATCTTTACAAAGCTTGTTTTGATTTGAGATTATATATACATATTGAATGATTATATCAGGTTTTTTGACATACAATAAACTTGTCAGTGACCTAGGTTCAGTGGTTTTACCATGTCTTTGTGATTTAGTTTTCTCAAAAAACTGGCGAGTACTGATTTTGAGAAAATGTCGCAGAAAATGATAAACATGTATGCCAACTGAGGCAGGGAGACCTTATCAGAAAAAAAGTTCTGCTCTGGCAAGGCCAGAATTATTTTCTTCTAGTAGCAGAGCTGGGCAATCTCAATTTTCAGGACCAGAATACATTTTTTCTTACTTTCAGCACCAGATTGTTTAACTCGATTCTGTGAGCCAGATTTTTTCTAAAAAAGGACACACCCCCCACCTAGGGGGGTGGCCAAATCCCTAAAAGAGCTCTAGAAATATCTTTGATGGCCTTTTTCGTTATAAGTCGTCATCCATGCTTATTCATCTCCACATAGGGTGGGCTTTAGTGCACGGGTGGATGACATGTCTGATTTTGCTGCATAAGGCAATCTTGGGGCATTTTATGCTAAAAATCACCAAAAAAGCATGTTTTTCGCGATTTTCTCCTAGAAAATTCATTTTTCAAGATAGAAACTGAAAACTTGCTACAAATGTGTTGAAGAGGATGATTTTGATGTTAGAATATGTTGGGTTAGCATGACTTCAATGAACCCCCCGCTGTGAGTGATTTGGGGGGAAAAATAATCAAAAATGAGTGATTTTCGTAATTTCCCACAACTTGAATGTCAGGCTGTGGACTATTCCAAACTTCTCACTAAATAGTTTTGGTTTAGAAAACTACCCACAAAGGTATAAAAACAGAAAGTGAGTTATGTTTGAATATTTTCATGATATGCTACGTTTTGGGGCATTTTACAGAAAAAATGGCATTAAAACTAGTGATTTTAGGGATTTGCTTCTGGAAGGTGCAATTTTCATAGTAGGAACTTTGATGATTTTTCAGTAAAATACCCCCAAATTTAGCAAGTCAAAGGTTGGCAAACATTACTTATTTTTCCTATATGCCCATTCTTGGTAAATGTTCTGTAACAACATCAGTCTAGAATCTGGGTATAAGATATAATATACCTTTGTTCAAGTAAATGAGAAATAACAAACATCCTACTACTTTATAGGTTTTTACCCCAAAATCACCCAAAGCAGGGGTTATATACAATTCATACTAACACGAAACATTTGATTATCATAGACATCCTTATGAAATCATTTATGGCACGTTTTGAGTTCCTACTATGAAAATTGCACCTTCCAGAAGCAAATCCCTAAAATCACCTGTTTTATGCCATCTTTTTTGTAAATTGCCCCAAAACGTAGCATGTCATGATATGTGCAAACATGACTCACTCTCTCTATCTACACCCTCCTGGGCAGTTTTCTAAACCAGAACTATTTAGTTGAGAGTTCGGAATAGTCCACAGGATGATATTCAACTTGTGGGAAATTACAAAATCCTACTATTTTATAGGTTTTTACCATAAAATCACTCACAGCAGGGGTCAGATACATTTCATACTAACACAAAACATTTGATAAGCATAGAAATCCTTATGAAATCATTTGTGGTAAGTTTTAAGTCCTTACTAGGAAAATTGCACCTTCCAGAAGCAAATCCCTAAAATCATTAGTTTTAATGCTATTTCTCTGTAAAATACCCCAAAACATAGCATATCGGGAGAGGGGGGGGGGGTGGTCAGCGCTTTATGCTTTTTCTTTTCCAAAATAATCTATTAGCACCTGGATTGTGCACATGCTCAGAGTGCACGACCACATACCCATGGAGTTCTGTAGGGTATGGTTAGTTTAGAAACAAGATATACATTTAGTTGTTTCTACCCTTGGAACATAGGAAGAAATACAGCCTAATCCGATATGAATCGTTCTGTTAAACCTCAAGTGTCCCAAGTATGCTGTTATACCACCTGTACTTTACAAATGCAAATGAGTTAAAACGTCTAGTTTATAAGTTCTTCTATACCTATATGTCACAGTGTCCTCATAACTGTCATGAAACTCAAAAGAATTCCATAATACTCAGGGTAACACCCATATGAGTCATTGTGACCCACAATCTTCAAGTAAACATGGTATACATTTATCAGTGTCACTAGTGAGCAAGTAATTAATCAAATATGCATTAAGAAAAATGACAATCCGATGAAAGAATTGGAAATACCGTGAAGAGAATTTGGTTTATCACCTGCGATTATACTTTGTGCAAATAGGGAGGGAAAGTGAGGCAGTTATCAGAGAATATGATGTCAAATAACTAGCAAATACCTCTACTGAAACTAAGAGACAGGGGAATAGATAATTTGAGGTGAAGTGTCAAATAAATCACATTGTGTACCTGTATTGGAATTGTGTGAGGTGGTGGACAGAGCATTTCCGTCGAATGTTAAGAAATAATGTATAATTAGTTATTTATCCCAGTCCAGAGAGAGAGAGAGAGAGAGAGAGAGCATCATATAGGTACCCTTATATATATCTTTCCTGAAAATGAGAGAGAACAAGTAGCATTAATAGGGGTATTGCCCCACGAGTCAAGTGAGCTTTGCTAGTCTCCCACCATTGTCCGAGGTCAAATCGGGTCAAGGCATTTGATGAATTTGCAAATCACTTCAGGTCAGGTGATGGTTTTCCAAGGTACTACGTTATTCTCCATCATTAACACACTGACAAGTCAAAATATGTTCTTGATATAGCAGCAGAAAAATAGGGATAGGCGTGATTCGAATAAATGTTTTGATTGTTCTGTTGTCTGTTTCTCATAGACTTTTCCAGAAATATAGACCACTTTGGTTTTTCATGTGTTCCAGTTAAAAAAGGTCAATGTTTTGAATAGGTGATAGAGTCCGTACAGCTCGGCAAGCAGTCAGAAAGGCGAAATATTCGAGATTTATAAGACCTATAGATTCATTGTATGGCCACAATCTCCATCCTACTTTTTGTGATATATTATCAAAACATGCGTATCTCTTAATGGATGACATGCCATATACAAAATCGGGAAATTCCAATTTAATCAAAAAGTTCAAGTTCTTTTGTAATAGTGTCATATTTGAATAAAAAGTCCCGCTGTCAGTCAAGTCAGCGCCTTAGTCAACGTCTATAAATACCAAATACATATACATACAAAGCTGTCCCTGACCACGGCCAACAGGGTTCAACATGACCGAGCCTAGTCGAAGTACCTAGATTTATCATCTAGGTGACCACATATGTGTTTGATGGAAATCCTGCTTCATTGCACACAGAACACCATGAATGGGAATGCTGTTGTCATCTACTTAGTGTAGGAAATCGCCCTACACGAGGAAAACCACCGTGTCACCCCAAATAGAACAGTGGTGTATTTATTGACCACTCCATTCAGAAATATGAAAAAATACACAAATACACAAAACATATGAACAAGATGGCCGTGAGAATTGCGAATTTCCAGTTCTGCTACTAGGAGAAAAAAGGTTCTGGCCCCACCAGTCCAGACCTCTTTTTCTGATCAGGTCCTGCCGCCCCAGAACAAGCGTACGCCCTTAAACATGTTTATCATTTTCTCTGACATTTTTTCAGATCAGTACTCGCCAGTATTATGAGAAAACTAAACCGTAAAGACATGGTAAAACCACTGAACCTAGGTCACTGACAAGTGTATTGTATGGAACAGAGAGTTATGAAATGGGCGATATTCCTGCATAAACAAAAACCTGATATAATCATTCAATATGGATATATAATCTCAAACGCTTCGTAAAGATGTAGCTACCTCGCTTAAGTATGCGAGTGGTTTGGCAAATATATCATTCTTTTGACAAAATATGTCAGTCCCCATCTGGTATAATTCAAAATTTGCAAGGGAAAACGACTGTGTAGAAAACGAGAAAAATCCAACTTGCTATACTTGCTATTAAATTGGTGAATATCACCTTTGTAAGTCTTTTCTCGTTTTTGAGATACTTGGGCCTGAAAATGCGACATTTGTTCATATTTGTCTACACTTAGAGGTGGGTTAGAGAGGGCAATATCTCAAAATGCTCAAGGATGCGATGGTGTCATTCAGCATTTTCTGAAAGGGCATGCCTTACTCTCTCAATCATACAAGAAAGTAAATTGTAGTAGTAGTAGTAGTAGTAGTAGTAGTAGTAGTAGTAGTAGTAGTAGTAGTAGTAGTAGTAGTAGTAGGAGGAGGAGGAGGAGGAGGAGTAGTAGTCAAGCAGCAGCAGCAGCAGTAGTAGTAGTAGTAGCATAGGAGCGTAGGAATAGCATTAGTTGATTGTGTAGTAGTAGTAGTAGTAGTAGTAGTAGTAGTAGTAGTAGTAGTAGTAGTAGCAGTAAATTGTTCAGTAGTAGTAGTAGTAGTACGTTATGTTGCCAGTAATGAATACTTTTGGCCACAAGAAACATGTTCCTGATGTCAGATAAGAAAAATAGAGGTTGATTATAGGATAAACTAAACTAGGTAATTAAGGGTCGTGTTTATGTGTGGTTTAGCCTCATGTTTTTCTTACAGCTACTGTGTAGACCATTTTTGTAGTACCAGGCAAGGATCAATAGCTGTCTACATGGATGCAGCTTTTGGTATCAAAATGCGTTGTTTTAATTTCAATCGCCACCGATACTAATTCCAGCCTGGGGAGGTAAATTTCTCATGTATTGACCCAAGTCATCTTGAGCATGTGAGTTAACATAAACATTCAGGCTGTAGACAAAAGATATACTCCTGCAGGATTTCAACTATAACTGATAGCACAGTGGTGGTCTGTAAGGTGCGGTGATAGCGTAGGGTCACTTGCTATCAATTGCACACCCAAACAAAGAGATTAGCAGGTTTACGAATCAAAGGTCTACCTGCAGCATTCTATGTGTATACTATCCCGTGATAATGAATAGGGGTATCAGGCACTAAAGTAAGCTGATAGGGTTAATTCTCTTGACTTGTTTTCCATCTGCCCTGCTTTTACTTGACTATTTAGCCTACGCATGGTCCGTGTATATCATGCATAGAAGGTCTTCTGGTGAAGAATATATTTAGCATCCCAAAAATACCCTCCCGGTAGAAGGAAATACCCACTACATGTACTAGATAGTCACAGTTGATCACATTATGAGCAAAGAGTGAAGAAGAAAAAAATTATAGGTAGTTTGTACAGGAAACAATATTGCTTAGGATATACTGAACACGCATGTTGAGTGGTGAACCACTCTTCGCTTTTCATTTATTTCAGAAGTTATACTAATTTGTGTTTCCCAAACCCCAAAATCTAAATCATAGTTTTGCCGTCTCAGTGAACCTTAAGAACGCCATTTTTTGTATACCGGCAGGGGTACCTTGATTTTTAACCCCCCAAAAATCCTGAAAAATGTCTGAAACCCTGGCACATGGGTGATCATCTGAGAGTATTCAGCAAGAGCTACCCAATGAATACCATCAGGAGAGAGTTTATACGTTTTTCAAAATTCTTTGCGTCCTAGTGCTTTGAATGAAAGAAGCCTCAACATTGGAAGGGTTGATAGAAAACTACCAAAATTTCTAAGAAAATTGAGCATAGAAGGCGGAGTGCGATTTGGTAGTGCCATGTTGAGTGGCAGGGCGTAGTTGATTCAAGTGTTCAAGACTTAGAATGGGCCACAAAATAGTCATCGATGGTTTGAACTGAGTGATTAAGCTTTGTGATGCTGGTGGCTAATTTGGTCATTACAAAATCATTGATAATGACACGACCAAGGAGTGCCAAGAGAGATGTTGGTCAAAATCGCTGACCAATTTAGCCACCAGCATCATAATTAGGCTTAATCACTCAGGAAATGTGGCTCACTTTCTTAATATACATATTGTTCTTGTTTGCAACAATAAACTTTCTATTACAGGAGGGTGAAAAGATACATTTTCTTTATATATGTACTATTATAGTACGCATTTAAAGAAAATGTATTTTTTCACCCTGCTGTCTAAAACCCTGTGGGCAAGGCATCTATACTCATCTTATGGAAGGAATAAGGTAATAATAAGAATAATAATGAGAATAAGGATGGACAGCTAATTAGAGTGCCTTCTTGTTCACTTGGTCGATTGTACAACACCTTGTACTTAAGTCACAGTGCACAGTCTATTACAATTACTTATTACTGTAAGATTTTGACTGTCTATTACTTTTTACATGCTATTACTTTTTAAATCGGTCTATTCCCTATTACTTTTCTATTACCTATTACTTATTACCCCATGTCTGGTGCTATACACATTGATAATATTCCGGCTATGAAGCCAACTGCTGAAGTATAGGCTGCATAGTCGGCCAGCCGGCTACGCAGCCACTTCCAATTTTTTTAAACAAATTATAACAAGTGTGACAAGCAACGAGAATAGTCACACCGCATAGAGTTTGAATAATGTACACTAGATATAAATCTAGAAAAAGTTTTTTTTGTGTGTAAAAACTGAGTGTCTACTTCAGCTACGAAAATAGACTAAAGGTAAATTTACATAACAAAGAAATAACATGCAAAAGAAATTGTCAAATCTGTTACCCATACTATCATACGACTTAAGCATAGCAGCTGTCAGTTAACAGGTTGCAGACTGCCATGCTATATTATAAAAGTGGGCAGAAAGTAATACAACAATATATCTCAAAGAGCAGTACCTACACTATAAATTAAGAATATCTATATGCCAAACAATACTGAGTTTATGCGGTTAATGCTAAGGGCTATTCGGGAAAAAACAAGAGGGGGGAGGGGTATTTGTAGGAATGCACCGATTTTATACCCCCACGCAATGATTCATTTCATGATGAAAACCTCTACAATGATTTTTGATTGAATAACATCTAGACCCCCATTCCGATTTTTCCGACTTTAGAATGCAGAATCTGGAAAAAGATGCAAACAACGCATGTAAGTTGTAAACCAGTCACTATTATGGAATCCAGATATTTTGTCACCAAGATACTTCGTCACCATACAATTTCAATTTTGGTCACCGGTATTATTTCCGTACATTCGAAGGGCCAATAGGTATATACTTCTTCATTCATTTTCGTAACAGTAGAATTTCGTTTTAAGTTTCACACAGTTTTAAATAAAATGTGCTCTATCGTATGAAATGAAGGTGACATTAGGGAACCTTTTTCCCGATGTCGCTAGGAACTTGTGTAGGTCGATGAAATGGATTTGAAAAAAAGTAATACTACTAAACCCCTCAGATAATAGCTAGTTTTGACCAAGTTACCAATGTTCTTAAGTTTCAAAATATGTCATCCAAACTCATAGCATTATTAAGGGAGTAAGAGGGTTTTATTATGTCATGTTAACGAAATTGTGTGATTATGACAAAATCTCCAGCAACCATTATTACTGTCAAATCAAAATTGAAATGTATAAGCATTGATAAAACAAGGCCACTGCCTAATGGACCCCTTTACCCCATCCTTATCATTTAGATAAGTATAAGCTATCAATCCCTAACCCCATGTTTATGTTTGTTGGTTCACCCCTTTTGTTATGATTTTTAACGGCTCTACCCCTATTCGCAATGATATTTTAGGAGTGCGTTCCAGTGCTTAATTTGGAAGAATGCACTTTTTGCGGATGTCGCAGAATTGATATCTAAAGTATTGAAGTTTTCAGGTAACCTTTCATAAATGACCAGTGTACTGCTGCTTTCACTCAACTGCCCATAATGAAGACATTCACGGCAAACCACTCTAAGTTACCCACAGACTTATCCAACCAACCCTCACTCTATCATTCATCGTTATCACGTACAATGTACATAGTACTGATCTATTCACTAGCACCACATGGAGATACGGAGGGATCTCAAGTGGATTGAAGTTTATGAGAAGGTTCAACGTACACGCTTTTGATATATACAACTCCCATATTCACTCGAATTTCAATCAGTTTAAGACTTTTTCACTGCAAAACCATATATTTAAAAACAACTGGCCCTGCCCCAATCAGGATTCCAGGTTCCACCCCTGGTAGTAGTAGTAGTAGTAGTAGTAGTAGTAGTAGTAGTAGTAGTAGTAGTAGTAGTAGTAGTAATAGCCTATTAGTAGTAGTAAAATTAATAGCTAGTAGTAGTAGTAGTAGTAGTAGTAGTAGCGGCAGTTTGAATTTGGATGTTTTCCACACTTTTTCTGCCATAATGCGGCTAAGTCTTGAAAAGCCAGTTGTATCGGGTGGAAGTAGTAGTATTCACAGTAGTAGTAGTAGTAGTAGTAGTAGTAGTAGTAGTAGTAGTAGTAGTAGTAGTAGTAGTAGTAGTAATAGTAGTAGTAGTAGTAGTAGTAGTAGAAGTAGTTGAAGTACTAGTAGTAGCTAGAATTTGGATTTTTCCGTCACTTTTTCTGCCATATGGCAGCTTAGTCATGACTAGGCAGATGTAGCTAGTGGAGGAGACGGAGAACCTGAATAAATAAAGGACTTATTTAAGTAGTAAATAAATTGTTTTTTGTACTTTGACAAATGCATTGTACGATTTTTGCTTGCATTTTGCTTTCTTTTGAACAGCATTACATTGACTTATACAAGACTTTATCAGTTGATAAAGACTAGCAAGATTGTTGTGGTTCGGGTCAGATCATTTATCCCTAGACTGAAATACCACATTTAGTAATAACTCAAAGTATTAGCTATTGGGGTCTATAAGTTGGCTCGAAGAGAGTCACCCCTCTAGTTTTCATGTTTTGGTTGCAAAATAAAATGGAAGTGGATGCATAGCCGGCTGTACCAGACATGGGGTAATAAATAATATGTAACAGAAAAGTAAAAGGTAATAGACCGATTTTAAAAGTAATAGCATGTAATAAGTAATAGACAGTCAAAATCTTAAAGTGATTGTAATAGACTGACCCCAAAAGCCATCAGGTGTGCACTGTGACTAAAGTGCAGGGTGTTGTACAATCCCCCAAGAGAACAAGAAGGCACTCTGATTAGCTGCCCATCCTTATTCTCAATTCCTTCCATAAGATGAGTAAAGATGACTTGCCCACAGGGTTTTAGACAGCAGGGTGAAAAAATACATTTTCTTTATATACGTATTATAATAGTACATATATAAAGAAAATGTATTTTTTTCATTGGTAATAGAAAGTTTATTGTTGCAAACAAGAACAATATATATATATATTAAGAAAGTGAGCCACACTTCCTGAGTGACTAAGCCTAATTATGATGCTGGTGGCTAAATTGGTCATCAGCGATTTTGACCGACATTCTCTCTTGGCACTCCTTGGTCGTGTCTTTTATCAATGATTTTATAATGACCAAATTAGCCACCAGCATCATAAAGCTTAATCACTCAGTTCAAACCATCGATGACTATTTTGTGGCCCATTCTAAATCTTGAACACTTGAATCAACTACGCCTTGCCACTCAACATGGCACTACCAAATCGCACTCCGCCTTCTATGCTCAATTTTCTTAGAGATTTGGTACAGATTTCTATCAACCCTTCCAATGCTGAGGCTTCTTTCATGCTAAGCCCAAGTACGCAAAGAATTTTGAAAACCATATAAACTCTCTCCTGTTGGTATTCATTGGGTAGCTCTTGCTGAATACTCTCAGATGATCACCCATGTGCCAGGGTTTCAGTCATTTTTCAGGATTTTTTCAACATTTTGTATTGACTAAATTAGCCACCACCAGTAGAGGGGGTTAAAAACCAAGGTATCCCGCCGGTATACAAGGAAATGGCGTTCTTAAGGTTCATTGAGTCGGCAAAACTATGATTCCGATTTTTGGGTTGGGGAAACACAAATTAGTATAACTTCTGTAATAAATAAAAAACGAAGAGTGGTACACCACTCAACATGCGTGTTAACGTTCAGTATATCTTAATCAATACTTTCATGGTATGTAAGTGAAATGCTGGCTCACTTTCTTAATATATTCAATTGTACTTGTTTGCACTAATGAACTTTCTAATAACATCTTACGAATGTTCATGTAATGATGTATAAACTGCTAAACTGTGGCTGAAAGTGTGGCACACTTTCCTAATATATTGTTAATTGTACTTGTTTGCAACAACAAACTTTCTATTCCCAATCATGGTTAATGAAAAAATACATTTTCTTAATATTACATGCACTATACACATTGATGATATTCCGGCTATATAGCCAAATGCTGTAGAATAGACTGCATAGCCGGCTGACTGGCTTCGCAGCCCCCAGGGCTGCATAGCCGGCCAGCCGGTTACGCAGCCACTTCCAAATAAAATACTATCTGTTGCCCCGAATATTTAAGGATTAATAGATTGTGTCAGCTAGCCTAAACCGGTACATTATATTAACAAGCGCATCTACACTGAGTAGCACACTTTATTTTAAGAAATTCAGATCACAACATGCTTAGTCATTTGTCAAATAATTGAAAGCGCATCTGAAAAATGGTTGTGAACTTTGGGAGAAAAGTATAAAAAGTTTTATAACTTTACCAGAAACTTCACCTTCTCCCTCTGCTTTTTTTGCCTATTTATGAGTTTGCTTTGATTGTTATTAATAGATTTAACTGATAATTGATATTTGATACCATTTTCTTGTAAACAAAATAAAGTAAACAGGGGCAAACAGGTCCAATACCTGCATGGGTTAAGAAAGTGTACCACATCAGACCAGTTAGTTGAATACGTTTAGGCCCGTTTAGGTGTTGTTGAGCAAAATCTATAGATCCATAGTTGCTCAAGTTCTAGTTGGATCCTTAAAGATTTGGGCGAATCTGGATCTCTTTCCCCAAATTGTAAGACACGTGGTCTGATATTCGCCAAGACCTTGGTGGTCCTCTTGACTGGAATTGTGTTGTGTCACATACCTGCAATGTTTACACATACATTCACCGAGGGTTCTCTTGGTGTGACCAATGTACCAGGCAACAGCCAAAATAATATCATTGTTGTGTAGAAGGACGCAGATCAGAAGACTGATGCAGTTGTGTCAGTAGCAGTGGGGACTTCAACACATCAATACTGGAGAAAAACTGATTGCCCTTCTTTTGCCCCAGTTTTCTATTGCTCTTGTTGACAAATGCTGTTTCTACTCTCAGTTGCCCAATGTTTTCAATAGATATCCACATTACCACTGAGCAACGTTTCAGTGAGTGCACCAAATTTGCAGCTCCACCTATTGCTAATCAGACCCAACTTTTATAGGACCAAAGTGGACAGGCAAAAATATATATCTGGTATAACTTAATTTTTGTAAAGTGTTTTTGCATGTCATGATGCAAAATGGGTATTATAAGTTCTTCTTTAGGTGTACAACATAACAAAAGCAGGACATATTCCGTTTTTTCTGAGAAAATTAAGAAAAATATGTGCGTCGACTAATTGGTGTTGTTGTAAATCTGCCTAGAATTGAATTCGTCATAACTTGCAAACTATGAGTACTAGCAATTAGAAAATGACATTTCAACCTTAGCTTGATGAATACTGATGAATGACATAGAACAATTAACTCTAACCTGTTTTGTATTCAATTGGCGAGCTTTGACCTTTAGTCGACAGCAGATATTACCATATTGGCGACAATTGTCGACCTACGGTTGGTCTTTTGGCGACTAATGGTGGGATTTGTATACATATATATATATATATATATAAATATATATATATATATATATATATATATATATATATATATATATATATATATATATATATATATATATATATATATATATATATATGTATATATATATATATAATTATATATATATATATATATATTTATATATATATATATATATATATATATATATATATATATATATATACATACATACACATATACCTATATACATATACATATATATACATAAATGTACACATCATATATATTCATATGTCATGTAACCATACATTTTAACACAAAAACTGAGTTTAAGGTTATATATATATATATATATATATATATATATATATATATATACATATACATATATATATATATATATATATATATATATATGTATGTATGTATGTATGTATGTATGTATGTATGTATGTATGTATGTATGTATGTATATATATATATATATATATATATATATATATATATATATATATATATATATATATATATATATATATATATATTTATATATATATATATATATATATATATATATATATATATATATATATATATATATATATATATATATATATATATATATATATATATATATATATATACATTTATTTTCAATTCAAAAATGCCTTCCATGCATCAATATGAATCATATACATAATTGCTTAAACTTGGAGAATAGGTATAAATAAAAAACGCTTCCTCGAATATCAAACAATAAAATCCTTACCTATAATATAGTCATACGAGTCATCTAACTGGTGTTGTATCTGATCAGTAGGATACTGGAACCAGAGGTAAATCAGAAATGCAGAAAAAACTACCAGCAAGGAGTGGGTGGCAGCAGCCATGCTCGACTGAAGAAGTACGGAGTGTGGTGGCCGAGAGGAGAACTGGGGCAGTCAATAGAAGCACTTGCTTTTTATACAGGATGCCCTGGATGAGAGGTGAACAGCACGAGGAGCAGCATGTAAACATATACCTATCAAAGTAATACCCAACCATATATATTCTGGGTGGGGTGCTTGGTAATTATGCAGCGGTTCGGATAATAGTGAATCCGTAAAGCCAAGAACGTGTGTATGTATGTATCTATCTATCTATCTATCTATCTATCTATCTATATACATATATATATATATATATATATATATATATATATATATATATATATATATATATATATATATATATATATATATATATATATATATATATATATATGTATATATATGTATATATATATATATATATATATATATATATATATATATATATATATATATATATATATGTATATATATATATATATATATATATGTATATATATATATATATATATATATATATATATATATATATATATATATATATATATATATATATATATATATATATATATATATATACATATATATATATATATATATTAATATATATATACATATATATATATATATATAGAGAGAGAGAGAGAGAGAGAGAGAGAGAGAGAGCGAGAGAGAGAGAGAGAGAGAGAGAGAGAGAGAGAGAGAATATTTACACATTTTTAAAAATGTTACTCCATTCAAATTTTACGTTTCGTTCAGATTTGTTGTTGAAGACATAATTTTCTGAAAACTCCAAAATTTAAAAAAACTTTCCCTCTTAGATACTTTCTGGTATAACCATAGCAAAATCCAAGCAAATCTCTTTGCATTAAAATGCGTGTTTCAAGTGACCATTTTTGGTGAAATGCAATATAGAGAAAGGGGTCATAAACCTTTCCTATTTTTATGCAAACCTATGGTAGCTTCTGTGAAAGCTGGTCTCTAACTTAGCTGGCCTAGACAGCCACATTTAATCTGATTATGAGGAAAAGGGTCTAGACTTCAACATATGTTAAAACTGACGTAATCACCCTATATTCACAAATAAACTTCGTAAGCCACCTTAAAGGACAATTACACCTTCAGGCTAATATATGCTGAGAACTTACTTTAGTATGTATACTTTACAGTCCCTGTTCACCTGAATACTGTTTGGCTTCCTAACCTCTGAAATTGCACTTAATTGCCACCCCCCAACCAGCCATTAAGCTCAAGACCATGGGAGCCATTGTATCCCACAATGCACTGCAACTCCGCATCTGACAGGCAGTCCAGGCCAGAATAGTTGCACTTCCTGTATGTACAGCACCCAGCATCACACATGAAACACTGACAACAATGTTGTGAAAATGGTGATTTGTGCTGTTTATTGGATGCTACAACAGATCTGACAGGGGAAAAGGAAAGGGAGTTTCCTTTTTCTCCATTTCAAACCCAAAGATTAACCCAGAAAAAAAGGATTTAGCAGCAAGATGGCTATTCAACATTGGGACAGAATGGACAATGAAAAACTAATCATTTAAGTGGAGCCCAAAGTGTTTGTCATGAACACTTTGATGAATCTTGTTTTGAGGCTGAACTACAAACAAAACTCGGATTTAGGAGGTTTAAACACCCGAAACCTGGTGCAGTGTCTACAATATTCAATTTTGATCCCACACAGAGCCATGTTCAACAGGAGAGAAAAGAACGGGTCCAGAAGTGCTCAAAAAAGGAGGCAATATCTGTTACATCAAAATGGTGGAAGACAATTTCTCTTTAAAGGGTACAATAAAATGGCTAAGAAAGGGAGAGAGATAAAAGTACACTTAACATTTGTTATGGATAAGTTTGCTTCCGCCAAACCCCTTAATTTGCTGATTATTTATTCTATACCCTGAACATCAGAGTCATATAACTCATCATTTTTGATTGTTTGTATGACAGCTGGGAAAGGTTTGTATCAAATGACTTCCCTTAATAATTTTTAAATCCTAAAACTAAACCCATCAGGGAAAGTGTTTCTTAGATTGACAGTACTAGCCAGGTCAATTGCATTACATGACTGATTGATTAGTAGTTCCCCAGATTCACTTCCTGCAATGGCGATAGCAATCAACAAAATTGTGTTGAGATGGCTGTTTCCTGAGCACCTGAAGTCCCCAGGGTGTTTTCAACTCTGGGAAGTGCTTGCAATTGTTGTTATCTACCCAACTTACCATTTCCTGCCTTTTAACAACTACAATGTAAATCAGTACAAACAAACAATACTTTACAATCAGTGTACTATCTGAATGTGGTCTAGCGCGATGTGAAGGGTAAGTATTTTACTCTTACATCTTAAACTTACAGAATCTAGTGTGTCCTTGTAAACTCAATAAATATGTCATATGATCTTTGTCAAATTCCTGCTACTAGAAGAAACAGGACACAATGTATTTGGGCACACTCCTAGCCTTGTATATGCAGATGCTGGCTACTGCATAGGTTGTGCAACTATTCTGTCATGAGCTAGTTTCAAAATGGCCGCCCCCAGATACATGGCAAAACATGACTTAAAACAGCAATAAACTTTTAATGTGGAGGTGGGTGGTTGTGGGGTCTTGGATATGAGTAGAGTATACCCTAAGACACTATTTGGGCCCATGTTTTATGCATGGTGGAATTGTCCTTTAAGGACATACAGGACAATTCGCTCAAGTCACGGATTTCCACGAAATTTGGTACAGAGATTCCTCGGACAACCCTCTCTCAAAATCCTGAAAATTTAGGGGTGAGGTGTTTCATTCTCCCCCAACAGGGCGCCCCCTACAGGGCAATTAAGACAACTGTTCAAAATTCACAGATTTTCGTGTAGTAATTACAGAGAAGTAAAATGACAGAAAAAAACGATAATGCTGTACAAATATTCTTTAGTATATATATATTTCATTCTCACTTCCAAAAATATGGTTCCATTGTTTTGTTGTCAATTTAGGGGGCGCTACTCTGGCAAGTTCACCCGTGGTACCTCCGTATTGTGGGAAATTGGTGAAGTTATAGAAAAAATCTCCACATTCAGATTTTTCTTAAACTTGCTGTAATTGTTCTTTGGACCAAGTATTTTCATAAAACAAATTAAAAAATGGGGGTCAACCGTCTTGTTCCCAAGCTAGGGGGCGCCACATTACCAACATTTCATACAGAACTCTTCAATATTGCAGGAAGTTGGTGAAGCTATAGAAAAAATCTCCACATTCAGATTTTTCTTAAACTTGCTGTAATTGTTCCTCGGACCAAATATTTCCATAAAAAAAATAAAAAAATGGGGGTCAACCGTCTTGTTTCCAAGCTAGGGGGCGCCACATTACCAACATTTCATACAGAACTCTTCAATATTGCAGGAAGTTGGTGAAGCTATAGAAAAAATCTCCACATTCAGATTTTTCTTAAACTTGTTGAACCTGTTCTTAGGACCATATAAACTCATACAACAATCTAAAAACTGGGGGTCAATCGTTTTGTTTTCAAGCTAGGTGGCGCCACATTACCGGCATTTCATACAGAACACTTAAATATTGCAGGAAATTGGGGAGGTTATAAAAAAATCTCCACATTCAGATTTTTCTTAAACTTGCTGAAATTGTTCTTAGAACCATATATTGTTGTAAAACAATCTGAAAACTGGGGGTGAACCGTTTTGTTTTCAAGATAGGGGGCGCCACATTACCGGCATTTCATACAGAACACTTAAATAATGCAGTAAGTTGGTGAGGCTATAAGAAAAATCTCCACATTCAGATTTTTCTTAAACTTGTTGAAATTTTCTTAGGACTCGATTTTTTCATACAACAAATTAAAAAAAATAGGGTCAACCGTCTTGTTTTTAAGCTAGGGGCGCGATATTACCGTAAATTCAAGCAGAACACTAAAGTAAGGATTTATATTTTCAGTTATGAACGTATCTTCAGCTGTTGGAATTGTCTTTTGTGAAGTTTTTGCTTAGCTCTAATATCACAATCACCAATATCACACATTATCATTTTATATTTACTATTATTTTCATCATTATTATCATCATTATTATTACTATTTTTATTATTATTATCATTATAATCATCATTAGTATTACTTGTTATCCAGGGAATTAAAAAGTGATTTGGGTCTGCCACTATCTCGTACATACGCTCGTTATCGAAATTCAAAAATACCACGTAGAGCACCGATTTCATCCCAAAACAGCAACCTTTCTTTCGAAAAACGCTGACTTTTTCCAGTAAAAAAAACACCCCTTCTTTCATCAAAACACTGACATTAAGCCCCTTTTACACTATGCTGGCAACTTGCTCGCAACGTGGTGGCATAAGATGGTTTCGGGGGATTGCCACCACATTTTTACCCCCATAATTTTCTATTGAATCAAGTTTGTACAATGTATTTTTTATATCGAAGATATAGTCAATAAATACTTACTAACTCACTTATTGCCCCCCGTCGCCAATGGTCGCCAGTACGTTGCCAGCAAAATTTCGGCTAGTGTAAATGGGGCTTTAGATGAACGGGAACACGCATTTTTAACTTTTGATGTTAAAATTCTCTGCCTGTTTAGCGGCAGCAGACTCGGAAGTCCAGTCACTTCAGTAGTCACTCGGCGTCAGAACCGCGGATACTACGTGGATTGTAATAGGATTTTCACTACTCAAATTCGTACCTGGGTACAAAAACATACCCTTCTTTTACAAAGCGAGGACATGCGGGGGTCTCAAAAATGACCCTTCTTCTGCGAAATACGTAACACGGGTGCGCCCCCCCCCCCCCCCCCCCTCTGTGCCTGACTGCTACATCAAAGGAACGCTCGCGCCACTGTCTAAAATGTGCCTCCACCGCGCGCGTGAAGAGCGGCTATAATGACGCAATGCATAGTCATTAGAGGTCGCTCCGTTCGTATGTCCGCACTCCTCTGAAGCCAAATCCTCGCAGCCTTAAAGCATATGTTCATTCTGATCGTGATGGAGCCAAACTAGCATCATTGCATGAGTAATTTACGCTCCCCAGGTGAGAAACTGCTATCGGTTCCCTAATAGTAAATCGTGAAGTCTGGACTTTCTTATCTGAGCGAAGCACATTAATATAAAAAGATGCACTTTCATAGCTGAGCGAAGCATTCCAATATCAAAATATGTACCTCAGTGACCGATGCACATGCATCGTTGCAAACTGGTATAGATCCGCGCCTGCAGTATTGGCTTTGATCCCATCCTGGTTTTATGATAGGATGTGGGGCGTCGTGCTTCTAACAGACCAGTGGAATACCTTTTCGGGACAATGAATGCAAGAATGGCGTATACCTATTCAGAAAAGTGTTTACACAAAACGAACGAGAGCATATTTACATTACAAAAGTGGTAAAGCGGGGTCTCTTGACAAGTTTACAAATAAGTGAAAGAAAATGATGATTTATCGTTTATTGACTAAATCGTGAACAAAATAAACACATTAGCATCAAGCCTTGACCTTATTTGAACTAGCCTCTTAAGCAGTGATCGGTATTTGATGTGTGTATATCTATTGACTGTGCCCGTTGACAAATATGTCATGTATTGAAAAACATCATTACCCTTTCAATGAGCAGTAAAGAAGTGACATGTTGAGCAGCCCTATTGATAAAAGTTCTGTTTATTTCACTGTTTATTTTTGTTTACTCGTCCTACCATGAGCAACCCTTTTTCTCTTTGAGCACCTTCTTGATTTTTAAAGCTTTATAACCATACGTTCTTGTATCCTAGTTTGTAAAACTTTCTTCCTGTTGTGCTTGCTTGTAATACTTAATTCGTATGATGTTTCTGTATCAATTAGATACATCAATAAATTACAAAAATACATACATTGTAATGATTATTGTTACCTAAATACCGGTATAATATCACCAGCATTGCACCTATTATAATAATCCTAGGTATGAAATTGGAGGCAATACTCAAACTCGTCATTTTTGCAATATTTATAAGATGGGGTACAAAGGATAACAAAGCATACCTTAAAGGCAAGATAGAACTGTTTGACAAAAAGTGGGGATTCATAAAATCCTACTTCACCAAGAGTTCATAATGTTCCTTTAAAAGGAAACTACATAACTCAAATACGTGTAAATTGTTACTTAAAAAGTAGTAAGGATCCTAACCAAATCATGAAGGGACGCTTTAAAAATTGATTTGGAAATAGAATGTATCCATAGTAAACACATGAATTGAGGTCATGTTACCAGTACCCCTCCTAGGTCCATAACCCCCAGTTGTTGATGGGTGAAGCCATCAACAACTGTTGGTGACCAGACATTTGGTCCATTTTTTATGCTTTGGCAATAAATGTACTCTCATCTTCTGAGAGGAATTATTGATTTATAAACGGACTTGCTATCTCCACAGCAGCTTCTGTGGTCATTGCCTCTCAACTTCCACTAGATACACAGCTGATGTCGAAATAGCCTTTTAACTTCCACTGTGGAGGCAAATAGAGGTTTGGTTGCGCACAAATATTAACAGTTATTTTCAGATAAAGAAAAGTTTTTTGGGTTGAATGCTAATCAGTCACCAGGTGCACCTATAGTTAATATGGATATATTAAAAACATATACTAGTATTGTCATTTACAAACACACATGTGATGGTGGTAAGGAGGCTAATAGAAATGCTCAGATTAGAGTATAAAGAAATGAAAGCCAACCAATATGACTGTGAAGTAAATAAAAAAAATGGAGAAAAATTATAAAAGATTGGATAAATGTCTGGAATTATTACCAATAACATTTGCCTGAATGAATACTGATTTGTTTAAGATGGAGATAAAAAAAATCCCCTTTTGAAACAGACAAATATGTGTTACCCTTGCATTAGTGCGAGGAGTGAGGCCCAGGACTTATAATCAGACGATTAAAGAAAATGTATTAGCCCGATTTTCATTAGAGAAGCACACCTTCTATAAGAAGTGGTACTCCACTGAAGATTATCTTTGTAATTATAGATAGCTATTAAACTGATTAAAGTATATCTGTATGATTGTATATGCTGTAATAACGGGTTAGTGATGTTCAATTTGTTGTCCTCTTTGTTCATATTTCATTGTAATTCATCTGTATTCCTCTTTGTTGTTTATATAATGCATTATCAATGTCATTACTCTGAATCTGATACGGATTGACCTGAATGGTTAAAATTTTGTAAACACCACTTTGGCGAAACAGTGTTTTAGGAAAACGAACGAGAATGGGTTTTTAAAGGGTTTATTAATTACGTGTGACATAATAAGGGTAATCAGGATCTGATATCAATGGAATAACTTCGTGAATTGTATGTTTGATCACTTTGTTCTATTAGTAAGATTATAAGGATTATACTGTGATGGCTCTCTGCTTCTTGAGTGTATGTATTGTATTGAACAGGGGAATACGTTACCATGCTCCGTCGGCGGTAGTACCAGATATGTATCATGAGTTAACAGCAGATAATACCCTCACCAGGATGTTCATCCACTCAGGGGTATTCCTGCCGGACACCAATCACCTTGTCGCCTTCTCAAGGCCTGGCGAAACAAAGGGCAGGAAACGATTGCAATTGGAACTGGTGGCCGAGCCTGTAAAAAACAATTAGTTCTGATGTTTGTCCAATGGCTTCTCAATGAGCAAGAAAGAAGTGACCAGTATTTTTTTGTCCTTAGAATTTTGTAATTTTTGGATATATTATACCTTGTGGGACAAAACTAAAGGAAATTGGGTGTTTGGCCGAATTTTTTTGTTTAGACTAATTTGTGATTTTTGAAAAGTGGCTATTTGAGAGAGAAAATGCCGCCACCTCAAGCATTTTTTGATTTTCCACTCATTCCAGGGTTGTTCGAATGTAGAAAAATAAATTGTCAATCTTTATAAACGTTAATTTGCATGTAGTTCATGAAGTAGATTCCTTTTCTGATTGCGCAAACTGTATTTTAAGCCCTACTATATCTTTTGCACAGCCTAAAATTTAATTGGAGGGATTGAATTAAAAATTATCACTTTTTCTCAAAAACGGACGCAAAAAGAGGGCAATTAATCGCACATATTGAAATGTAAAAAAAAAATTAGTCCAGAGAAGGGTACGCTGCCTTTGTTTTCCTATTGTTGTGGCAACAAAAGGGGAAAAATCCCTTTGTTGGAGTCGTACTCGCTTGCCAGGACGCATTATGTCACACATAATAAATTGTAAAGAAAAAAATAGTCCAGAGATTTTTTTGTTTTTAGATATATTCTTGCTCTGTAAATTTGCTTTCAGTATACCAAAAAATAATGGGGGCTTTCTGAGTTACTTTTCTGGCTACAGACCTACGAGTGATAGGGCACGCTTTTTGCTTTTTTGCAAATAAAATTGGCAATGTCCCTTTGTTGGAGTCGCCAGTGTTGTTAATTCCGACGAGCGTGCGACAGGGGCTTCAAAACACACAACACGCAAAAAATAAAAGCACTGTTCAACCCGGCAAATTTTCGCTATTCATAACCAATAGAACCTATTATATATTTCACTTTTTGGTACAAATTGTATTTAAACATCCAGTAAACTCAATTTAGTAAAACATATCAATTGAATGTTCTGGGGCCAGTTAATTATGAACGATTCGTACTTTACGATACGAGAAACAGGCCCCTGGGTCTTAAATGTTGCAATAAGGGCTAATATGGTCGTGCAACCCGGTTACAATATTCACCCACAGCCACCAGAATTGGCTGTGTTCTAGAACGTATTGACTGTGCTTCAGAGCTAAAATATCTAGATACCCCTGATTCAGCTTCGGGCTGTACCAAAGAAACAATTAGACTATTGTTTATTGTTGAATAATGGGTGTCTAGTACGGCCCTCGCTCAAAAAATGCTTATACTACCTCGGTTTTTCTGACCCTTTAAACCGTTAACCATTTTAGTAGTTAAGGTTCTACAATAATCTAGAACGGTGACATGTATTGAGTATTGGACATTATGTCAACTAGAATAATTCATTACATTTGACCTGACAATTTTGAAAAAATTGTACAAAAATAGACTTTTATCAAATATATAACATTATGACTATACCTGCCTATTCTAAATCATATCCTTAAAAACATGTTTTAACACAATGTTTTGGATAGAGTAATATTCATATTCTTTGTAATTGATGATTTGAAACATTTTCAAAAAATATGTATGATCAATCATCTACGTATAAAGTGGGGTTCCATTGCTAAACAATATCTTATATGAGAATGAGCAAATACATAACCAATTGGGTAACTCTTCTGTACCATCTTTATGAAAATCTTCCCAAAAAATAATATTTCATAAACTTTAACATCTGTGGTGCAAAAACTAACCCAAAGACCTGTCATTTTCTTCTTGTCTCCTTGTTAAAAGCACTGACTAGATAGTTTAGATAAATATTGGTGAAAATTAAACCCGACAATTTGGCAGTTACAATATCTCTGCAAGGATGAAACGACCACAGAACGATACCAGTTATAGAGAATAAGACGTTCATGACAAAAATTATACTATTTTTTCAAAAGTTTGCGATAAAACACGAACTCGATGAGTGCATGAATAAAAGTTGTTATTGAAGATCATTGTGCTTTGTTCTTTACCCATGCAAAGTTTCAAAATTAAACTCAAATTTCTAAAAGTTTCAGAAGACTTTAATTTAAATGGCGAACAACACTGCATAAAAGCTTACTTTATCCACCCCTGTCACGCACATATATGGTTTTAGGTCCATGTTTTATTATAGAAAATTGTGTTGCCTTTGTATGCAGGCAGAAAAGTAATTCCTCTATCCCTTAACAGTACGCAACGGCGATAGTAATGTCCCATCCATCCCTGACGTTCATTTCACTCACTATATGCCTGACCCCCGTATTATGCGCAACAATGGGACGTCTCCAACAATTGTCCGAGACGTCCCATTGTTGCGCATATTGCGGGAGTCAGGTATGGATGATATTGTGACGGAATGACCCCAGGGCTAAGAAACAGGTCATGTTCCGTCACTTCTATTATTGTAAGCTGGGTCTCCGCCTTCGCAGAGCCTAGCATTTAGACGTGCTACAAAGTATCTAGTTATTTCGAGTGCTCTGTGACGTAGCGCTCGTGCGGCCTCAACGATTAATGTACCGCGCGTGCGATTGGAAGTAGGGGCGGGAAACTAGGTTAGATTCGAATCACGTCAGTCTTAGAATAGAGTTAGAGTAGAGTAGAAGTAGAGTTAACGACAGAGGTGTTTACAGACGGATTAAGGTGCTTGAGAACTGGATTTAGACTACCCAGAGAGTAACGATTACAAGGTCAAGTAGCCAGAAAGAGACTGAAGCTGTTCACGGATTATTATGTGTACTTAGAGAAGATTATGATGACGGCATAGAGAGGAACTGTAGCTGAGTAGAGTGTGTATTTACATCCGGATTTACCAGACATTGAGATCAGAGGGATCAAAAACTTTTTGTGGACTTGTGATGTCGAGATAGCCATTTACATTGAGTGGACTTATTGTGTTGATGCTGCTGTATAGAGAACGAGTGCGGTGGTATGTATATTGTACTGTGATGATTAAACTGTATTGTTGATTTATACTTGCTTGTCCCGTCTTCTCTTCAACACCACACCCATCCCCAACCTTCGCTAAGCGTTGTTGTAAGAGTCAGAAAACCCAACTGAGCTTTATTTCATTTCAAGAGAGAACTAAGAAACCTTTTATTTAAGTAAGGTGATTCTGTATGTTAGTCGGATCATTCCTTCGGCCAGGGATCCATTCCGCTACATATAGCACACTCTTCTTTGGTGACAGCGGTGGGATAGTGTTTAGCACTATCGGCGAAATTCTCGAAACTTTTTGTCGGAACGAACTCACAGTTGGTAGTAATAATCAGTGGGGATGGAAGGTGAAGCGGAACGAAAGCAAATTGTCGAGGTGGTGGAGGAACAGGCGGACGGTGCGTTGCAGCTCGAGGGGGTAGACATCACGCAGCCGTGGCTGGCGGCGCAGTCACTGGCGATTGCGGCGGCCAACAGATCGGGATCGGAGTTTGGGCGAGAACATTCACCAAAAGTGGCATTGAGTCCACCTCAAGAAACAGAATTATCGTCCAAACCACGCATAAAGCGAACCTTTCTTACGCCTGAGCGAACCGATTCCTTACGCATTGAGCGAACCTTTCTTACGCCTGAGCGAACCGTTAAAACTTTCAGAGAACAGATCTCGGGTGCCCGTTTGGACGATTTTATATCAGCAGATCGTTCATTTGGTGCAACCCGAGAGACAGAGTGGCCGTCCGAGCGACCGTTAGCTGAGAGACACGCGGTTCTTCAGAGAGAGAGCAAGGTAGAGGCAGGAGATTCGTCGTCAGATGCAGAGTCGGTGGCGCCAGATCGACCGTGCCGTGACGTCACGGGGGAGCGGGTGACCTCCAGAGCCGAGCAGAGGACAGAAGCTGATTGCGGTACACGAGCACCACCAGGCCATCCCTCGGCGAGTAGAAGAGGAGCGGTCAACGCCTCGTTGGACACTACGGTGCCCATGATGGAAGTGCCGTTAGCCAGTAGCAGCTCCGGGGTGATTGACTTATCCAGGAAGGGAATTGTGGGGGCAGGGCGGACGACAGCCCCGGCCCGAGGTACAGAGTCACCGCGAGAGAGAGAGCCGATTGGTATGGAACAGGTGATAGCAGACATGGCAGCCCTGATGGGAGGAACGTTGAAGACGATAGCGGAGACGCAGCGGGCCATGGCAGCACGAGTAGAGGGAACGGGCGAGCCCCAACGGCCGAAGACATCAGAGCACTGGCGAAACGCCCGGGTGGACCGCTTTGACGGGGTGAGCGAGGCATGGGTGGATTATCGCATGCACTTCGAGGCGACAGCGAGGCTCAACAAGTGGAGCGACAGCGAGAAGAGCCTGTGCCTTATTGCGGCTATGAAGGGAGGAGCCCAGCGGGTGGTGCAGCACCTGTCCGACGCCGAGAGATCCTCGTACCGAAACATCGTCAGGGTTCTTGACCAGCGCTACGCATCGGATGACCAGGCCGAGAAACACGCCATGGAGTTAGCACAGCGTCGCCAGAAGCCAGAAGAGAGTCTGCAGGAGTTGGGCGACGTGTGTAGAAGGCTGTTCACCCTGGCCTACCCCGACGCAGAAGGGAAGTTGAAGGATCGTCTCATGAAGAAGGCGTTCATCGAGATGATTGCGGACGAGAAGATACAGCGTTTGACCGCCAGAGGGGATGCCCAGACCTTGGAGGAAGCCGTGCACCTAGCCATCAAGTATGAGGGCACTGAAAGCGGGCGTGGCGCAAAAGAACCGAAGGGAAAACCCCTGCTGACCACGGTGGCACGACAGGTGGGGACGGTGACACCCACTGCGGAGAACACCATACAAGCGAAGTTAGAGGCCTTGGAAGAACTCGTCCTGAAGTTGCAGCCTAGAAGATGGGAGGGTGCTGGGGGACAACAGAGGCCGTTCCTGTGTTATAGCTGCCGACAGCCAGGCCACATGGCGAGAGACTGTCCCAACAAGACCGGTTCGGGAAACGGGCAGAGTGCCGCCCCCGGGGCAGGAGGGCCGGCACAGGAGGAGTAGAACAGACGCCCAAGAAAATACACTTCGACGGGGAAGATGAGGGGAGCCCCTACATGATTGGAAAGATAGGAGGAAAAGAGTACGAATGCTTGTTGGATACTGGCGCCACGAAGTCGATTATCTCACCCGAGGTCTACCTGAACCACCCGAATAGAAACGACCTAGCCCTGAGAGAGTGCAGAGAGAGGCTAGTCTCCATCGACAAATCACCGGTGGCAGTTCGGGGAGAAGTGGAACTAGAAGTGGATTTGTGTGGAACGATATTGGTAGGACACTTCATGATAGCGGAGATAGCCGATGACGTCGTGTTAGGTATAGGACTACAGAGAGCGGGCGGAATCATGGTGAACCATCATACTCAACAAGTCGAGTTCGAGGGAGGAAAAACAGTCCCCTACATCAGCCAGAGAATATCAGGGCTGTCGAAGTGTTGCAAGGTGCTGGCAGACAGAACAGTTGTGATACCCCCCCGAAAGGAAATCCTGACCACGGGGTATATCTGCGGCCGCACGAAAGAATTGGAGAAAGTTAGAGGATCAGGATTGGTGGAACCTAGTTTGAAGGGGAAGATGGGACAGAGGGGCGTCATGGTGGGGAAAGCACTGGTGGATGTGGGCAAAGATTATATACCCATCCGACTCCTCAATACCACCAGCGAACCTATCACGATCTACAAGGGCACGCCAGCAGGAGTAGTGACCCCGGTGGCCGGAGAGCCACCCGTCCCCGTGGAAACCAAGAAAGAACCAGAGAAGAAAAGATGTACAGAAAAGATGCCCGACTTCCTGCGGCCATTGTGCAAGGATGGAAGTGAGAACCTGTCGTCGGAAGGGAAGAAGAAACTGGCGGAGCTGCTGACCAAACACCAGAGTGCTTTTGCTAGCGGGCCAGACGACCTGGGGCGGACGCATTTGGTCCAGCACGAGATCAGGACACCCCCAGACCTGCGACCATTGCGACAGCTGGCCAGAAGGTTCCCGTTTTGGAAACAAACAGAAGCCAAGGAAATAGTGGACGACCTGCTGAAGAGGGACCTGATAGAGCCGTCGGCGAGCCCGTGGGCGGCACCAGTGGTGATGGTGAAAAAGAAAGACAACACGACCCGTCTGTGCGTAGACTACCGACGTCTGAACAGCCACACCATCCAGGACGCCTACCCTTTACCCAGAATCGATGATTCACTAGATGCCCTGGGAGGGAGCAAGTGGTTTTGTACCCTCGACCTGGCCAGCGGCTACTGGCAGGTGGGAATGTCCAAGAGTGCACAAGAGAAGTCCGCGTTTATCACCAGCGGGGGGTTGTATTCCTGGAAGGTCATGCCCTTTGGCTTGAGTACAGCACCCGGTACTTTCGAGCGGCTGATGGAAACAGTGCTGTCGGGACTACAGTGGGAAACCTGCCTCATCTACCTGGATGACGTCATCATCTTCGGGAAACAGAGCAGCAGACCCTGGACCGCCTGGATGCGATCCTGAGCAGAATAGGACAGGCGGGAATGAAGCTCAAGCCCAGCAAGTGTCGCTTATTCCAGAAGGGAGTACACTACCTGGGGCACGTGGTAACGGAGGAGGGAGTCATGACGGACCCTGAGAAGATCGAGACCGTGAGGGAGTGGCCAGTGCCCACCACGCAGACAGAGGTACGCAGCTTCCTGGGGACTGCATCGTACTACAGGAGGTTTGTACAGAATTTCGGGACAATTGCCCGTCCCCTGCATAGGCTGACGGAGAAGAACAGATCCTTCTTGTGGACCACCGAATGCCAGGTTGCCTTCGAGACGCTGCGGAAGAAATTGGTGGAGGCCCCCATCCTAGCTTACCCTAGCAGTGAGGAAGACTTCATCTTAGATACCGACGCCAGTGCCACAGGAATCGGGGCGGTATTGTCGCAGGTGCAAGACGGCATAGAGAGACCCATAGCATATGCAAGTCGGGGGCTGAGCAAGTCGGAGAGGAACTACAGCGTGACCAAGAGAGAGCTGTTGGCGGTGGTTTTCTACTGCAAGTATTTCCGGCACTACCTGATAGGAAGAAAGTTCAAGCTACGCACAGATCACGCCGCCTTGAGGTGGTTGCAAACCTTCAAAGATGCCACGGGAATGTGGGCCAGGTGGCAGAATACCCTGGCAGAGTTCAACAAGGAAATTGTGCACAGAGCTGGCAGGAGTCACGGTAACGCCGACGGTTTGAGCAGACGACCAAACGAACAACCAGAGAGAGGGAGAAGCTCCGACAGTGGTGACCCCGAAATCAAGAGTACAGAGAGTGAATCGCCTGAAGAGGTGGAAGAAGACATCACCTGCCTTCGTCCAGAGGAAAACCACAGGGTGGCAGCGGTCACTATACAGCCACTGTGGACGAATGCCGAGTGGAGAGAATTACAGAAAGAAGACCCCGACATCGCGCCAATCTGGACTAGGCTGGCCAGGGGAGAAGAGAGACCCAGGTGGAATGAGATATCCGAACACAGCTTGGCCACCAAGTCCTACTGGGGAGAATGGCAACGCCTGAAGATGAGAGAGGGTGTCATCTACAGAAAGTGGGAGAGTTCCGACGGAGCGAAAGTTCACACTCAAGTGCTGGTTCCGAGGAGCAAGCGGAAAGAGTTCCTACAGCAGGCCCACGGTGAAAGGTGGACAGCTCATCTAGGAGTGAAACGAACAGTGGCACGTCTACATGAAAAGTACTTCTGGTATGACATGCGAGCTGACGTCAGGAGTTGGCTGGCCCAGTGCGGGGTCTGCGTCAGAGCCAAGGGACCGGGAGGCAGGACCAGGAAGAATCCTATGACCATTGTGAGATCGGGGACGCCCTTTGAGAGAATCGCCATAGACATGTATGGACCGCTGCCTGAGACAGCCAGAGGGAACTCGAAGATCCTAGTCATCACTTGTTATTTTACCAAGTGGGTAGAAGCCTATGCCTTGCCGGACGAGACAGCCGAGACGGTAGCCGAGGCCCTGGTGAACGACTTCGTCAGCAGATATGGTACTCCTGTCTCCATCCACAGCGATCAGGGAAGAAACTTCGAGAGTACGCTGTTCCAGGAGGTGTGCAGATTACTGGGAATACGCAAGACAAGAACAACTGCCTATCACCCTGAGGGAAACGGAATGGTGGAGAGGTTCAACCGTACGATGGGAGCCATGATCAGAAGCCTGATAGGAGAAGAACACGACAACTGGGATAAAATCTTACCCCTCACCCTGATGGCTTACAGATCCAGTGTGCATGAGACCACTCAACAGACACCACACATGATGCTGTTTGGAAGAGAGATGACCGTCCCCTTGGCACTCACCATGTCCGAGTTGCCCACCAGCCTGGTGGAGCAGGACGAGCTGGAGCACACTTGGGACCTCCGAGAGAAATTGGCTAAAGTCCACCGACGGGCCAGAGAAGTCACCGGTCAAGCAATGCGACGACAGAAACTGCAGCACGATCGGGGGGCAATGGGCCACCGGAGAGATGTGGGAGACTTAGTCTGGCTGATCACCAAGGTTAGAAGACAGGGTAGAGCTGCCAAGTTTGAACACAAGTGCAAGGGACCCTATACCGTGGTCGACGTGATGGCCGACGTGACGTACCGAATAGAAGACAAGAAAGGAAAGAGAACAGTGGTCAATGGAGAGAGGCTGATAACCTTTGTCAAGCCCGGGGATTGGTCTAGCACCGATGGAGCCGAGGACGAGCCGAGAGAACACGAGATTCCGACATCGGTAGACTCCGAAAGTGGCGATGACCAACCCGACGTGAGACCAGAGAAAGAAAATTCCCAGAGAACCTCAGGGTGGAGAGAAAGAAGAGCTCCGCAGCGCTATGGGTGTACATAGAGAGTGAAGAAAACCAGGTGGTCTAAGGCAGAGAGAGATCGTATAGAAGTGTAAAGGATAGAGAAAGACAAGACACTGAAGTTCGAGCTACGAAATACGTGTGTATATGCTGTGCCGGCTGGTAGCAGGGGAAATGGCAAGACTAGCCAGCAACAAGGATAACTCCTACAACCCTGGATCATGCTGACATCAACTCAAAAGCTAATGCACCGTGAGGACTGAAGAATATTCGTCTAGCTGGAGGAGGAGTCATTCCGAAGAGTGAGAAGAACGCCAAGTAATCTACTAAATTCAAAATTGCGCAACCATCCTGAAAGTACTCTCGATATTCAAGAATGGTGATTTCGACCACTTGGGGAGGTGACCAGCCGCCTGAGTACCAGCAGGAAGAGACGATGGAGAGAAAATGTCCGACAGAAAGTCCTTATGATGACACCTGGGGAGAAATGGTTGCCATGGAAACGAGAAAGGAAGGCATCCGGAAGAAAAATCCCAGAACAATCAGGAGATTGTAGCGTAAAAGAAGAGGGGGAGTAGGGTGACGGCATCATCCAGACCACCAAGAACAGTGAAGACAAAAGAAATTTCTGAAGTGTAAAAACTGAAGAGAAGAAGAATCGCTCTGGCGTAGGAAATCGCTGGAGAAGAGAAGAAGAATCGCTCTGGCGTAGGAAATCGCTGGAGAAGAGAAGAAGAATCGCTCTGGCGTAGGAAATCGCTGGAGTAGAGAAGAAGAATCGCTCTGGCGTTAGAAAATCGCTGGAGTAGAGAAGAAGAATCGCTCTGGCATTAAGAAGTTGCTGGAGAAGAGAAGAAGATTCGCTCTGGCGTAGGAAATCGCTGGAGAAGAGAAGAAGATTCGCCCTGGCGTAGGAAATCGCTGGAGAAGAGAAGAAGATTCGCTCTGGCGTTAGAAAGTTGCTGGAGAGAAGACATAGAGACGCTCTGGCGTGAGAAACTGCTGGAGAATGGAGACTGTGGAGAGCGGCGAACTGTGCCTGTTGCTGCGTCGAGTGTTGACAAGTCGAGTGAGAAGTCCCATCTGGAGACCAAGGGGTTTCCCCGCACGTGAGAGGGAGTCCCCGCGTGACGTCACGGCAGCGGCTGAGTTTGACCTGGTTGGCGAAGCGAGGAATTTGCAGTGGGCGAAAGTACAGAAATAATCTCAGCGCGGCGAAATAGAAACCAACCGAGCTGATGGCAAGCAGTCAAGCAGTAGCTGAATGGAATGCGGGAACGTGGAGGCTGGAGAACGAGGAGACTTGGGATATTTCGGCGGTGATGGTGGAGAATGGCGGCGGCGAAAGAGTCCGAAAAACAACAAGTGTCGCAGAGGTCACCTGAGAACCAATCAGATGTCTCCAAGGGGTGCCACACCCCCGGAACCGCATCACCAGATTGACCCAGTTAGCGGAAAGACGCCATTCTTCATCTCACGCCCGAGCGAACCAAACACATCACGAATTAATCGCCGCTAATCCTATTGTCAACAAGCCATCCGATACAAAAGAAAGCAACATGAGCATGCAGCCGACACACTCGCTTCGAGAAGAGGGATACTGCGGCATCTGCAAGAGGAATTTTCGGGATATGGGCCGACACAACCTAGACTTGCACGATGGAAGGGGAATACACGCGTGGAGGTGCCTGAGTTACAAGGGAACGGGACATGGCGGACGGTGCACCTACGTAGACTGCAACTTTACCGAGATGAAGATGCACTACATGAAACATCATGCCGAAGAACTCGAGTGCATACAAGTCAAGTGGAAGAAGGGGTACTATGCAGTCGAAGACGGACACATCGTGCCTGGGGCTCCATTCTACCCATTGGAGCACCCGTTTAGCGCCGTCGACGACCCGGATTTCCCTGCCCGACGTCTTGAGATCGACGAGGAGAGATACCAGCAAACAGAGAGGGGAGCGACGCCGTTCGACCCGATGGTGCGGCCTACTTCGGCGAGTGCGATGTATCGCATGGAGGCGAGAAGATGGGAAGACGAGACTCCACCACCACACGGCTGTAATCCCCATAGGAAATTTGACCGGTTTAGTATGCTGGCTGCACTCACTGACAGCAGCCAGCATCTGGCTAGTACGTCACTGGTTGCCAAGCAACTCAGCTTAACAAGATGGCTGCCATGCCTAGCAACGGTATCCTAACCAAGTATCAAACTCCTCCTTTTCAGTCTCTGAGCCCTACATGTGTTATACTAATTAACTGATACAAAGCAATAAAGATAACAAGTGTTGACAACATATGCCAGGCCTAGTATGACCTTTTGCACTAGCTTAAATTTCACTCTCACATTCCGTTCTCGTCTCCATGGAAGAAGCATGTAATACAGCATCTTAATCAATTTCATCTTTTGAAAAATTGCAGAATTTGTTTTTGAAAATAACTGGAAAAAATATATTTCCTTAAACAGTACTTTAACAGCCAGAAAGTACCACTCTTTTCTCAATTAAATTTGAAAGTTAGGAGAATTTTGCAACAGAGTATTACCCCTATGCTGTGTTCTAGGGCCTGAGCAGGGAGGATGTGAATCAGCCACTTGCTGTAATTCTCACCCAAATTTTTAAAATAGAAGAAAGGATGTTGTAATATTTATGTATATTCTTGAAGACTAAGAAAACTTTTAAATTCTAGCATCTTGTAAATAATGATCTCTGTAATTTCAAGTGTATTAAAGAGACAGGGTGGTTGACTATATGGGAATCAATTAAATATTTTTCTGATTTGCAATTTTAGAAATTTTATACTTGGAGATTATGGATATTGCTGTCAGTAATTGTTTATACCACTCTAAAAACCTGTATTTCTAAATAAACGAAATTTCTGTAATTTGATTTTTATTGTAAAGATTTAAAAGAAAATCTTATTGACAACTTTGAGGACTATCTTTAAAATCTTTCCTTTTTAACTTTGTTGGTAATCTTCAAGAATAGTTACAAGTGGCAATGTAAGGTTAGAACTCTAATCTGAGTGCTATAGGCCCATACACTGGTTCTGCAGGGTATGTAATGTGATACCAGCCCGGGAACATGGATATCACCCATATATGGAGGCCTGAGTGTTAATTTGATGTCCCATAGGAAATTTATCAATAGAGTGATAATTACTAATTTAATTAGGTAATTGAAGCCACTAGTGTTTTCTTAAGATATATAGCTATAAGATTGTATATAAAGCTGTATGTTTGACAAAGTAAGATTTCAGCAATAAAAGGTTATTCTTGATAACTTTCAAATGTCTTTGATCGAGCATTCCCTGAACATTATCTATACAAAAAACATCAAAAGGTTCTATAACTTCTGTGTATAAGTAATTTTCAAAGGATATATTAAGTAAAAGCATATGAAAATGCTAGATTTTGGACATTTTTACTTGAAATACTGCTAATCATATAGGGCCCACTCTATAGCCCATGCCAGCAGACATCTGCTGCAAGCTGCAGGAAACCAGATACCCATGCATGCCTGTCACCCCGAGTGCAGCAGTGTTATGTTCAACTAAACCACTCACTCCATTACAGCCGTGACCAAGGAAGCGAACGAGAACACCTTCACCACCTCGCACCCGCAGAAACTCCCGAGAAGAAAGCAGGCGAGATACCGACAGGCGCAGCTATGGGGGAGGCGATAACTGGCACCAAGGTAGAGAGCCAGGAGCAGCGGGAGGCTACCCTCGAGACGACCATCCCCGTGGAGTGCAACCGGCTCACGTGCGGTACGAGGCTAATGCGGACAGGGCGAGAAAGGCCGAGGCAGAGCGGGACGCGCTGGCCCAGCGGGTCCAGAGCGTCGAAGAAGAACTTTTGCAGTCCATGCAAGATGTGGAAGACCTCTGGAGAGAAAAGTACAGTGCCCTCGAAGAAAGCCACAAAGTATCGCTGAAGACGAAAGCAGAGATGGAACAGAAGATCGACCTGATGACGTTACACGAGACAGAGTTAGAGCGGCAGTACAGGGAGCTGAGCGATAGATGCAGAGCACAGAAAGACTTGCTCACCCTGGCCAACCAGGCC
The DNA here is from genome assembly GCA_963942565.1 of Maea johnstoni. Taxonomy (NCBI): domain Eukaryota; kingdom Metazoa; phylum Annelida; class Polychaeta; order Spionida; family Magelonidae; genus Maea; species Maea johnstoni. Next base: position 23,027,243 of record OZ012686.1, read on the forward strand.
GAACAGAGGGCCGCTGCGGGCCGGCGGGACGATGGGCGAACCATCCAGCAGCTACGCCGGAAAGTGACCAGCATCCGACAGGAAATGGCAGAGTGGGCTGGCGCCGAAGCAGCGAAGGCAACGGAGAATTACAAGAGGAAGAAAGAAATCACCGAAAACATGCTAGCCGAAACCCTGCTCAACATGGAAGAAGCGGAAGAAGCCAAGAGACAGCTTGACGTTCGTCTGAGGGCAGCGGAACAAGACGTAGAGAACTACAGAGAGTGTTGCGAGAGGGCGCTAGAGGATCTCCGGCTAGAGAAGCACGCCAACAAAGAAGCCACGAAGGTAGCCATGCAGGCTGCCCACTGCCAAGACCAAGAGAGACTGGTTCTACAGAAGCAGGTGACGGAGATCCGACTAGAGGCCAAGGAAGCGCAAGAACTGGTGCAGAGTTGTAGATTGGAGATCGACCATATGCAGCACCAAATAGAACGTCGAGAGCGGCAGCTGACGACGGCTGAGAACGAAATCCGACTTGTCCGGGAGCAGTCAGCCGGAAAGCAGGAAGAAATAGACGCCCTGACGACAAGCCTGGAAGACCTAAGACTACAGTGGGACGAGCTTAGCGGAAGCCGAACTTCGAGACCGCGAACGATGGTGGGGAGTGAAACGACCCTAGCCCTATTCCCACCAGTAGAAGACAGAGAAACAGATCAAGTCCAAGTGAGGCGAACCCTGGCGGTAGCCTACGACATTAGAGCAGTCCAGCGGGGACAGGTTGTCGAACATCCTCGTCGTGTCACCTTCGATGCCAACGTGCTGAGCCCCATCGTGAGAACCAGCCCTGATGAACTGATGACATACCTGGAGAAATTCACCAAGGCGCGCATCGATGAAATCCGAATGGACCTCGAGAGGAAGGCCTTTGATCGGGGGGTGTTGGAGGGTATGCGGCGACAGCAGATGGCAGACCGGGATGCGGCTGACGGGATCATCCTTATCTCCGATTCGGACCCCTTCTCCGACTCGGAACCCATGCCCGACTCGGATGCTTAAGTGAAGAAACTTGGGACAAGAAAGAACAGACAACCGCGATTCTTACGCATTAAGCGAACCGAAATATCACACGCCTGAGCGAACCATTTCATTTATTTACTTATTTATTTTTATTGTGATCATCATGAGACGTCTACTTCTACTTTCTGGCGCTGGAGTACCCAGCAGCAGCGGTCGAACCCTAGGCCTGCCTGCTATTCCTACTACAACCTATTCCGTCCATCATCTGTGGCGCTGGATTACCCAGTCACGATGATTTGTGTTCTCTTCCATGGATAATTACCCGAAGTGCCAATTTACTACGTCCATCATCTGTGGCGCTGGATTACCCAGTCACGATGATTTGTGTTCTCTTCCATGGATAATTACCCAATGTGCCAATTTACTACGTCCATCGTCTGTGGCGACGGATTAACAAGTCACGACGATTTTGTGCCTAATTATTGGATTATTATTTGACTACTCTACGAACTACCGGACCCGTGTACCATCCATGACGTCCCAGGAAGAAATCGGCGACCAAGGGAAAGTTTTAACGAAGTGACACTTGAGAGATTTTGGACTATGCTGGTGTGTCGGAGTCGTTCACATTTTAGTGAACTTAAAATAAGCGAACAATTTTGAGACCTTAGCGACACAACAGCTGGTAGCCATAACGTGAGTAAACCACTGTATTGCATGATTTTGATTGTTTTATCTTGCCATGTTTTATCAATGTTTTTATTGTTCTTAGAGTTAACTCAGAGTGCTATTTTTCTAGTCCAAGATTTTATATGAGTAGAGTATTTTAAGGATTAACGTTTAACGTTTTAGGTATAAGAGGTGCGTTATTTTAACTCGTAGTTATAGTAGTTCTTTTTAAGTATTCCGCTCCAGTGCAGAGTTCGCGTTGTTATGTAGATTTTCGAGAAATAAGAGTATGTCACTGAGCGATATTGAAAGTAAACAAAGTGAGCGATAATTGGGAGAGTGGGACCGGAAGTTCAGGACTTGTCCACTCTCGGGAACTGTGTACATTAGAAGTTAGTATTCCTATACTGTGTTTAGTGACCTGTGTGTCACTTGGTTGGTCTGTTCATAACAGACGAGTTTAGAATTTTTTCGAGAGAATTGTTGTTTAACGTTCGAGTTACGTTTAGAGTTCCCTTTTTGGAAATTTGTGAAATTTAAGAATCGAGGACGATTCAGAGCAAGTCGGGGGCTGTGTGACGGAATGACCCCAGGGCTAAGAAACAGGTCATGTTCCGTCACTTCTATTATTGTAAGCTGGGTCTCCGCCTCCGCAGAGCCTAGCATTTAGACGTGCTACAAAGTATCTAGTTATTTCGAGTGCTCTATGACGTAGCGCTCGTGCGGCCTCAACGATTAATGTACCGCGCGTGCGATTGGAAGGAAGGGCGGGAAACTAGGTTAGATTCGAAATCACGTCAGTCTTAGATTAGAGTTAGAGTAGAGTGGAAGTAGGAAGAAGAGAGTTAACGTCAGAGGTGCTTACAGACGGATTAAGGTGCTTGAGAACTGGATTTAGACTACCCAGGGAGTAACGATTATAAGGTCAAGTAGCCAGAAAGAGACTGAAGCTGTTCACGGATTATTATGTGTACCCAGGGAAGATTATGATGACAGCATAGAGAGGAACTGTAGCTGAGTAGAGTGTGTATTTACATCCGGATTTACCAGACATTGAGACCAGAGATCAGAGAGATCAAAAACTTTTTGTGGACTTGTGATGTCGAGATAGTCTTTTACATTGAGTGGACTTATTGTGTTGATGCTGCTGTATAGAGAACGAGTGCGGTGGTATGTATATTGTACTGTGATGATTAAACTGTATTGTTGATTTATACTTGCTTGTCCCGTCTTCTCTTCAACACCACATCCATCCCCAACCTTCGCTAAGCGTTGTTGTAAGAGTCAGAAAACCCAACTGAGCTTTATTTCATTTCAAGAGAGAACTAAGAAACCTTTTATTTAAGTAAGGTGATTCTGTATGTTAGTCGGATCATTCCTTCGGCCAGGGATCCATTCCGCTACACTATATTATGCTTTATGCTGTTTTGTACTTGAAAAAGTTTAGCAATAAAGACTACTTTTTTTCAAAAAGATGTTTTTTGTCGTTGATAATGCTATTGTAATAGTCAAGATTGAATACTTGTTTTAAGTTTGATTGAACTTGTAGAAGAGTGGGGAGTTTGCAGTCTAATTTTGATCGATAAATTGTTTTCTTTACATTTAGTAAGATAATGTTGAATCGAGTAGAGTTTTCTAAATCTCCTAAGATTTTTTTCCTGTCGGTTAAATGATAGTCAATCATACCTAAGGATCTAATCCAAGTTTCAACTTTATACCACAATTATCGCACTCTGCTACAGGATATAAGCATATGAAAATTACTGTCATTCACAGAGTTACAAATATAGTCAGGTGCAAATTCCAGAAAAGGGGCTCCGTTAAGGCTATTGAGGCATTTTGTGTTAAAAGTCGGTATACAGTGTTTCTAACCTAACCTAAGGGTGCTGAATCTGAAAATGACGGATACCAAGCTGAATTTTTGGTTTTTAGTGTCCTAATCGCCATTTTTGGGTGATTTGGGCACTTTTTTGTATGTTAATTTGCATAATGTGTCATTTTTTCAGAACAGTGTCAGATCATGGCAAATGAGGTATCAAATTGACGCTCTCCACTGTGGGAGTTCATTCATGTATAGTTTTGGTACTTTTGATGGTTGCCATGGCAACGATAGCCAAGAATTAATCAAAAACAGAGAAAAAATGCTCATTTTTGTAATTTGTGTGATTTTTAAGTGCGATTTATCCCCAATCAACATATCTAAGGGCATTAGTTTGTTAATCAAAAACTTCCTTGCTCTTTTCTTAATCAATTCATGGCAATTTTACATGATTAAAATATTTTTGCTCTGAAGTACAGCCCTTTGAAAATGACGATACCGCAAATGTGGAGTCTATCCACAAAACTGCTTTCAAATGAGTCATTTTATCAGATCAGTGTCAGATCATGGCAAATGTGGTATCAAATTAAAGCTCCCAACCGTGGGAGTTCATTGATGTGTATTTTGGGAATTTGCAGTGGTTGCCATGGCAACGGCAGTCATGAATAGGTCAAAAACAGCGAAAAATCAGCATTTTTATTATACTTAGGCGTGATATCCCTCAAGTACATACACATGTGGACCAGTATGGTTATCAATTTTAACTTCCTTGCTCTTGATCAATTCTCTTAGATACCTTAGGTTTGAATACCGCCCTTTAAAAATGAAAACAATGCAAATGTGGTTTTAGCTGGAGCTTACCTAAGTAGTACATAGCTGGTAATTTTACTTATGACTTACTGTGCTGCGCTGCGGCACACCAGCCAGCACTTAAAAAAGTATGGGTTTTGTGGTAAAAGGTCCCAAGGGCCATATTGTTCTCAGCTAGTTTTTCTTTGGTGGGGGGGGGGGGGGGGGGGGGGGGGGGCTAGCCCCTAAACTGTGTGTGTCACCCCAACCTGATCACATGATCTCCTCTTCTCTCTCTCTCTCTCTCTCTCTCTCTCTTTTACTGATGTGTAGTGCAGGCCGAGAATGGCTCTAACAAGAGAAAGGGAACCGCCCAATTTCTCAGAATATGACGAATCTATTTTGGTTTTAAAATGTATTCTAATCATATCAAATTGGCATGAATTGATCAAAAAAAGAGCAAGAAAGTTTTTAAAAACCATGATGATGCCCTGAGGTGTGTTGATTTGGGGTAAATCGCACTTAGGTATCACACAAAATAACAAAAATGACCATTTTCCTCTGTTTTTGATAAATTTTTAGCTCCCGTTGCCATGGCAACCACTGAAAATTTTCAAAATACAATGAATGAACTCCTACAGTTGAGAGCTTTAATATGGTACTACATTTACCATAATCTGACACTGATCGATAAAATGACTCATTTTAAGCCATATTGTGGATAGACTCCGCATTTACAGTATTGTAATTTTCAAAGGACTGTACTTCATACCCAAAATATTTTAATCATATCAAATTGACATGAATTGATCAAAAAAAGAGCAAGGAAGTTTTTAATAACCATACTGATGCCCTAAGGTGTGTTGATTTGGGGTAAATCGCACTTAAGTATCACACAAAATTACAAAAATGACCATTTTCCTCTGTTTTTGATCAATTTTAGCTCCCATTGCCATGGCAACCACTGAAAATTTTCAAAATACACATGAATGATCTCCTACAGTTGAAAGCTTTAATATGATACTACATTTGCCATGATCTGACAATGATTTAATAAAATGACTCAATTTAAGCCATATTGTGGATAGACTCCGCATTTGCAGTATTATAATTTCAAAGGACTGTACTTCATACCCAAAATATTTCAATCATATAAAATTGCCATAAATTGATCAAGAAAGAGCAAGGAAGTTTTTGATAAACAAACTGATTTCCTTAGATATGTTGATTGGGGATAAATCGCACTTAAATATCACACAAATTACAAAAATGAGCATTTTTTCTCTGTTTTTGATTAATTCTTGGCTATCGTTGCCATGGCAACCATTAAAAGTACCAAAACTACACATGAATTAACTCCCATAGTGGAGAGCTTCACTTTGATACCTCATTTGCCATGATCTGACACTGTTCTGAAAAAAATGACACATTATGCAAATAACATACAAAAAAGTGCCCAAATCACCCAAAAATGGCGATTAGGACACTAAAAAACAAATATTCGGCTTGGTATCCGTCATTTTCAGATTCAGCACCCTCAAAATAGGCTAGAAACACTGGATACCGACTTTTAACACAAAATGCCTCAATAAGTCACTTTTTCTGGTATTTGCACCTGACTAATTAGGCATGGGAACAAAACAATTATTTGGGAGATTACTGCAGAATTGGTAAGATTGAATACGTAACACGAACAATTTAACTTCTTAAGTCATTTTATTGAAGATATACAGTACACTTGTGTCGATTACCAAGCGCGTTGGTTACAAAGGTGATATTTATGTAGGTAGATAGAAACAACATTGTAAATAATCAATATAGATATTACATAACTGCATATACATGTAATCTGTTTGTATCCGATAGGGCAGAAAGACAGAATATTGTGATACAACTAAACCTCTTAAAACTAATTCATTGATTTTCAAGTTTAGATAAACGGATGATATATTTGTTATAAAACAGTGTTTTAACATATTAACTCCAAGTCATCATTGTGGATATTTGCACAAGGGAGAGTTTCTCACTCATGTGAAAATAACACAAAAAGGGACATCGGAAATGCAATAAATGTACGAGCAAGTGCCAAACTTCTCACCTCACAGATGAGGCCCAATATTATGTTTTCATTGTTCGTAAATGATGTGGTTTTTAATTTATCTAATGTGTCTATTAAGAGTTGCTAGTGGGAGTTTATAACGACCCACTTTGAAAATCAGATCGCAGTTTGATCATCTTTTTGGAACAAACATTTGTTTTTTTTTCTAAGGAATCCCTTAGGACACGTTTTAATCTCTAAAGTACTGAAAACTGTTATGATTTAAATAATCTATCTTAATGTGTAGGTTTCTAATTCAAGCCCTGATACATATCACTCAGTGTGCTCATTGTGATGAAGTAATTTAATGTTCAACTCCCTCCTGATTTCTTTTCATGCTGATATTCCACTTTGGATATTCAAGCACCTCTCCTTGAATAACTACATTCCCAGCAAACACAAAACATTTGTGCTATGTCTACAAAATATTTAACCCAATATCTGTGAAATATTACTGAAAATGTTTATTAATATTAAAACGTTTGGCCTAAAAATTATTACCATAATGTTTTTTATAATATTTGTATTATTATTTTTAAAACATTTTCAAGATACATTAACACAATATTGCAAAAAATTATTCATCAAATGTTTCTGAAAAATATTTATTAATATTAAAACGTTTGGCCTGAAAATTATTACCAAAACATTTCTTATAACATTTAAATTATTATTTTCACAATATTTTAAATACATATGTATACAATGTTGCTTGAATCATTCATAAACTATTTCTAAGAAACATTTTGACATTGTTGTTGAATATATTTATCCACATTGAAATTGCTGCCCTTGGAATATTATGCCAACATTTTTTGTAACATTTTACTCAACATTATTTCAATATTTTTGAAATATTTATCTTTTCAGATAGTGGAGTTTTAAATTCTTTAGAGAAGAAAATGTACTTACCAATCGCCCATTACTAACACACTTTTGAAATCCCCATTTTAGGGATTTCTTGCTCAGTCTTACTTTGAAAAGTATACTGTACAAATCATGCTTTCAAGATAGAAGAGAAGGCTACTTATATTATTTTGTCAGCCCTAATCAATGCCTTTCGTAATGACACATATTGATATTTCATGCTTTTTAAGAAACCAACAATTTTAAATCAATGCCAGTAATGATATATTTATTTGGAAACAATTTTTTCCTAAACTTTCAAATCAATATTTCATGTTTATCGATCATATTTATCTAATTATATCATAAAATATTGCTTTTTCAGAGAAGTTGCTAACAATTGTAGGATTATATATTAACGTTATTTAATATTAAGATAATAATGTTGAATTGTAGCTATTGTTTTTGCATTTTGACATTATTATGTGGCAATATCATAGGGCATTCCTCAATAATATTTCAGAAATATTTCATACGGTTTTTGTGTTAAAATTGGTATTTTTATAATGTTTTCGAATTATTAAAAGACTGTTTTATAGAAATGTTGAACAAAGAATTCGACAAAAACATTTCAAAACATTTATTCAACATTTTGCTTATGTCATCTTTAACATTTCTTTACAGCTTAGTTCAGATGTTTCACAAATGTTTCACAGGATGTGTTCTTGATATCAAACCGATATTTAAAAAAAACATTTGTAATATGCAGATGTATAACATTTATTTAAAATGATAATAAAATATAGGATAATGTTATCATACATTATCGCAGAAAATTATTGGTTATTATTTTCTAAATATATATTTAGATATTTAATTTCAAATTTGTTCAGAAATATTTTGTAACTTTGTAGATACAATATTTAATTAATATTTAAAAAAAACATTTGTAATGGACAGCTTTAAAACATTTGTCTTTAGATGTTAGAAAAATTATAGTTTAATATTATCAAACATATTTTGGAAAAATATTGTTTAACATTTTATCAGTGTAAATATTGACATTTTATTTATAATTTTTCAGACGTTTTAGAAACATTTTAAAGAATGTTGATAAAACATTCAATTAATGTTAAAAACAACATTTGTAATACGCAGATGTAAAACATTAACTATAAATGTTGATAAAAGATAATATAATGTTATCAAGCATTATTATGAAAATAATATTGGTTAATATTGTGAGAAAATATTCCTTTATTAGGCAGCTTTAAAAGATTTATTTTAAATGTTAAAAAAATTATAGTTTAATATATTCAAATATATTTTGGAAAAATATTGTTTAACGTTTCATTAATGTATAAATTGACATTTTATCTATACTTTTTCAGACGTTTTAGAAACATTTTAAAGTATGTTAATAAAACATTCAATAAATGTTAAAAACAACATTTGGTATACGCAGACATTAAACATTAACTAAAAATGTTGATAAAAGATAACATAATGTTATCAGACATTATTATGAAAAAAATATTGGTTAATATTGTAAGAAAATATTCCTTTATTCTCGTAAATGTTTTACTAATATTATATTTTTATTGCATAACATTATTTACATTCATTATTTCACTAATGTTTTCCCTATGGTTATTGAACATTTTGCTAATGTTTTATTCATGTTTATTGTGAATGTTTCTAACAAATTTTTTTCAGTCCTTTTAAAAATATTTTGAAAATATTTTGTGTTTGCTGGGTTGTTGTACTCTATCAGTATATTCGATATTACCTGTTTCTGTGACAAAATAGCTGTACTCTTAGATACCTTCTATTCAGATACCATTGTAATTTTTCTTGAATTTCAAATTACACATATGTGTGATGAAATCTTGATTTCATGTAATGACATGAGGTTATAAACATTAAATAAACTTGTACCGAGTCACACACATACTACTCTACAGCGTGGTTGAGTGGAAATACAGACCCATATTCATTTTTGTCTATTTTAAAGAACAGGGCAACGATTCATCTACTTCCTCAACTATAGGAATTCATCTCTAAGAAATCTTCCACAATTACCCAATTTGACATCTAATTGTTCTCCATGTCCAGTTATTTTATCAATACATCTCTAAAGTATATATATTCACCTGTAATATCCTTCTATCAATACATGATATAACGTATCTGTACTTGTATTACAGTAGCTAAATTTAGTTTTTTAATCATTTTGAACAGTAATCCATTTGAGGCAACGCTATGATGAAGATGAAGATGAAGAATTACATACATAGATTAAATTCAATAGTAAATATATACAAATCGTAGTGACCATACCAGAGGCATGACATAAGGTAATACAAATGCATAGTAACTAAATTAAAAGACACTATTAATACAAAAAACAGAGTGGTGAATATGATAAACTGAAAAAGCTCTAAACGCATCAGTCAGATCTTAAAACTTTACAAAAGTGCAAGGGATTGAGATTAGTATCACTTGGGCATTACTCGAATCCTGAAGCATTAATTGTTTTCAGAGGTTGAAACTATTTGTCAGAGAAATCAACCCAGCAAATCTAACCATCCTCCAGTAAGAATGCTCTAGGTACCAAGCTTGCCCAATACAGTTTTAGACCAGGAACATTCACTAAGGATTTAGACTGTTCCAATTGCTATATCAGAAACACACTCAAACTTACTAGAATATTCACTTGTGCAAAGATATCAACGATAGGACTCTAACATGCACTCAATTATGTACTTTCCATATAGGTCTCAAACCTGATCAGAAAAATCTGTCTTGTCACGTTATCCAATCTAAAACTAACCATAGTAAAAATAAACAATGAATTCTTAATATAGAAAAAAATCTTAACGTAGATCCATCCCAATTACTTTTGAACATTCAAAATAGTGAGTTCGAGTTTCATGAAACAAACAGACTTCATATCTGATTCAACTACATATTTCTTTGAATCTCAGCATTCATTTGCCATATGATATCAAGAATGACCATTTTCATTCTAACTGAAACAATGTTGATATAATAATAGAGACAATTGTATGTAGATAAAGCAAGGCTTTCAAAGGAAAAGGACAATTGGAACATGTTCATATCAGGCTTATTATTTCAAAACCTTCATTCAAAACATATTGTAGCATTGCCAGTATAGTGGTAGCATGATAATTCCAAACTCTTATATCCCTTAGTTAATTCTCAATTGGTCCAGTCTTAGGAAAATTGTTCTGATTCCTACCTAGAGTGAGGCCAGAGTAGGGTTATGGTTAAGGAATACTGCTAATCACTTTTAGACCTTATCATGCAGCCCTATGCAGAGAATGTATGTACATGTATCTTTATTGACCATGTCGATTCAAACATGAAATATACAGTTCATCAATGAGGAAATAGCAAACAACTATCAATCACAAAGACTGTACAAACATTAATACAGAAGACCCTCTAAACATGGGTACGAACACATGAGTCGACTAATTTGGGCGGTGTCTCTATCCAAAGAACATAGTATTTACAGGAAAATCAGATAGGGGTATAAACTAGCTTATTCCTAAATCTAACTAGTTTTTCTCGAGCTAAGATTTAGACCCCTCTTATAATAATGAAATTATCCAACTCCAGTTCTACTCTGTAGTACACGTTTATACATGCAGTAGATTGAGTATCCTAAGATGCAGTGGATAACATCATTTCTTCGTTTGTCAAATCAGTGATAGTCTTGCCCATGAGCCAGGAAAAAACCTGTCCACTAGCATTTTCAAATACAGCCTTACCTCCGTTTACAGATTCATATACATCATTGTACATGTGATTTCTTATGTCTTGGGTGTATTCACATTGACCAACCATGTGATTGGCATCTTCTACCAGGAAGTGGTCACAGTTGATACAGGTGCGATAGCTAGGGGTCTGATCTTTCAAGCGTGGATCATCACTCTTGAGTAGACTACACCTGCATATCAACTTAGCAAGAGTTTCACACGTCCTCAGCATACTGTGATTAGAATCAGAAATACCCCACCAACTTGAATATTAAGGTTTGGCCATTGTTTGGTTGATAAGGTTACTATTCCCATTGAATTGGTTGTATATACCCCAGTATAGGTCATCATAATGCCACGCCCGTTCCCATGTCATTTTGACCATCTCCTCTTTGGGATAAGGTTAGTGGTCACTATGATCATGTCACGTACAATTTCAATTAGTCCAAATTTACCGCAGGTGTTAAGGGGGTCAAAAGTGGGACTATTGAACCTATTTTCTACACCTTTGGGACGATCCTTGAAATAGTCTTCGGCTTTACATATGAAGACTTGTCTCACTACGTTATCAACTTATAGCCTCAAGATTGTACAGATAAACAGGATTTTCTTTATACAGAGGTATGTCGTAATCCGCACCCAGACTAGACCAAAGAATGATGTGATATTAGGGGAACTATTAGGGAAGCGCTGAATCCTCCTACCAGCGAATCTTCGGAAGCTATTTAATTCCTCCGCATCGCTATCTTGTGTAACCCAAATTTCGCACCCAAAAATGACTATGGGCATGATAACCGTCCAGAATATGAGATTGCAGGAGTAAATGGTTAACCCATTTTTCCTGGTCTCGACACTGGAGGCAAGCATTCAGCGCTCTCCTACCCTTCCCTATTTTCTCTAGAACTCTAGATTTACCATCATCATAAAGTCTGACTTTAACACCAACGTGATTGTAGGAGGTGGTCTCTTTGACCCTGTCCACCCCTAATTCAAATATCCTACTCTCAGAGTTGTTTTTATTGTCACGTTTGTTCTCACCGTTCTCTTACCATGACTGCAGATTTCTACGCATTGTATGAAAAGTGCCATCTGCAGCCATACTTGTACACTAACTGGTGTACATGATCAGTTCTAGACTTACTAACAGTCGCTGCTGCTAAGTCATCCGCATATCCCTCAGGGGAGCTGTTTATCCCCTGCATGCTACAGCATAAATTAGACGATTTTAATTGGACTATCATATCATTAATGAATGCTATATACTTAGTAAGGGATAAAAAGCACCCCTGATGGATCCCACAATACATGGAATACCAATCTGATGTTTCAACCTCTATTCTAACGCAGCATCTAAAGTTCTTATAGCATGCGTCTATGTATACCTAGGTCATAAAGCTTACTGAACAGGCCTTTTATTAGACACTATCGAAAGCATTGGAGACATCAAAATAGGATACAAACACGTTCCTATAAGTCTCCAAGGCATTTGCTACTGTCTTCTGAAGTAAGAGTGAAGTATGCAGGCATGACTGCCCCTTGCAGCAAGCACCCTGTAAATGTGAGATCACCTTGCTATTGAACCACCACCCTTTCAGCCTTTTCCATATGACTATTTCAAACAATTTGTTATGATTAGTGAGAAGGGTTATTCCCCTGTAGTTGTTAACATCCAAACTCGACAAGTTCTTGCCCTTTAAAAGGGGGACCTGAAAACCGCGTCTGAAATTGTCAGGTATATACTCCAACTCAAAGATCTTATTTATCATTATGGAAAGGATATATACAAGGTTAATAGAATATGTTCAGTACTGATGTTATCAATCCCACACGCTTTCTTTTCATGTAAAGTCATAATGGCTTTCCTGACTTCATCAGTAGTCACTGGACTAGCCGTAAACCTATCAATATCAGCATCATTATCAAGGTTGATTACCATTTCGTTAACTTTAGCAAAGTGTTCATCATCAAAGGACGCATCGGTCTTAGGTGTACAGAGATTTGCAAAATGTTCTCTCCATACTGCCAACATATCATGAAGCTCATGAACAACTTTCTTTCGAGCATACAAAATAGTATGTTCAAATTTCATGAGACTAGCAGTTTTTTTTGTTTTATTCAGCTATATATATATATATATGTTCTGAAAATGAGGCTTCCTTAGCCACATGTAATCAAGAACTACCCCATCTGCATTCTAACCTAATTAATTTTGGTATCAGACTAGAGACAGCCTTTTTGAAATTTAGCGATGCTCTCAAAGGAAGAGAGTACCATGTTCCTATCTGGCTTAGTATTTCCAAAACCTTCATTTAAAACATATTGTAGCATTGCCAGTTTAGTATTAGCATGGTTATTCCAAACCCGCATATCTCGTATTCAATTCTAAATTGGCCTAATAGTAGACGAATTGTTATTACTACCTAGAGTGAGGCCAGAGTAGGTCATGGATTTAAAATATTGTTCATCATTGCTTTTAGACTATATCATGCTGCCCCCGTGCAAGAGAACGTGTTTAATTCAAATCATTATTTCCCATCCACACACACATTAGCTTGGTAGCCAATGTTACACACTTCTAAATAAAGACTGAGCAGTGAAATAATTGGAGCACTCAGTCATCGCCAAAAGTCTATAAGACACTATTTTTGGAATGACTAGCCCCCCCCCCCCCCCCAAGCCACATGGACTAACTCCACTGCAACAACAGTTGGCAGCGAGCAATATTTTAGATAACTCTGCCAAATGTCTCAGATATTCCACATTTATATGAGTTATAGACTAATCAAGACTGGCAAGTAGTAAAGGGAGGGTGATGAATTGTTATTTTTGACCCTGTATGTGATATCAATTTCAATTCTTGACTGAACCCAGTACACCTCGTCAAGGGTTTCACGTGTGTAGCATAAGAATGGTCTGCCTCAAACAGATAAATCTTATTATTATACCTCACATGAAGATTCTTGATTCTGGTTGGTCAAGGGCCATGGATTAATCGTCATGTTCTCCTCACACCTTAGCGACAGGCTGTTGTCCTTAACAGGTTATGGACTATTCAAATATCCTATTGCTGTTGCCATGGGCTATTTGAATAGCCAATGGCAGTAGCCATGGAATATGTGAATAGCCAATGGCTGTTGCCATGGGTTATTTGATTAGTTACCACTATCCCGAAGAATACCCAGAAACACCCACAGAGTTTGCCGAGTGACCTACCGGTGAAACTAGTTCAACAAGGCAGATGACGAGTATTTATTCAAAATCTCTGGTGTTTGTAATTTTCCCCCTTTTGTATTTTTTTGGTATAATAAAACATATATGACATCCCTGTGGGGTGTCCAGCAGGAATAACTTCCCCTCGAGAGGTTTGTTGCCCTCTGGCTACGCCCTCGTTCAAAAATCCTCTCTCAGGTAAGTTATTCCTGCTGGACACCCCACAGGGATGTCATATTTGTATAATAATGAACCAGTGTTTTGAAAGAGGATGTATGTGAACGTTGTTGATTCAATTGGGGTTAACAATCATTCTTCAAACATATTTGAACTATTATCATTTTTGTGAATCATCCTCAATATTGTCCGACCCTGTGTGCATTCCAAATGCAGATGAGATAGGGCTCCTGTAACACAAATATAATTGCTCAATTTGTGTTGCTCAAAAGAAGATAATTTATACTTCACATCCAGACAAGTAAGCTAACCATTCACACCTTGAGCAGAGACATGATCTGACAGAAGTGATTATTTTGATTAAAAAGCATCAGTTTGATATATTTCACTTTCAGTTCAATTGGCGCCTAAACAACACACTTTTTAAAATCCACTGCAAGTAGCATTTCTTTGAAATGATGAGGTACTTTCAACATTATTAGAGCAGACATGCACTTAAGATGCAATGGATTAATGTTATTAAGTATCTCATCTCTGCACAAGTTCAGTGGTTAAGACATGTAAGACATCTGCTACTGTCTTTGCAGCCTCTTTTCGAATGATCCATTTTCCGGAATAGTTTACTAGCTTGTTGCAATTTTGAACGATATGATACATTGAATAGTTGAAAATAGGTTAAACAAAATGTTGTTCTTGGGACCATAATTGTATCTGAAACATGTTCCTATCTGATTTATGCTTTGCCAAAATACCGGAATTCTGACTCTGGGGACAATTCTGCCATGTTGGTTATACGCTTGTTGTTCAACTCACAGACTTTAGCCTGTTTGTTATAGTTGAATGACCAGCATAAAATTGGTTCTTTGCTACAAGCAATACCACATTGAATCCTTGATATGCTGACTAATCTCTTGAAGGTGAAGCTTACCAGAGCGTATCCCATTGGTCCTTTGGCAACATAATTGGCTGCATGTTCAGTGCCTACAAGTAGATGAAATAAGAACGTCCTTACATTTAAGGTCGTTGAGATCACAGGGTTTATACAACTGTGCGATGATCTCTAGTCACGTTCTACAAGAAGGTGTAATTGGTTGCTATATAAACATGCAACTTTGTGAGGTGCTGCCTGAAAAGAAACTTTAGAAGCAATTTAAGTGTTATGTATCGTAAGTGTACTTGATGCATTGTTCAAAATTTTCAGTTGTTTTGGCGCTCGTAATTGTTTTTTAACGACATTCCAACGATCTGCCGGTTGTTGCCGTCTTAGCTAGCCAGCGGCATATAATTACAGAAGCACGTGTTGAAATGACAAGGGGCCTGAAAGGGGGAGATCCAATTAATATTCAAACCGAATCAAAATTTGAGGGTAATTTTTAAAAAGTGGCAAAGTAGTAAGTAGTAGAATTTTCTCGGAATGTTACAAACGGTCTCAAATAGAGTTACGAGAAATCATGAATATAGTTTTCTTTTCACGCAGTCAAGTAGCGTACAAGGCGCAATGGCCTAATTAGTAGAGCACTGGTCTAGCAGTTCCGACGACGCAGGATCGATTCCATCAGGCCGCTACTTTCTACAGTTTAGTTCAAGCTGCTAAGTGCTACAGGTAGCACTTAGAAATATTTCCTACTCAAAATAACGATTACTCAATTTCAGTTATTTTTTCTACTTTACTTTTACTAAACTGATCCCAGAAAGGAAGTCTGCCTGAATTGCCGTTCGCTATAAGGGCTGATGACTTTATGTTGGGCCCTGACTAAAAACGATCTTTTATGTTGGCGTCATAATAAACATTTCCACATTTGTGATACATGAAGTAAACAGAAAAAATAACTTAAGTGATAAAGTTGAGAATTTCTTTAAGAAAATATATAGTTTAATGAGTGTAAGTAGTGCCTAGCCTTCACATAAAATATGAGATCTGTGAAGTGGTCAGCTTGTTGCTTTCAACAGAAAAATTAACTAAATAGATAAAGTTGAGAATTTCCTCAAGATAATATATAGTTAAATGGGTTTAAGTATTAATTTATATATGTTCATGCACACTTGCTGCACATGACCATAACTTTATGCAACTTCCACCCATTTACCTTCTATCTGCTCTTTCACACGTCCCCACGTGTTTATCAGTGCCCTATTCATGCACCTTCCACCTGTACTATGGGCATGGATCCGTGCGCCCGCCACTCACTTTTTGGGCGCACGGATCCTTTCTACACTGACATTTTCTACTCATCCTGCGGCCTTAAGCGCCCTGTCGTAACAATTGCCTTCCCCCTTTTCTGTAATTGTACTGTCCTCCCAGTACCTCTTTCAACGGGGCCCTATCTGAATGTAAAGATAAGCAGTGTATCATGGTAGGAAAGCATTTTTGGTCAGTGTCACATGCTTCACAACACTGGTCATTGTTTGCCTGGAAGAGCTCTAGACCACAGTGACATGGTTCCTCGATATGACAGTCTCGACTCGAAAGTGCAAGAGGATGTTTAAAAGGTAGGAAACTTCAATTTCTACTGCCAACCTAGTAAATTGAGGATTTGTAGTATGAACATGTTTTCACTTTAGTAGTTCTTTAAGTGTTTTTCGTAATATTTGTCACATGTTAAGACAAGTGTTATGGACATTATCTTATGAGATACATAGAACAGATACAAACCAGTTATATTTACATAATCTTAAATTTTCTGAATCAGTGAGATTCAGTAATATCTCATTTTTGTAATTTTCTATTCTGAAAATGTCCCTATAAAAAGATGCCAATGATGACAGGTGCTTAAATTTAGAAAGCATATTTCAAAACAAATTGCTAATCAAATACCCTCCTCAAGGAACCACCTATTTTCGAAATCGTGACCAAACACTGTCACCTGAGCTATATATTGTATTCCTTGAAACTATCAATTGTAAAGTCACAAGTTTATGTCTCATTATTGGATATTACTTAAATTACTATCTTGGTAAGTCAATCAAATAGAACTGCATCTATATTCTTTGATTTTAAGCTTATCAAATTATGTTAAACATTTTTAAAGCTCATTCAAATAGATTTGAAGCATTAAAAGCTTATTAAATTAGCTCTCAAGTCCAGGCCCTTAAAACCTATTCACTATTACGTTATAACGTTCTATCGTCAAGCCTTAAAGCCAAAAAGGAAATGAATGTGTCAACGCCTTACCATATTCCTCTCACTACATTTTGCTTACCGGTGCACATTGCAGAGGCCAGGGTGGAGGTTGTGCTGGGGCCTTGGTTGGTATCACAGGTGGACAAAGATGAGGTCATGACGTAGTTTGTCATCCCAGGGCTTTGAGAGGCAGCACAGGTATAGGTCAAACTGGCACAGTCTGGGGTGTAGCCATCGGCTTGTACTGAAATCAGACACAACTACTAGACACTAAGCATTTTGATGTTGATTTTAAAACATAAAACTTAAATGATGTTCTGTATTGCATAACATTATTTGTCACAAAACCTTTGCTACCCCCGTTTTCTGGAAGTACTTGCGGCATGGATTTTACATGGCCTTGCTTACTAAAGACAAAGGTATGCAGTTCCACTGGCCACTGGTATCAGGACAATATCTCCCCTCTACAGAATCCCCCCAATTCCAATATCCCCCCGGACAATATCCGATTCCCTCTAGTAAAATCTGTGCTTATAATCTAAATTAAGTTATAAGTGAGGCTATTCATTCACTTTTGATTTAAGATATTCAAAGGGTAATCAAGTTACTACTGAAAATGAAACTACTAGATCTGACCATATTTGAGGGGGAATATTGTCAGAGGTATATTGGTATGGGGAGATTTTGTCCAGGGTGGATACTGTTCAGTTCCACACACCTGTGTTACCTTTACATCTTTGAATATGGCGTTGATAATAATGTCTTTATTTGAAATCGTTTTTTCAAAATACAAATGTATACATGGTGCACTGAATGAGTTGGCAAAGCGGGTATTATACAGGATCGCGCTCCCAATTGCCTCCCTGTTTCCTGGGCATGGATGCATGGATGACCTCACGACTGAATGTAGCTTTAATTCCATATTTCGCTTTGGGTTACATATAGGTATGCACTTCCACACACCTGCGTTACCTTTACTTGTTAGTGAAATCTTTGAATATGGCGATGATAAAAATGTCTTTATTTGAACTTTCTTTTTCAAAATACGAATGTAGGTAAAGTGACGACATTCCTGCACTAAATGCTTGGGCACCTCGGGCATTATACAAGACCGCTCTCCCTATTGCCTCCCTTATTTCCTGGGCATGGATGCATGGATGACCTCGCAACTGAACGTAGCTTTAATGCAACAAGCTACGTGGTCATCGATATGCTTGGCTTATAGTTTTGACATGTTATCCAAGGGTGTTTTAACAAACAGGCAATGGCAGACTGAGTTTTGCACAATTACGAATGTTTAGATTTTTAGCATTCAGTAAATAAGACGCATTTTCGATGAGTGTCCAATAGACACCCTCGCAATACACCTTAGTCAATATTCACTCTTTATAAGGAGACCTTTTTTCTAGTGTGTGGATTTTAATAGGATAATTAACTGATTTATCTATTGGTCCGCATGTGCATAAGGATGTACTCAAGTAAGAAAAGTTATATCAATTCTAACAGTTAAAATTAGATGGAAACTGTCAGACCATATGCGAATTTACGATTGATATGTATGGGTGGGTTAGTTGTAACTTAAAGAGTCTTCTGCTCTATAATAGTTATTTGATCTATCCATTTTATATCAGCTTACGTCGTGTGCAGTTGAAGTCAGCATGTCCATGGACGACGGAGCAACCAAGAGATTCTGTAGTTACCTTGGAGCCCGGACATATGTCTCTTGGATGCAGAGCCCCATTGGTATAATCTAAATAAATGGAATTGGTATACTGTACTTCAAGTTAAAACAAATCAATCAATTTAAATTATCACTTATTTTTTTGAAGGTCCTAATATGAATACATGCTGCAGGGAGTAATCTTTATTCCAAGAATGAATAAACAAGAATTGATCTTTTAAAATAAAACTTGGACAACTCAAGATCTTCTTTTTGCGAATAAGTAAAAAGAGAAATGTTAGGAACTATTTTAAACCCATGTATATTGCACTGTAATGACGCAGCATTTAAAAGGACCATCTCGCAGGTTATACCTCACTTTTCTGTTCATTAAAAAAAGCGCAAATTATTGATTTTAAGATTTACAAAAATGATTATCTTCAAAGAACTGATTTAATGCCTATTACTTTACCAATTTTGACGTATGTGAAGACGCCTGTTATGCATCTTCACAGTTTCAGCTATTCGCCCTTTAAAGCCAGCAATTGGTAGGAGTGATTGTGAGGGCATAAACAAAACCATTGCATGACACATTCCTGTGGCACGTCTCTGCACACTCTTCGAGGCTGGCTTGTAGTGCAGATAGATCATTGGAAGGAGTATCGTAATCCAATCGCAAGAATCCG
>OZ012686.1:23047301-23151301 GCA_963942565.1 Maea johnstoni
AAAGGTTATTTTCTCTTGTTCCAGAATAAAAATAGTAAGCACAACCATTATTTTGGTCTTAAAACTTGCGCATAAGGAATATCAAAGTAAAAAAAATTAGATTTGGTGTAAAAAAAGATGAAGAATATGTGTTTTCGGGTCAGAAACAAACAAATATGGAGCTTCATAGAAGCGCTCATTTAGGTGTTCACCATTAAATGTTCTTTGCTGTGTTGCATAGTACACTGTGGTAGACGCCCTTGTTAGATTGAATATTTTGATAAATGCTAAGCATGCTACGTACCAAAAATGTCAGAGGAAGAAAAACTTTTTATCCATAAGTATTACATGTAGAGTTGCAGGCGTACCATCTCCAGGATATGGGTCAAAGGTCATAGGTCATCAAGTGCAATGGGCCTTATAAGTAAGACTTTGCGGTCAAGTTCAGTCTCATCCGTCCTCCTATTTCATTGCTTCATCAATGACAATGTTTGCACAAGGTGGAGTGACATTCAATTCAATAATATCAAAGAGCCTTTTTCCCTATTTCATTTTCTACTTGTTGGCAGCCTTATCGCTTGCACGTTAAGTTTGTACAGAGGCCTGAAGTAATGTGTACATAAAAAACATTTGAATTCTGTAGTAAATACGAATTATGGGGTGGGGGTAACATTATCTTTTCTAAAATATGACATATACAACAGACTGCAACAAATGACCCCTCGTTAGAATTGTATAGAGACAGGCTTTTGTATGCATCTGTATTTCAAAAACAATTTGACCTTGAACACAAGTTGAAGGTCAAATAAGGGTCATTTTGGGGTCAAGGTGAAAATTGATGAGGCAAAAACCATCGAAAAAAGGTTATTTTCTCTTGTTCCAGAATAAAAATAGTAAGCACAACCATTATTTTGGTCTTAAAACTTGCGCATAAGGAATATCAAAGTAAAAAAATTAGATTTTGTGTAAAAAAAGATGAAGAATGTGTGTTTTCGGGTCAGAAACAAACAAATATGGAGCTTCATAGAAGCGCTCATTTAGGTGTTCGCCATTAAATGTTCTTTGCTGTGTTACATAGTACACTGTGGTAGACGTCCTTGTTAGATTGAATATTTTGATAAATGCTAAGCATGTTGCGTACCAAAAATATCAGAGGAAGAAAAACTTTTTATTCATAAGTATTACATGTAGAGTTGCAGGAATACCATCTCCAGGATATGGGTCAAAGGTCATAGGTCATCAAGTGCAATGGGCCTTATAAGTAAGACTTTGCGGTCAATTACAGTCTCATCCGTCCTCCTATTTCATTGCTTCATCAATGACAATGTTTGCAAAAGGTGGAGTGACATTCAATTCAATAATATTGTGTCTTCGGGTCAAAAACAAACAAATATGGGGCTTCATAGAAGCGCTCATTTAGGTGTTCGCCATAACTTGTTCTTAATTGTGTTACATAGTCCACTGTGGTAGACGTCCTTGTTCGATTGAATAGTTTCATAAATGCTAAGCATGCTATGTTCCAAAAATGTCAGAGGAAGGGACACTTTTTATCCAGAAGTATTACATGTACAGTTGCAGGAATATCATCCATAGGATGTGGGTCAAGAGGTCAAAGGTCATCAAGTGCAATGGGCCTTATAAGTAAGAATGCGGTCAATCTCAGTCTCATCTGTCCCCCTATTTCTTTGCTTCATCAATGACGATGTTTGCACAAGGTGGAGTGACATTCAATTCCATAATATTATAGAACCTTATTCCCTATTTCATTTTCTACTTGTTGGCAGCCTTATCGCTTGCACGTTAAGTTTGTACACATGCCTGAAGTTGTTTAAATATAAAAACATTAGAAATCTGTAGTAAATACGAATTATGGGGTGGGGGTAACAAAATCTGTTCTAAAATATGACATATACAACAGACTGCAGCAAATGACCCCTCGTTAGAATTGTATAGCGACAGGTTTTTGTATGCATCTGTATTTCAAAAACAATTTGACCTCAAACTCAAGTTCAAGGTCAAATCAGTGTCATTTTGAGGTCAATGTGAAAATCAGTGAGGCCAAATCCATCGAAAAAAGGTTATTTTTTCTTGATCCGTATAAAAATCATAAGTACAACAATTTTTTTGGTCATAATATATGCGCATGAGGGAGAACATAGGATAAGTTATACTATGAGTGCATAGAAATAGGAAGAAAATGAGTTTTTGGGTCCAAAATAGACATATCTGGTGCTTCATTGAGGCGCCCATGTAGGCGTCTGCCATGAAAAGTCCTTTACAGCGTATCCTGGTTTACTAGTACTATCATAATGGTAAAAGTCCTTATTAGAATGAAGTTTGATAAATGCAATATACCAAAGGTGTCAGGGGCTCAAACACTTTTTATCTGACATAAGTACAAGTAGTGTTCCGGAAATACACTTTCCTGTGTATGGGTCAAACTTCATAGATCATCAAGTGCATTGAGGCCTATAAGTAAGATTTTGTGATTAATTTATGTCTCATCGGGTCTCCTATTCAACTGCTTTATCAATGACAATAATTGCACAAGGTGCAGTGGCATTCAATTACATAATATTACAGAATCTTATCCCCCATTTCATTTTATGCCTTGTTGGCAGCCTTATCTCTTGCACGTTAAGTTAGCATAGCATAAATAAAATACACTTATTACAAATGAGTGACAGAAATGACGCCCCATTAGATGCCTCATTAGATAAATGGTGGGGGGTAATCATACAATCTGAACGATATAAGTGACTGAAACAAATGACCCGTTGTTAGAATAGTCTAGAAACAGGCTTTTGCATGAATGCATGTAATATTTTGTAATTTGACCTTGACACTAATTTCTCCTCATGACCAGATCAACTGTCAATGTCTAGGCCATGAATGAGCAGAGTTAGAGACAATAATAGTTTTGTACAGAAGATCCCATAGGCTTTCACGTAGACTTAGAGGTTTTTGCTCCTTTTCTCTATAACAAATTTCACAAAAACGTGGGCGTTTGAAACATTCATTGTAGGTATATAATGCTAACAGGTTTGTTTGAAATGTTTTATAGCTAAGTTATAGCTAAGATAATATTATCATCTTTTTTTCAATTACGGCTTTGCTCAAAGGGAATGGAATTTGAAATTTGGAAAACCTTCTTTTCATTTTGAACAAGAAAATGTGATACCCTTCCCTGCATATTGATATATCCTCCGCATTTGACAAATTTTAAGTTTCCTGGTCCATGACTGTGGAGAGGAACTCATCAATCAGAAGACCAGTGTTCAACATATGTGGTAACCAGCTGACTTAACTGTTAATACGGTAGAACGGCATATCATATTAATGCTTCTGTTTCATTAACAACAGCTTTGGATGCCGAAATTTGTGTAGTTTTATTTAAATTACTGCAACTTGGTGACCATGTCAAAATCAAGTTGAGATGTCCCCTTATGATAACTACTGTTTCATAATCAGATACTCTATCCCAGAAAACCTACTTGTGGACACCAAGATCATGTTTCTAGCTAATCTGGATGCTTAAATATGCAGAAATATAGTTTTTGGGCCGGCCACTTTGAATTCCAATATGGCCACGAGTTGTCATGGCAAACAAGGTGGACATTTTTTCAGGTTCATTATACTCAAACCAAGTTTGTGGTAGAATATACTTCAAAGCCACTGTGTCCATGTTCATTAATTAATTGAATGTTTTTGGTACGTAGCATGCTAAGCATTTATCAAACTATTCAATCTAACAAGGACTTCTACCACAGGGGATTATGTAACACAGTAAAGAACATCTAATGGCGAACACCTAAATGAGCGCTCCTACGAAACTCCATCTTTGTTTGTTTTTTCATCTCTTTTTACACTAAATGAAAAATTTATCCTTTGATATTCCTTATGCGAAAGTTTTAAGACCAAAATAACAGCTGTACTTACTATTTTTATCCTGGAACAAGAAAAAATGACATTTTTTCGATGGATTTGGGCTCACTAATTTTCACCTTGGCCTAAAAATGACCCCAATGCGACCTTAAACTTGAGTACAAGGTCAAATTGTTTTTTGAAATACTGATACATACAAAAGCCTGTCTCGATACAATTCTAACGAGGGGTCATGTGTTGCAGTGTGTTGTATACGTCATATTTTAGAGCAGATTTTGTTACCCCCACCCCATAATTCGTATTTACTACAGATTTCTAATGTTTTATATACACACAACTTCAGGCCTCTGTACAAACTTAACGTGCAAGCGATAAGGTTGCCAACATGAAGAAAATGAAATAGGGAATAAGTTCCTTTAATAGTATGTAATTGAATGTCACTCCACCTTGTGCAAATATTGTCATTGATGTCAAAGCAAATAAATAGGAGGACAGATGAGACTGAAATTGACCGCAGTCTTACTTATAAGGCCCATTGCAATTGATGACCTTTGACCTTTGACCTTTGACCCATATCCTGGAGATGGTATTCCTGCAATTCTACATGTAATACTTCTGGATAAAAAGTGTTTCTTCATCTGACATTTTTGGTACATAGCATGCTTAGCATTTATGAAACTATTCAATCTAACAAGGAGGTCTACGACAGTGTATTATGTAACACAGCAAAGAACATCTAATGGGGAACACCTAAATGAGCGCTTCTATGAAGCTCCATATTTGTTTGTTTCTGACCCGAAAACAGACATTCTTCATCTGCTTTTACACTAAATGTAAATTTGTTTCTTTGATATTTCTTATGCGCAAGTTTTAAGACCAAAATAATGGTTGTGCTTACTATTCTTATCCTGGAACAAGAAAAAAGAACCTGTTTTCGATGGTTTTGGCCTCACCAATTTTCACCTTGACCTCTAAATGACCCCAATTTGACCTTCAACTTGAGTTCAAGGTCAAATTGCTTTTGAAATACAGATGCATACAAAAGCCTGTCTCTCTACGATTCTAACGAGGGGTCATTTGTTGCAGTCTGTTGTATATGTCATATTTTAGAGCAGATTTTGTTACCCCCCACCCCATAATTCGTATTTACTACAGATTTCTAATGTTTTTATATACACATAACTTCAGGCCTCTGTACAAACTTAACGTGCAAGCAATAAGGCTGCCAACAAGTAGAAAATGAACTGGTGAATAAGGTTCTTTAATGTTATGCAATTGAATGTCACTCCACCTTGTGCAAATATTGTCATTGATGAAGCAAAGAAATAGGAGGACAGATGAGACTGAAATTAACCGCAAAGTCTTACTTATAAGGCCCATTGCACTTGATGACCTTTGACCCACATCCTAGAGATGGTATTCCTGCAACTCTACATGTAATACTTCTGGATAAAAAGTGTTTCTTCCTCTGACAATTTTGGTACATAGCATGCTTAGCATTTATGAAACTATTCAATCTAACAAGGAGGTCTACCACAGTGGAGTATGTAACACAATTAAGAACAAGTTATGGCGAACACCAAAATGAGCGCTTCTATGAAGCCCCATATTTGTTTGTTTTTGACCAGAAGACACATATTCTTCATCTTTTTTTACACTAAATGTAAATTTGTTTTTTTCATATTCCTCATGCGCAAGTTTAAAGACAAAAATAATGGTTGTGCTTACTATTTTTATCCTGGAAAAAGAGAAAATAACCTTTTTTCGATGGTTTTTGCCTCATCAATTTTCACATTGACCTCAAAATGACCCTGATTTGACCTTCAACTTGTGTTCAAGGTCAAATTGTTTTTGAAATACAGATGCATACAAAAGCCTGTCTCAATACAATTCTAACGAGGGGTCATTTGTTGCAGTCTGTTGTATATGTCATATTTTAGAACAGATTTTGTTACCCCCACCCCATAATTCGTATTTACTACAGATTTCTAATGTTTTTATATATACACAACTTCGGGTCTCTGTACAAACTTAACGTGCAAGCGATAAGGCTGCCAACAAGTAGAAAATGAAATAGGGAATAAGGTTCTTTAATATTATTGAATTGAATGTCACTCCACCTTTTGCAAACATTGTCATTGATGAAGCAATGAAATAGGAGGACGGATGAGACTGTAATTGACCGCAAAGTCTTACTTATAAGGCCCATTGCACTTGATGACCTATGACCTTTGACCCATATCCTGGAGATGGTATTCCTGCAACTCTACATGTAATACTTATGGATAAAAAGTTTTTCTTCCTCTGACATTTTTGGTACGCAGCATGCTTAGCATTTATCAAAATATTCAATCTAACAAGGACGTCTACCACAGTGTACTATGTAACACAGCAAAGAACATTTAATGGCGAACACCTAAATGAGCGCTTCTATGAAGCTCCATATTTGTTTGTTTCTGACCCGAAAACACACATTCTTCATCTTTTTCTACACTAAATCTAAATTTGTTCCTTTGATATTCCTTATGCGCAAGTTTTAAGACCAAACTAAAGGTTGTGCTTACTATTTTTATCCTGGAACAAGAAAAAATAACCTTTTTTCGATGGTCTTGGCCTCACCAATTTTCACCTTGACCTCAAAATACCTCTGATTTGACCTTGAACTTGAGTTCAAGGTCAAATTGTGAAACTTGCTTGATTTTATTCAAAAGCCTGATTTTTGGCAAATGTAACAAGGGGTCATTTGTAACCGTCAGTTGTTCAGTTCAGATTTTATGGTGAATTTTGTTACCCCTACCCCATTAATTTCCTATATTTTGGAAATCTGCCATTTTTGATACACACAACTTCAGGCCTCTGTACAAACTTAACGTGCAAGAGATAAGGCTGCCAACAAGTGGAAAATGAAATGGGGGATGCTGCTCTTTCATTTGGTACCAAGAAACCTTCCTCCCCCTCTCGGCACGTTTTTCCAAAAAAATCCGGGCTTGGCTCATGGACTATAAGAGATATTTTTGAAAAAGGATTTCTGGAGATCTTTATTCCAAGAAAATGGTCAAGTCAAATTTGTACCATTTTTTGACCGCTTAAGAATTCTTTTCATTTTCTCTCGAATTTATATAGACGTAGAACAATGTATAATTAGATATGTATTACTTTCTATTGATGGAAAAAGACAATTAAGTTGTATGAATTACAACTACGATGGACCAACTGTGAAAGAGCAAATAAAACTTTATTTTTTCCCGACCATGTGAAAGAGAAAATAAAAATAAAAAATATTTTCACAACCGATTTATAGATAGAGAGAAAATAAAAAACTTATTTTTATTTTCACGGTTATTTCTTTGGGAGAGAAAATAAAACTTTATTTATTCCCGACCACTCTAGAATGAAGGTAAATTAAACTTTATTTATCCTCCCTCTACAGAAAGAAGGTAAATTGAATGTTTATTGATTGTACGTTATCTGTACAAAATCACATCAAATTCACAACAAAATAAATCCAAAGTAATACAAAATAACAAAACAGGAGAACATAAGAACGAACAAATGAAACATAAGGAACATAAAGAAAATAAATGATCACATCTATAAGGAGGGACTGTTCCGTGTGTCAGAACTTAAGGAAAATAGTTTATGTTTAAAATGGAAGTGGCCCACTCCTAGGATTTAAAGCAGAAATACGATTTCTTAATAGAAAACTTGACGTAGCGCGGGGGTGTCCAATGTCGCATTGTCGCAACTGCATGCGACAGTGAGGCCTCAAGACGTGCCACAAGCGCAATTTACCTCCCTCCTGTAAATAAATGTAAATGTAAATGTAATCTTTATTTTAAGTGTGTATATCAATTACAAGAAACACGAGCTACCAAGGCTCTTGGCCGACTGGACCAACGGCTTAAAGTGCCTTCCGAAGCACTAGTAAGCAGCAAGGGAAAAAATACCTTTTTCCGGGCAGGTTACAATAATTCAATATGATAACTAAAAGCAGAAATCCACTTGCTCTATAGGTTATGTGTATTTTAATCAGCTGTTAAGCATTGCATAGATATGGAAAAGGTTATGAAAAAATAATAGAATTGGATCATCAATTTGCGATAAACACCTATACGCATTTAGTACAACTGAGAATGAACGCTTATATGATTGCAATTTGATTATATGATTGCATTTGAACATTTTATTTTGCATTTTCATTTTCTTTCTGACAAATGAAGATTTTACTGTGGCTAGACTGATGTGCAACAAATAAAGTTTATTTTAGAAATGAGTTAAGCACCCTTGAAAGAAAAACATTTTTGTGAAAATTTTCATCAATTTAGTGATAATTTTGATCTAACATGAACATTTAAACATTTTGTATGTCTTTCTATATTTTAGGTACACTTTTTCAAACATGAGTGACTTCCAACCCTACCTTTGGGACGATGATGATGATGATGTTATGGTGATGGTGCCAGACGACTGTGATGAATTCTTCATCATGTCAAAAACCATATTCAAGGGTTTTGAAATGGCATTGGGAGATAACCCTCGACCTCTCCTTGAGAACATGACCAGTGGCTTTGAGAACTATCGCCGCCTCTACCAATCTGCCATGATTGAGTATGGTGATGCCATGAAAGCCAAGATAAATGAATGCAGACAGAATGGGACCCACAATGCTTACAGGTAAACATTTTATTCATGTGGATATCAACCATTTTTAGATGTTCCAATGAATAAAAACTTTCTCTTTGATATAATTTCTTCTCACAATCAATGAGTTTTAAACACATATATAGCATATTTCCAATAAACTTCAAATCGAATTTGCTGATTTCTAATGACAGATATCATATAACAATTATTGATATTGTTTAAAATCAAGTAATTGGGACCTGATGTACTGCATGTGGTAGAATAAAAAAGCTAATATTTAAAAACAAATGTTCTCAAATGTTTGTCTGGATATAGTATGGTCTATTTGGAACTATATTTAACCATCTTTCCTCTGCAATATGCGCACTTGTATCTTATAGTCCCTAAAATGTGATGAGGCTAAACAATTATGACTAACGATTTATTTTCACCTGAGGTCATCCATTTGGTAGTTTTAGATAATGAGAATAATAGAATTAGCGACACCAAAATTATACAACTAAAAAACAATGGTTCGAAAGATGGATATTTTAGCAAAACTACTAAGGTGTTATCTATTTCTGGTATAGTATTATGTATGCTTGTTTCAGAGTCTTTGTGGACATCTCAAGTAAACTCCTCTGTGGAGACAGCATCAGCTGGGCGTCAATTATTCAGGTGTTTATTATTTATTACTATTAGTTGTGCACCATGCATTTTATTGATTAAAAATCTTAAAAAGTAATACATATATATTTCTACAAATGGACACATTTGCCTGGTTGATTCTCTGTAATCAGGTTTAATCGTCTCTTCATTTATCTGTCAGGGATCATTGTAACTTCGGTAACAGATAGAAGAGCTATTTTCTAGGTTTTTATGAACTCTAAATTATTTTTAAATTTTGCATAATATTGTTCAGACCTATTTGAACACACATCTCGTTTTTAATCTCAATGAAGTGTGTGCTGAGGGTTTGTTTATTAATACCGATTTTTTTTGTCAGGTCCTCATTCTTGGTTGTATCCTTGCCAAGCAGAACAAAGGAGATAGTTACTTCTCCAAAGGAACAATTACCTGCATCGTGGGCAAGATTCTCCTGTCTCATGAGGAGTGGATTGTGGCCAATGGTGGTTACCAGAGCCTTGTGGATGAACTCTCCTACCTCGTGCGTCTCAAGTCAGAGAAGGCTGGTCGTCATTCAGATGCCATCAAGCTTGCCCTTGTTGGTGGAATTGCTGCGGTCGGGGCCTATGCTGCATACAAAGCCATCAAATACTTCTTTTGGTAGACAGAAAAGTCTATCTACACCAATGAATATTTTTAGAATCCTTGGTTGTATGAATAAGCATTCTAGGATTCACTACTATAGTTGTGCAGGGCTTCTGCAGTATAATAATCTCTGCCATATTCTAAAAATGCCAATTCGTTTTAAATTAAATACATGTTATGTTAAGATGTTACCAGCACTGTTAAAAGTGGGCACCATGCATTTGTCACTCCTCATATGTATAAACCATGTTCTAGTACTGCATTATTCTTTTCCAACAACGACCTTTCATATAAATACTGTAAGCCTATGGTTCACTGGATTGTTTTGCTGTTACACTTCCTACAGATGTTTTTCTTGTACATAATTACATGACTGATTTTAATGACTGTAGGTCTATGTTAATTATGCCGTTGTTTGTTTTTTTCAACTCCACTAATTGCAAATAGTTTTTTTTTCATCTTTTAACTAAAGTAACCAGTATATGTATAGACTTGGTTTGATCTGAAAAGCACTTGTACTGGTTGCCCTCATTTGTTGATTCTTTCCAAATAGCAAGTCTTGAAGGTGGACCAGAAGTTGTATATATCTATCGTATACTTTCATTTTGACACATAACCATTCATCATAGTACATCATTTCTATATCCACTTCTAACAGTGCTTTTCTTGTAAGAGTTCCCACCACTCTTTCTTAACAGCGTATTTTCTTGTTGAACCACATGAATTACCTCTTTATCCTATTAAATCCAATTTAGGATGTATCACATTTCCTCACTCCTTTCTCTTTGATAATATTTCCAATTGTTTATAATCCTAGAATGCTTATTCATACTTGTACATAAAGATTATAAAAGATTTGTTATTCCAAGAAAGCGCTTGTGATATGGATATTATTTATCAAGATTTCACACTTTTGGTGTAGTCTTTCGATTTATGGAACATCATTTTAAGTTTATATATCTAAGCTTTACAATAGTTATTTTGATACACACTCAGCATTGTTGACTTGAATTAACTTTTACTTATTGATATTATTATACATACCTGTCAGATTACTGATTTATATTGAAGATCTCCGCTTATTACCAAATAAATATTTTATTTACTTTATACATGACTTCTCTTTTTATTCCCTTTTGCTGCCACATACCAACAGCCTGTATTGAACTCAATAATGACTTTTATGTACACAATTCAATGCAGTTTATTTTGTCAATGCAAAGATCTCCTAAATGTAATGATAGATACCTGACTGCCTTTAAAGATAACACCTTATGTGGTTTAGGCAGCCTAGAGACCAAACTGAAGTTATGCAATATACCCCATATTTTCGAGTCGTGTAGTTTGTAATAGGCAAGCAACTGTGGTATAGGGATTCGCCGCTGAACATCGGTGCAGATATACAGCTGAGACGAAGGAGTTTGTTGCCAAAGCTGAGGCCGCCAAGGCAACTCTGGAGAAATGACACAAAAATCATGTTCTCTAATGGTTGCTGAGCCGGGATTTGGTCCCAGCTAAGGGCAGTGGTCCCAGCTCACTGCGGTGAACCGGAAACCACTTTGAAGCCACAGAGATAGCTTATCACTTAACATAGTGTGTTATACAAGCTCAATATTTTCATAGCAATGCGCTATAACATGAAGTTAATTATCATCACAGTTAAGAATTACTGAGGTATATATGCAATTATAGTTAGGGAGATGTGCTTTGCTCCATAAAAGTGTGTGAGTGCGTTAGGTGGATCATGTCGGTGCACCCACTACTCGTTTGAGTGCATAAAGATGTACTCAACAAATGTACCTGATACTAGTATGTAGTTATGTTATACAAAGCTGCAACTAGCGATAGGTGTTTGATTTTGTATTATACAGTCAGAAATGGATTTGATGAAAAATACCCTTTGAGAATAAAGAGCTTTCATGTAAAAAAGACAAACATATTCTTGTTTCTCGTACCAACACTTTAGAAAGTAAATGGGAACCGAGCTCTCTGAAACACCTTCCAAAGTTCAACAATAACATTTCCTGATACATTTTGTGTTAATACATAATACAATACAAAATATGAGATAGGTGTGTGTTACTGCTAACATTTGGACATTTTTTAAGAAAATAGATAAAGATATTGATTGCACATATGTCAGATATTTACAATTTAGATTATTGCAAAAGAGTTTTAACAAATGAACTTTTATATTGTATGAAAATTGTAGATAGTCCAGAATGTTCTCTATGCAATAATATTCCCGAGGCAATTGAGCATGCATTTCTTGAATGTCAGAAAATACATACATTGTGGCGACAGGTTGAAGTCTGGTTAGGAATGGTACTAAGAGATAATATTAAAAGTTCAGATTCAGAAATAAATATTTGGTACTGCCTACCCGAACTCCATGATTGATACAGTGCTTTTATTGACTAAAAAGAAAGTATATAAAAACAGACACAAATATCGCTGAAATCAAATATGAACTATCAGTGCATTTACAATACGAAGAGTAGTATGCTGAACTTGAGGGGAAACTTTCAATTTTTGAACAAAAATGGTTAGATCAGCATGATATGATACCAATAGGAAAGTTCAACAGGGACATGGGAACATATAATTCAAATACAATAAGCAGCTAAAGTTCATCCAAACATGATGAACGTGACTTCTGGAATATAGTGCAAATAGGAACAAATATACATAAACCAATTCCAAGGAGTAGCTCAGTAAAATGTGAAACTAAGCCATTACATATGAGTAGGCAGTCTCAATACAAACCCAGACAAAGGCATCACTTAAAGCAAATATAAACAAAGAAGAACATCCATAGAATATGTATATGTTTTAGTGTTCTTCACAAGCGCTAACTATTGCCACAAGGGGTCTAGTTTGGAGCATGCACGACTTTTGCTCTAGAGAGTCAGCACTTTGTACTTTCAGTACGACACCAGGGTAGTGTATTGAAAATGACACAGTGATGTCAACGAGAAAAAACTATGTATGAAAAGGACAATAAGGATGCTTCATAAACATAATTAACGGCATTATCTTTCTCTGGCCATATAGATCATAGCTTGTTGCAATATTACATCATTTTCCACAAATAAGAATACAATGCTGTAAGAATATCTAAATACAAATGCAATGTATAGCCATGTATAGTGCTGACATTTAATTCCTGCACAGAATGCATGGCCTGCCTGGGCATAACACACGACTGCACGCCGGATTGACAGCCAGTTTTCTGGGAATGGATGCATGGATGACTTCAAAACTGAAAGTAGCTTTGATTTGTAAGCATACTTTTTTTCGAAATGTTACCCATGGCTGTTTGTACAACCAGGCAATGACAGACGTCCGGTCAACTGGTGCAAGAATTAAATGTATGTGATGTACACTACAGCCTGTTGTAATTGATTCGTGAGTGTAGTTAATCCGAACACTTACGACAAACTGCTAAGCCTATATCTCTATTCTCTACCTTCGCAGAAATAGCTGATTACGCCTTGCATCTAGAGTACTGTCACAGTAGTTCACTATTGTGTATTGATAAGGGGATTTTACTACACATATGCAAAATATATTTTGCAATAATGATTCCGAATAATATGTATCTCAGACAGATTTGTAAAGGATTGATGTAATATACAATATAATGACAGTTTTAGAGGTTTTGATGATTAGGTTTCTTCTTTTATGCTTCTACGAAACTTTATTTCCCATTAATCTATATATTACCAAATAGTCCATGTTCACGGTTTTAAAGTCTTGAGATGTATGATGATTTGCATTATCCAATAGCTCTATAAAAGTATTCATACAGAGCATTTTACTTGAGTGCTATCCCACGAAAAATACTGGCACTAGAGATTTTGTGGTTTCGTAGAAAAGCTAGGCACTGGTCTTGCCCTTGATGAGATCTGCTGCTTCCTCTCCAATTGCTATTGTTGTCGCGTTGGTGGTACCAGATGTTACGAAGGGCATGACTGAGGCATCAGCAACCCGAAGACCCTTGATACCTCTCAACCTGTGAATAGAAAAGAAGAAACAATGTTGTAGTGAAGAAAATGATAACCACTTAATCACGAAATAGATATGAAAAAATAAACGAATAGATAAATGAATAGATGGGAAATCGAATGATCAATGAATAGATAAAGGAATATAGATAGAGAGACAGACTGACAAACATAAGAACAAATGAATAAACATGGTGTCCTGAGTAGAGATTATACTTTTACATATTAAGGTCAAATAATTTTGGATTCCAGCTTTCCAGATTCAAGGAGTCCTTTATATTTCTCGTAACAAGCTTTCATATGTACACCACTAAATTAGGGGGGCAGAACCAAAAGGTGAAGAATGTATAATACTCATTGCACTAGCAAAGGTAATTAACCATGCATCTTCACGTCAATGGCCTTCTGCTATTTTCCCCTATATTCCATATGTTTCTGTGTCCAATAACCATGACAAATAACAGTATCATACATATTTGAAACTGCATTCACTCTCCAGGATTTGATAAAGAGCATGGATGCAGAGTGGTATGCAGAACGATGCCATGTTTCTTGAAGGTGTCAGTCTCAACAAGTAAACTTGCAAAACGGGTTCCTGAAAGTGATTACAATTAATGTTTATTACAGGCAATTTAGGAATGAATTTTACGTATGAATAACAGACATCACTTCCAAATATTTTTGATTTAAAATGTTTGTAAATGCGAGATAAATAGGCTGACATCACTAATTCTGCAAAACTGCTGAAGTTAATTGAAACTATTTACACTGTATGGTTTGAACTTTCAAACCAAATAAAGCGGATGCACACATTGATAGTAGCAACAGTGGAAAGTTAGGACAGAGGACGCTTGGCTGAGCATGTTGGTGTTGAAAAAGAATGTAAGACTGGTTAGCGTGATCTTGACCAAAAGTTTGCCATGGGAACCGTGTAATATCTCCAATTGTACAACTTTTCTGTTACGGTATCACGCATGAGATTCTTAGCTTTTATTTGATGTATGATGCTGCATATTCTACTGTCGGTTGGGGCTTCTCCTAAAATAAGCCATGCATTATGTCTCTGCTGCTACACTATATACCATGTTCCAAAGAAGGAATGGCGTGCATACTTGCTTAGCACCCCACCCAGAGTGTATGTGGTTGGGTTTTTCACTTATGCTGTCCCACATACGAATTTAATGTGCGAACATACACGATCTCAAGTGTACGCTTGAAGCCACGAATTGCCTACAAAATTACTGTTTTTCTTCATTCGTGAGATATGCACGTTCAACTACGAAAGTATACGACATCCCACGACAGCATGTACGATTGATGTACGACTGCAACATCAGATGTGCGATACTGTACGTTTTCTATTATAGTAAGTCGCAAGTAGGCGAACATATTCGTAGTTGGCTACAGATATGAAGGTGCGTATAATGTATGCGAGTATGTGCGAATATGCACGACATAAACACGAATAATTACGTCATACATACGCATATATACGCCAGTTGTACGTATACTTACGACAATATTCGATTAATTACAAATATGTTCAAACTAAAAATGGCAAAATTCGTAAGTACACTACGATATGTGGTGAATTCACCGTCAATTCGTGGCTTTGTATGATACATTTTGGCCAATAATCTAATTTTTCATTCTGAAGTGGGTCACGTTTAAAGCGGTACTTTTAATGAGTGTACGCAAATGTACGTGTAAGTACGATTACATACGACTATGTACGACATATTACGACACGATGTTCAACAATGTACGCCAATGTTTGCCAAAAAATACTTCCCTACGACAGAATTTTTGTCGCACCCAAAAGTTTTACATGTAAAACTTTTTTTTTAATTTGCAGCATTGCCTACGAAAACCTAACTGACTGCGAACAACCGCGATAAATCACGACAACACACGAAAAACTACGACTTTTTAATTCGCACCTTGTCGCACCTTAAAATTCGTATGTGGGAGACCAGCATTATAGTTGGATATCCAGGGCGTCATGTATAAAAAAGAAAGTGGTGCCATGACTGCTTCAGTTCAGATCTCGGTCATCAGTACTCCAATCCAGCATGGTTGGCTTCCACTCCCTGCTGGTAGTTATACCTGAGTGCCTCCTCCCGTCTACTACGTACAGTCGATATGTATCATACAAATAATGGCTTAAACTTAGCGAGTACAGCAGAGAAATAGATGTCTACTTCTCTCAGGAGTACAGGTAAAGATTTATATCTTTACCTGTACTCCTGAGA
Organism: Maea johnstoni; assembly: GCA_963942565.1. Classification (NCBI taxonomy): domain Eukaryota; kingdom Metazoa; phylum Annelida; class Polychaeta; order Spionida; family Magelonidae; genus Maea; species Maea johnstoni. The sequence continues at coordinate 23,063,320 of OZ012686.1, forward strand.
GAAGTAGACATTATTTCTCTGCTGTACTCGCTAAGTTTAAGCCATTATTTGTATGATACATATCGATGTACGGTAGACCGGGGGGGCACTCAGGTACAGAGGGGGGCCGCACCTGTCCGCGATTTTGTAAAAGAAGGGTACTTTTTTGTATCCATGTACGAGGTATGGGGGGGGGGGGGTGACAATCCCCTAGCACATGCCTCAGACAGGATAATTAGCCCTTCAGCAGATATTTGGGCCTACATGGTCTACAGCTATGAAATGTAGGTTCAACACTGATTAGTTTTAGCCAATTTAATACCAGCAAAGGTATGCAATTCAGTAGTATATAGAGGGACATGTTTTGATGCGGTGTGTTTATTTGTCTCTTCCCAAAAATTTTAAGTCATATAAAATTGGCATGAATTGATCAAGAAAAGAACAAGAAAGCTTTTTATAAACACGCTGATGCCCTTAAATGTGTTACCAAAAAGTGCCAAAATCACAGAAAAATGCCAATTAAGAGGCTAAAAAACCAACATTCAGCTTGGTATCCGTCATTTTTAGATTCAGCACCCTCAGATTAGGCTGTATACCGACTTTTAACACAAAATGCCTCAATAAGTCACTTTCTCTGGAATTTGAACCTGACTATAAGGTATTGCCAAGGACTGCTAGCTATCTCTCACCACTGCCCCGATTCGAATCACGGTCGGGGCATGTGAATATTACCAGTGAATTGGGGTTAGACGGTCGTTATCGCTGGGTACTCCGGTTTCCTACACCCTTTACAGCTAACTAATGGCAACTTACAATAATATAAATTCATCTATCCACTTGTATTGTGGGTTGAGGGTGGGTTAGCTAAGTTTGGGTGTTTGGGGGTGGCAGGCCCAAAACTAAAACAATAAGTGCAACAACAAACCACTTCAGTACAAAATATGTTTAAGGTGAGTTGATGATCCCGTATACCTTCAGAAAACCTTCAGAAACTAAGATATCAGATATAAGGGCACTATCTACCAAAAATAAAGGTTATTCGGTGCAAATGGATTTTCATATCAGTTTCATTTAGAATCAGATAGCATTTGTAAATGTTGTTGAAAGTAGCAGTGGTTTTCGCTGGGTACTCCAGTTTCCTACACCATTTACAGCTAACTAATCGCAACTTAGCCGTAATATGATAGAAGTATGTTGCAATAATCCAAATGTATCTATCCACTTTTATTGTGGGTTGGGGTGGGGTAGCCAGGGGGCTTGGGTGTGACACGCCCAATGCAGTACTAAAACAATAACTGCAGCAACAACCTACTTCAGTACAAAGTAAGTTTAAGGTGGGTCGATGATCCCTTATACCTTCAAAAACAGAAAATAAGATATCAGATATAAGGCCATAGGGCATCATCTACTAAAATAGAGGTTACTCAGTGCAAATGGATTTCCATATAACTTTCATTTGGTATCAGATAGCATTCGTAAATATTGTTGAAGGTAACATGAGTGGAAACATTGATTAGCTAGATGGATGCTTTATGACACTTAACCAAGTTGCTGTACGTAGTTATCCCTACAGCTAGAATATATGAATGGAACAATATATGTCGAATACAAAAATATTCAAGGGGCAGATAGAACAAAACATCAAATAAATGCTCATAGTGTCTACCTTCTACAGATACTTAGTACACATGTTTTTGGCTATTTGCCTGCAAAAAAATACATTTTCTTGTTTCTGCATATTTACCCTAGACGTGGGGTCACTCAGTACTGAAACATCTTTATCATTTGTCAATAAATGTATGTCAACTTGTGTCAGGAGTAATTTAGATGAACAACAATGCTCATAAACTGCAAAATTAGAATGAGATGGCCATTAGGTCATTTTTCACCAAGTTGATGTATATAGCCAACACTACAGCGACTATGTATAAAGTCATATTCTCACTACAAAAATGTGCTAAGGGGTCTAATGATACTAGTACATCAAATGAAAGCTTATAATATCTACTTTTAAATGATACTCAAACTAAATGTCCAAAATTACTTCTAACGGTTTCTGCATGTAGACCCAGGCTAGTTATTGAAGATCAGGGCTAGTAAATATATATATATATATATATATATATATATATATATATATATATATATATATATATATATATATATATATATATATATATATATATTATCTGAAAATATTTTTAACATTAATTATTAATCTAAATTTATAGCGCACTGCTTTAAAAATACCTAGGCTTGGAAAACACACTATGTACAGTGAGAAGCTGTTTCTGTGGCTTTAAAGTGGTCCCGGTTCACAAAGCTGGGACCAAATCCAGGCTCAGCAACCACTAGAAAACATGATTTTTGTGTCATTTTCACAGAGTTGTTTGAATTTTTTATCACTCAAACTCGCTATAATAGCCATTAAGACCCGCCACTGAGCCTTGGTGCAGATTTATAGCCTCGCCGTGGGTGTTTGTTGCAAAGCTTCGGCCTTGGCGGCCTCAGCTTTTGCAACAAACACCTACGTCTCTGCTATAAATCTGCACCAAGGCTCAGCGGCGGATCTTAATCCCTATAACACATTTATCTTACTTAGTTGAATACAAATAATGAGGCATATATGGACACTGGCAAAAGGTTTATGCCCACATCCAAAGCAATGTATCCCATTTCATGAAATGGGATACATTGCTTTGTGACTACACCACATCAGTTGGGGTTCGATTTAGATTAGTTAGAATATTGCTCGTTAGATGGCGGTTCGTTACATGTCTCCAGACAACCACATATATGCTGGTTCTTGTTTCCGCTTCTAACTTTAGATTTTGACTTATGCTGTATTTGTACCTTTGTCAGCTTTGAATTATTATCTATCTAATCTAAATGTTTAACTGTTTATTTATTTCTACTTTTTGTGGTGGTTGCACTATACGAAAAGATGAATATATTCCATTGAACAGAATTTCTATATGTTGAATGCATGAGAGAGAAACGAGGCAAAGAACTAACTTTTAAAAACAGTTGTTCAAGATTTCCAGCTGATGTAGTAGAAAGGCTGGGTTTCTGCTGGGCAAGTGAACTGACAAGTGTGCGCCAAACAATTCCATCACTATGGATGAACAGAGCTGTCCACGATGCAAAACAACCAAGTATCGCAATCCGTCTCTGAAACTTATGGTCAATGTATGCGGCCATTCGTTGTAAGTTGACTTAGTTACAATTATCTGAGGGCACAGGGTTTATCTGTTTATGCACTTTACACACAAACTCACACAGATATATATATATATATATATATATATATATATATATATATATATATATATATATATATATATATATATATATATATATAGGAGAGGGCCCTATTAAGAATCAATTTGAGGGTTTCTCATGAAATAAAGAACAGTGTTTAGATTTTATACCAGACCCACCTACTGTTATAGTCTGTCAGACTCGAGTTTGGCAATCACTTTTCCCACTTTTTTGTGACAAAACGTTCGAGTTTGCCATCCAAACTTGGCCAACGTCTTTGGAGCACTACTACGTGTATGTACAAACATACTTTTTGTCTTAGCTCCGCAAAATGTTGATTTTGCTCATTAGTTCCTATTGTTAAATTTGCACATTGCCGACACTACGGTCTCGCGTGTTTGTCTGTTGCGAGCAATACAAACATGCGAGATTGTATTGTTGGCAATGGACACATTTTACAATGGGACCTAATGAGCAAAACCAACATTTTGCAGAGTTGAGACAAAAAATATGTTTATAAAATACATGTATGTACACATAGTAGTGCTCCTAACATGTTAGCCGAGTTTGGATGGAAAACTTGAACGTTTTGTCACAAAAAAGTGGCATAAATGATTGCCAAACTCGAGTCAGACAGACTATAGGTAAGTGAGGTCCTTGTGTTTATGCTGTATGGTTAGTTGATGTGGATCCCCCACCTTAGATCCTCCTTGAGGGCTTGGAAAATATGGTTCTCAGATGTGTGTTATTGAAACAAGGGCCCTATTAAGAATCACCTTGATTTTGTTCTAAAACAACATTTTTGTATATTAATTGATTTCCAATATTGTTTTGCAATTTAAGTGAATATACAAACAGACCAAATATTAACTTTTAATCATAATCATTCTTATTTGTAAGGAAGAGGCAAACCAAGCTAGGGTTAGAGAGTACTTTCAGTTCCTTGTTTTTTTGTTGATAAATGGCAAGCTGTCAATTTTTGGCCATTGCAGCCTTCAGGTCTGTGGCTTGGTCATGATATCACTACCTTCTTCTAGGGCTGGGCTCGATTGCTAAGACATCGAGCACTCGACTAAGTCTCATGATCGATACTCACCACCTTCTGACATCGAGCAACGAACTTGATACACTCTATACCACTACCTAACAGTTTAATTCTCCCCAAAAATTCACAAGAGCCTACCTTTTGCTTTTATTTCTCAAAAAAAACGTGGCGCTAAGGCGGCCGCCATTAAGACTGCACTGCGATAGACACTATCGCGTGCGGTAATGCTTGGAAAAGTTTTGTGAGGGCCACGCTATGTATTTTACATGGTGCTGGTCCATGGTCCTAGCCAGCAGGGCGTCTGGGTGCCTTTTTGGACACCCAAACCTTTAAAAAGAACCCCCTTACAGGGCTCAACATATAGCATAGTCCCATCTCCCGGGAGATCTGAATTCCAAAAACAGCCCTGTCGGGCTACCTAAAGTTGGATTCAGGTAGTCCCGCTGGACTAGCTGAATCCTGGGGAAGTTCCCCACTAAAATCCAACAAAATGGTAGCGAAAAAAAGAAAAATATAGCATTACTTTTAAGCATGCAACCTTAAAAATAGAAGAAAAAAAGCATAAGTACCATTACTAACATGAAAAAGGGGAAAAAGAACCTTTTTGCCTTTTTGGAATAAATGGCGGGACTACCTGATTTTGGGCTCAGGTAGCCCCGCCAACCTACCTGGCCCTTCTGGGGACCGTAGAGCCCTGCCTTAGGACACCCAAATTTTTTAGTGTGGAATTTCTAAAAATCTCAATCTCAAACTTATAATTGAATGTTTTCATCTCCTTTTAATTCCCACAACATTGTTTACTAATATCATGCCTTATTTTGATGAATTTATACTTGTTTATGGTTGAAATATGAGTGTATTGTGATCCCCCCTAAAATTTTGGACGCCCAAAGATTTTACAACTGCCATTTTTAGGCACCCAGTTTCTAAATCCTGGCTAAGACACTGTGCTGGTCCGCCCCCCACCACACTTTTCCAAGCACTAACATGCCATGGCCAGGGTCTTAGCCGGGATTTAGAAACTGGGTGCCCAATATTGGCAAATTTTTAAGGGGGATAACAATATACTCAGATTTCAACCATAAACATGTATAGATATATCAAAATAAATCATAATATCCTTATACAGTGTCATGGGAATTATATGGAGATGAAAAAATTCAAATATGCTTGAGATTGACATTTTAAGAAATTCATCACAAAACATTTTGGGTGTCCTGAGGAGTGTTTTTAAGGCTTTGGGTGTCCAAAAAGACACCCAGACGCCCTGCTGGCTAAGACCATGTGTGGCACAGGTAACAGTTAAAGGCTTTTGATACGGGTGTCATGATAGTGATAGTCCAGTATATGGGCTTGTCATCGCACAGTCTTTAGCTCATGCGCCTGCACAGGTTTCGCTTGAAAATGACTGTATGGCAAGGTATATAATAACTGGTCTTAAAAGCTGTTGTACGACACCAGTATGTGAAGTATCATCAATTTTTCGTTCGAGATATTATGTTGGTTTGTGGAACATGCATTTTAATTTTTTTCAGGTGTGAAAACTGCGTGGAACTCCTCTTCGTGAGAGGCTCAGGAAACTGCCCTAAATGTCACACTGCTCTTAGGCGGACAAACTTCAGGGTACAAGTATTTGAGGACAATTTCATAGAAAAGGAGGTTGAAATAAGGAAAAGAATCCTCAAAGAGTAAGTAGTTCTATGATAAAATTAATATAACTAGATGTATGCTAAAAATTATATTTTGGCTTTAAGTATCGGAGGTTGAATATTTTTTTTATTTTTTAACTCAATAGTATCCCATATCATGATAGATGTGGGAGGCGGTTGCAAAGTCAAATATAAGGCATAGTACTACATGTATTTAAAAGGGGAGTCCCAAGTTGGATAGCAGCTGGCATGGATTCAATGTTATATCTTATAGGAAACAACACCATGCAGTATCATTACAGGGACTTAGCCAGGACCCGTCCTACCTGTCTTTTGGACAGGTAGTTTCCTAAAAAAAAACTGATCGGACAGGCAAAAATTTTTATGATGATTTTTCAGTTTTGACTTTCTGGGTGTAATAACCAAATATTGTCCTAACAATCCATCTTCTAGGCCATAGCTGAAGTGTAAGTTGCCCTTTTTGACACACTAGGCTATTAGCAGTAGCTGGTATAAGGATTTGAAGTAGATTAGTAGCTAAATCTGGATGGGCAGAAATTTTGAAATTGCTGTTTTGGACAGGCATTTTCGAAATCCTGGCTAAGACCCTGAGTATCAACCCATTTATGCCTGTAGCAGCCAAAACTGCTTGACTGCTTTGCCAGTTTTGGTGATATATCTACAACACTCCTTCAAATAAATACCTTTTGAAGTTATGCTTCATACTTGTACTATAAGTACTATAAGTATGATTGGTCCAGAAGACTTTGGTAATGGACATATTCAGGTATGAATTGGTCATGCAGAAACCACAATGGTTTGCCTGCTATATGATCACAGGGCTCGACGGGCCCCAGAAGGACAAGGTAGTTTGGCGGGGCTACCTGAACCCCAATCAAGTAGTCCCGCCAGCATTTTTGGTAGTCCCGCCATTTTCTTTTTACAAAAAGGTTCTTTTTTCCCCCTATTCATGTTAGTAACGGTACTTATAGCATGCTTTTTTCTTCTTTTTTGTAGGTTGTATGCTTAAGGGATGCTAAACTTTTTTTCCGTAGTTTTTTCGCTATCATTTTGTATTTATGGGGGGAACTTCCCCAGGATTCAGGTAGTCCAGCAGGACTACCTAAATCCAACTTTAGGTACAGCCCAACAAAGCCGTTTTTGGAAGTTAGATCTCCCAGGAGATGTGACTTTGCTATTTGTCGAGCGCTGGATCAAATTCATCCTACGTATTATCATGTATACCATGACCAACCTATTTATTATCAAATAATATTGATCTTTAGATCAAATATGGTATTAAATAACTGAGAGTAGCCTCTTGAATTCATAAGACTTGAATTGAAGTCACTGCTGGCCTGAACCCAAATTATAAAATACCTTATGATTATCAAACCAGTAAGAATCTTCAGTTAAGTTCAAATGATACAGTTTCATGGGTTTAATTTTGTCACGCTTGCATGTTTCTTCCAGTCTGTTGATCATAGATGATGTCTGTGTATTTCAGTTTTAACAAAAGGGAAGAAGACTTTCCAACTCTTGCAGCCTACAATGACTATCTAGAACTGATAGAAACACTAGGTGAGATGAAATATTTACTTATGACCATAGATCAAGTGGTTTCCTAATAAAATTAGCTGGAGACTGCAAACCTACTGCATTCCATTTTGTCTCCTGTAAAATTATTCACACCCCAAAGATTTTCTCATTATAGATATTGTGTCTTGAACTTAATTAAAACTGGTGTGGTCTCCAATAGGATACAAAAAAAACAGGCTGCCTCAGGCCTGTTACTTGGTCACTTCTGTAAGCTATAACTGAGTAGTGCTGATGAGGATAGGTTCGGCGGAGGTCTTATTTGGAAGGTGACATGTATAAGCTCATTTTGAACCTAAGTCATTCTGATGGTGCATTTGCCCTTTAAAGAACTCTGACACAGAATATTGAATTCATTTATATCTTAGTATTATTTATAAGGGGGCATGTCATCAGGGTCAGTGCATTGATTTAAATACATTGATTGCTGTTGTTTCTGTTTGTTAAATAATGACTTTGCTTAACAATTCTTATGTGGTTGGTGCATTTTAAAGAATGGCTCTGTTCATGTTAAGAAGTCCTCTGCACCAACAAAAGGTGTGATGTATTAGAGGGGTACATGTGAAGTATGGGGTTTAATTCAAGCCCAAAATAATCATTCTACGCAATATTATTTTGGTTGAATTATTTTTTGAGATGTCTTGTATTTATATTTTATCTCTTTCCAGTTTTTAATCTCAGCAATGGCATTGACATTGAGAATACCAAAAAGAAAATTGAAATGTATAGGAAGGAACACAAAGATGAAATCATGAAGAATAAGAGCAAATTGGTAAGTGGTATCTAGGAAGAAAATATCTTAAAAAATCCACTCTACACCTTAGCAGAATTAGCTGACTTAGAATATGCCGAATTGAGTTCCAAATGTCTCACAGAACAATTCTCTTACTAGTGTGAACTTTTTTTACAACAACAAAGAAATTGTATTTGGGTCAAGTCAATTGACATGCAACTGTGACTTAACCCCCATACTGCTGGTGCCTTATTTGACCTATATAAAATGATGCAAAAAACCTGAAAAATTATTGAAACCCTGGCACGGGTGTTCATCTGAGAGTACTCGGAAAGAGCTTTCCAATGAATACCAACATGATGTCCAGATACTATCTTATTCTAAATACAACATTTCTGGCTTTAACCATCTGAATGCTTGTATGTCCTATTTAAGTAAATAGAGTATAGTATTTTTTCCTAATCCCTACTGTACATCAAGAAAGATATTTTGGTTTCTGTTTGGTTTTGGTTTTTTTCTTTTGTGTGTTTTTTGCTTCGGCTACAAATTGAACTATTGACTGCATTAACATCACCAGCCCTACAGGAGAGTTGTGTGCTACTTAAGCTGGGTTAAATTGTTGAAATGTTTACTTTTTACTTATTCCAGAGCCGAGATGAGGAGTATATTGAGTTTTTGATTGAGCAGGAGAAGGAGCTGGAGGAACAGAGGAGGCAGGAGATTCGTCAGGAGGAAATCAAACAGAAAGTTCAGAAGGCAAAAAAGAAGGAGGCCCTCATTGATGACTTGGTATGGCTTCTTATACATACAGCACTCAATTGCAGAGTTTATTATAGAGAGACGAAACATGTATGAGTCATGTTTGAATGATAAAAGATTATGAAAATGCTTCCGCTCAAAATCTCTGCGGAACAGTGCTAACGTAATTTATAAGGCCTTACTGTAAACGCTACAGTTACAGTCTAATGATATCAGAAACGGGAAAATAGGTAGCGTTTATGTCTGAACTACACTCTGCCAATACAGGCAACTCTGCTTAATCCGGACATGTGTAATCCGGATTTTCGTATAAACCGGACAGATTGTAAGTTCCCAGTCCCTTCCTATACATATGATTCCTATACGTATAATCCTGATTTTGCCTAATCTGGACAGAAATTAAGGGTCCACATCAGTCCGGATTTAAAAGCAGAGTTGGCTGTATATATTTTTGTAGGTGAAATATCAGATAGTGGAATAAAGTGTTGTCAGTGTAAAAAGAAAAAAATCTTTAACATAGAGGTGTCACAGAGAAGGCAGGGCTAGAAAGTAGCTGGAGCCGGGAGCCCAGGACTGCCTTGCATTTTCCTGCAGCCCCCTTGAAATTTCTGCAGGGAACCCAAAGATGCACTGGTTTCTATACACAACACCTTAAAGTAGCTTTTGAAGATGCAATTGTGCTAACCGAAAAAAAAAATCTAGGCCTTGAAGAGGTTGGATTTAGGCTTGGATGTTTCCCTATGTGTGTAAACCACTTAGAACTCAGAATTTCGCTTATCTCTGACTGAATGAAAATGACTTTCCATTCTCTGGTACAAGCCACACATCTTCAAAGCTGGATATCTTCTACCTAAATGCCTTAACTAGACATATTATATTCATTTTAGCTATTTAAATCTAGATTGCAGAATGATGACAACTCTACATTGGGCTTACGACATATAATAACCAAGTGGAACTCCATGAAACTGTGCCAGATGTTCTACTCCTTACTCAAAGTTTCCTTGGGGTTTTCCAGTTGCCAATTCACTGCCATTACTCACTTCAATAGTCCAGGGGTCCAGTTAGACACCAGCCCGATAGCCCAAGGCTATAGAAATTTGTTTCGGGCTATAAGAATATTTGCCTTTGTAGCCCGGCTGGCTATAAGAAAAGATTTATATATATATATATATATATATATATATATATATATATATATATATATATATATATATATATATTTATATATTTATATATATATATATATATATATATATATATATATATATATATATATATATATATATAAATGTGTGTGTGTAATTTAGGATAACCGAGGCAGCTCGTTTTTGTTTTTGTTTTTTAGTGGGACTATAGAATTTTCTATCAGGCTATGAAGTTTTGGGAATCTATAGCCTGGCGGGCTTCCTCAGTTTCTTGCCGTAGCCTGACCCATGCAATAGGCCTACTGCGTGCACCGAGAGAACCAATGGAACTAGATGCAACACATTTTATATATCAATGTCATTTTTTCTCCCTTAAATGATAAAGTAGGTTTTCCTTGTTTGTCTGTTTCAGATGTTTTCTGACCTGTCTGCTGAACGTATCTTAGCGTCGCACCTTGCGGAGTCTGCTGCGCCTGAGGAGCCTGAAGTATCAGCTCTGCCGAGAGTGACACAGACGCAGTTTTCAACAGGCATCAAAATGGTAACATCATCATCTTACTTTACACTCAAATGGATTCTGATATGACTAGGATTTTCATTACCTGACCACCTTGAGGCCTTAATTAAAAATATTATGCTTGCATCATTCAATTCAATATTTTCCCGTTCATGAATCAGGTTCCCATTGAAAAGCATCCTCTGTATCTAGATTATTTTTACATTAATTTACAAAATAAACATTCACAAAATATTTAAAATACTTCGGTTTGGATCAGATTTCTTCTCTTGGAAACACTTTTCTTGATATATTATCGCCTACATGACTAGGGATGCGGAGCGTTATTCAATGATATTGATAATCGATAAGGTAAAGTATCAGATCATTGTCTCAAACTATTTTTAACGATAACTGTTCAGCATATCAGAAACAAAGATCTATTTGTAATTGAGTTATTTAAGAACAGGGGTGAAGGTGCCACTTGATTAATTACTCTGAGCAGGCTGATTGGAGACTGCGAGCAGTAGTTAAGGTCGTATGATACTCTACACCAGTGACACTCATTTAGAATTGGACAAACTAAAATAATTTATTACAATTTTCCTGGTACCGCTGCTACTTTTAAAAAGAAATTGTCACAAAAGTTGATTTTTTTATTAAATATGTACCATTATAACTATACCTGCCTATTCTTCATAGTATCCTAAAAGACACACTGAATGTTTTGTATTTGCTATCGATCAGATTTAAAGTTTTGAATAGTAATGATTTCATTGTTTTTGTTTGTAGGGCAAGCAGGATATCTTCCTGCCCATGCCTAAGGCTGTCCAGGGGGTCCTCTACCAGTACACCACTCCGGTGATGGAAATGTGTGGACCCATGCTGCCAGATGAAACTAAGTTATTGAACCATGGGTAAGTTGAGATGAGAGCCCCATGCACGTTATTAGCATCAGTTGCCGAATAGTTAATATGGGGGGACAAAGTAGCTCAGTTGGTAAGGTGTCAGACTAGTAATCAGTAGGTTGCTGGTTCTATTCCCAGCTGGGGCACTTTGGTCTGTTCTTGGGGCAAGACAGTTTATTCCATATTGCCTCAGTCTACCCAGCTGTAAAATGGGTACCAAGCATTAATAAGGCAGTGCTTAGAGCTTGTGCGCTATATGCTGCCAGCTGCTCTGGAATATCCCTCGGGGGGTTGAAATGGTTTCCGTGTGTACAGGCCGGCTAGGGGGAGAATGTCGTGTGAACATCTTGGTGGATACAAGACTATAAACTGAATACCTTTACCTTTTAATACTTCCAGATACTGTGGCTAGTAGTGCTAGATCTTCACCCTAAAAGTATGGCTCAATTTATATATATATATATATATATATATATATATATATATATATATTTATTTATTTATATATGTGTGAGTATATATATATATATATATATATATATATATATATATATATATATATATATATATACTTACGTTTGTAACCACCGCCTAACCCCAAGTCAGTGTGAGAAAGTCGCCAGTGACTTGGGTAATAGGCAGTGTTTTTTGCCAGGTACTCCTGTTTTCTCCACCCATTATCACTGACTGGTCAATACTTGGTCTCAATATGGCAGAAATGCTGACGCAAATTGAAATTACGAATTAAAAAGTTTGAAAATGCAGATGATGATAATATATATATATTAGTGATAATCCTATGATCAATTATAATCGATCATCATATCGAAAGAGTTTCGATTTTGATTAATCGATCCCAAAATTTGGAATCGATTATAATCGAAATAAACAGTAAAAAGGCCATCTTCCTGGATGTATTTTGCCTAGGTTTTTTCGCACAAAACAGAAACAGAAAATGCCTGAAATATCACTCCCCTAGCGGCAGATATATTGTCAGATGTTTACGGTATATAGTCACTGCCACATTTTGCAGGTTTACAGCGATGAAAACACTGGTATGTCTTAAGCCAGACCAGGAAGTATAGATTTAAATTTTTTATACAGTTCCTGGCCAGACATACCTTAATGTTCAAACACACTTAATTATGTTTTGAAACATATCTTATTTTCAAAAATAGATATCAAATCAGTAAGAAATTACAGGTGGAGGTGGAACTGACCGCAGCCTACTTTCTTTACTACGGCCATTTTGACACCCTTTTTTGAGAGATTTCCTGACGGAGAGTGCACGCTAATAAGTGCTGCTGGGATGAATGCGCGCGCAACCGATTATGATTGATCATCGATCGGTTGTACCCAACTGATGATCGATCATGAAAATGGGAGCCGATTCCTATCACTAATATATATATATATATATATATATATATATATATATATATATATATATATATATATATATAAATATAGATACATACATACATACATTAAAGAGATGCCCATCACCAACCCCTTTTTATATTTTTCCCATTACTGTGCGGCCAAGATATTTTCAGACCAAAATTCAAAGATGGAATAGGGTAACATTTGATAATCCCCAACTGCTAAAAGGGTGCCCGGTTGACACCCCATTTTAGTTGCTTAATCCATTCATGCCTATAGCAGTCAAAACTGTCTGACAGTCTTTGTCATATCTTTCTGATAAAAAAATTTTGAAAAAAAATAAGTCTGATGAATTTTACATAAATATAAACAAAAAATCCTTCAAAAATTTTGAGATTTTGTGAATCACTACCAAGTTCTTTCTTTAAAAGTCATAGGTCCAGAGGAAGGAAATATCTGGGTATGAACGATTCAAGAATGAAATTATCCATAATCGATGTTGCATTTTGCTCCCGTGTTCCATCCATGAGTGCACTTGTATAAGTATAAGTGAACCTTTATATAACCCTTTTTTCCATTTCAGATTTATGAATCATATTCGTGCTGCATCAGAAATGGATAAAGGCGGTGGATTTGAAGCCAAAATTGCCTGTGAGAGGGCGCTGCAGGATGCCTTCAATGGACTCTTTTTCACCTGTGATATCACGCCCTCACCTGCCCCCAGCTCCAGTAGTAGCGAACAATCGGAAATGGACCTTAGCTAGCAGGGCCAAGTGCAGAATGCACCAATCCACCATTACAGGCCAGTGCATGTATTGTCAGACAAAGACATAAGCTGGCAGGATTAAGAACAAAATACACAAAGCCATGTCTATTTCAGAAATGGTCACAAGCCAGCAAGACTAAGAGTAAAATGCACAAATCCCCCATTACAGGCCAGCACATGTATTTTCAGAAATAGACACAAGCTGGCAGAACCAAGAACAGAACACACAAATCCATGTCCATTTCAGAAATGGTCATAAGCAAAATGCACCTATGATCCACTATTACAAGCCAGCAAATGTATTTTCGGATATAGACACAAGCTGGCAGAACTAAGTACAAAATCATAAATCCATGTCCATTTCAGAAATGGTTATAAGCTGGGAAGGGCCTGTGCAAAATGTGCGGGTCCACCATAATATGTCAGCATATGTATTTTTACAAATGGGCATAAGAAAGCAGGATGGTGTGCTTTGTAAAGAATGCTACCATGCAATATTACATATCAGAACATGTACATTTAAAATTGGACATAAGTGTAATACTAATTCAGCACAGGAAATCAGAGGTCCAATTTGTATGCAAATTTTATCTAAAAAGACTTGTTCTTGAAAAGAAATCAGAAGAAAATAATGGTACCTCTTTTGAGGAGTAGCTGTTCTTCAAACATATTTCAAAAATTATTTGCTGTGAGACATTCGATGTATGGTTGATTATGTGGGATGTCTTGTTAGCAGGCCATTCTCTTGGCCTGAACATGATCAAGTCAAATTCTATGAATAAATTGCTGCTGACTTATTACTAATATTCTGGTTAATTTTCCAAGGCATTGTGGGGTTTGGGTGCAAGTGCTCAAATATGCACTCTCATACAGGGTCTTGGCCAATAATTTAAAATGCCTGTCTTAACAGCTATCACAAAATTTCTACCCATCCAGATTTATCTATGGTTACCTCTAATTGTTAAACAAACCAGATGTACATTAAAATCTATTGTCAAAAAAGGCAATTTACACTTGAGTAAAATTAAATTGGAGATAGTTTGTAAATAAAAGATCGGATTATTACCACAAGAAAGTCATTGAAAATTCCTTAAGGAAAGTTTTGCCTTTCGGAAAAGTAGATTATTAGGAAACCAACTATTCAAAAGACAGTCTGGGCGGGTCCTGGACAAGTCCCTGCTCTCATATGGACTTACGTTTTCATTTTAATGAATTTATAAAAAATCATATGTACTTAATTTGGATGGAGCGTACAAGATCAACAACAAACCAAAGCTAGGCAATGAATAAACAAGCAAAACAAATGACTGTGTGTTCTTTCTTTATTTGTGAAATCAACTTATTCTAACTTAGGAGTTCATGTATGAGGATATTTTACCAGTCAGGGAGCAGTAGGCAGACAACGAATCTTCCTAAAGAAATGAATGAATTATTGAATGCCACAGCATGGCTCAACACTAAGAGTGAACCGCTGGCCCTAGGCCAGTCAAAATTCCCAAAAGCAGCTTCAGGCCAGTAAAAAAGACCTCAACTGGTCCTACAGGGCCAGGAAACATTTGGTCACATCTAAGTTTCCTCTCAAGGATGTCCTCAAATGTTTATGGAATAAATTAAGATAAAAATGTCTGTGAATTTTATGCATTGCATTTTCATCAAAAGAAAAAGTTGTAGGACCAGTAAAAATTTTGCTGGACCGGTAGATATTAGGTGTACCTGTTCCCACGGGGCCAGTAACATTTTGAGTTAGCGTTGAATTGAGAGTATGCAATTTAGTAGTCAAGTAGTGGGTACACATTCCTAGGTTCCAAATTTTAGTTCAAGTCAACTCAGATGGCAGCAGATGCAGTGCCGAGCATAATCTCTGATTGTTACATTGAGCTGTGAGATGGGTCCAATCAATGTCTTAGCCAGGATTTAGAAACTGGGTGCCTGAAATTGGCAGTTGTAAGATTTTGGGGCGTCCAATTTTTTAAGGGGGATCACAATATACTCATATTTCAACCATAAACTTGTATAAATTCATCAAAATAAGGTATGATCTCATTAAACACAAGAAAACCACAGCTATGGTACTCAAAATGCAACCTCCTCACTACTAACTCTTCCAAAATGTAATAAATCAATTGGCCAAAAATGCATTTCATACTCAGGACCCAAAGTTTGGAATGGCTTAACTGAAGCAATCAGATGTGCACCATCACTACCTTCCTTCAAGTCTAGATACCCAAAAGCATTGTACCATACTACTTTGTAACCCTGGGGCCCTCGGGCTACTAATGTAAACATGCCAGAGGGCCTCAGGGAAGATCCTTACCATTGGACTGAGTTACCCTCTTTAAATAAAGATTATTATTATTTTAAACAAACAATGTCAAGGGAATTATTAGGAGATGAAAAAAATCAATAATAAGCTTGAGATTGAGATTTTTAGAAAATCCACACAAAAAAAATTCTGTGTCCTGAGGGGTTCCTTTTAAGGGTTTGGGTGTCCAAAAAGGCACCCAGACGCTCTGCTGGCTAAGACCATTGGTCCAATTCAGATATTGTTCATATCCACTCCACACGTCTCTACAGAGCATAGTCTTAGCCAGCAGGGGGTCAAATTCAATAGGTGAATAAATGTTTGGTAGTAATGTGAGTACATTAGTATATTGAACAAAATACTAATAACATCTTGGCTTACTCCTTTCAATATAACCCTAATCCAACAAGACTGCTTAAAATATTTTCCTAATTCAACAACTCTGCTTAAAATACAGCCCACTACCACTTAAAGCACCGAAAGGCAGCAGACTATTTCAACAAAATCTTTCAGTTGAAAACATAGTTAGGAAATATTTGAAGGAGAAATTTTGAATAGAACACTACAACCAAAGCAGCTTCAACTAATAAAATTCATTCCACAAGTATTGTAAATCGCGATAATTTCTAGAGAAAATCTCAAGCATGAATAGGTTAACAATACTGCTTTAAATATGTGTATGTCCCTACTTAATGCCTTGTCTGAAATTGATGTACAATGTAGGTAAGTGACAGCATCCTGATGGTAATTTTTACAAAATCTTTTTTTTACAAAAGAATTTTCGGTTTATTCGTTGCTTGCCAGCTATGGCCATGGAGAACCTATATATGCATGAGTGGTAAGCAGGGTTGGGAATTAGTTGCAATTTCATGATCGATAATCAGTTGCAGCCGACGGATCGATTATCGTTCATAATCAGTTCTTTGCACTTTTTCAGTAATTGGGTACTAAAGGTCTAGAGCCTGATATGTTTTAAATGTTTTTGGAGCTTAGTTTCATAGCAAGAAAGCTGACAACTTGCCTGTCATGTAGTTATATATTTTGACACTAGGTGCCACCTTTTCCGATTATCATCGATTACCAGTTTTGTAATTGATTAATCAGTAAAGGAGAGGCAAACGATCGATTATCGATTATAATCGATGATCGTCCCAACACTAATGAGTGGCTTAGTCCATAGTGATGAAATAACATTTTCACAGGATAGTCTATACATGAATAATCTAATCCTCATGGTCAGATGAAGTGTTGGTGTCAGCATGCAGTAGATTGCTCTTCATATAGCTTCTGTCGCTTAGGGGCTGGGGCTTCAGCAGCTTCCGAACCTCCTTGCGCTGTTGACTCTGAAACAGACAAGATAAATACAGGCAATGAATAATAGCTCTTGTAAAATACAAAGTAGACAAAGTAAATCCACAGGCAGTAAAAATTCTTTAAAAAAAACAGACAAGAAACTAGCCCAAAATACTGTTTTACTGGCAGTTGTAATCTTTGAAAAATAGACAAAATTAACACACTGGCAGTAAGATATTTTGAAAAATGGACAAGAAAATAGCCAAAAATACTGTCAGTTATAGTTCTTGTAAAATAAACAATATAAACCCACAGGCAGTAAAAATTCTTGAGAAATAGACAAGATGCATGCACCGCCAGTGACAGGAACATAGATCCATTAGCAGTACTGAGAAAAAAAATAGCATCTTAAATTAAGGTTTTAGAATAGACTTCCCTGCAGACAGATTGATAAAATACCTATTTGTCTGAAATAATTTTGAAAGAGATTTAAACAGGATGCATGAGTCGACTTGGCCACAGTCGGAGTGAATGTACTAGGCCCAAAAGACTCAAATTTCTTAATTTTAGTCATACCATGCCAAGATTTGCTCAGATCTTAGGAAATTGATGGTTGTCCAGAATCACCGTTGCTAAGTGCAGTGATTAACTCTAAAATCTCCAGATGGGCAGTTCTTTGAATTTTGTCAAGTAATCATATTTTTTTGCTCTAGAATTGCTTGTGATTTGAATCTTTGCTTAGCCTTGGCCTTCCTTCTTAGACCATTTGCATCTGGACCGACACATGGTGTAAAAATGTTAACCTTAACTCATCAATTTAAATAATAAATGTAATTGAAAATTGATAAACTCAACCAGGGCAACAGCATTCTGTGACATTTTCTTCGGAAAATATCAATTGGATAACAAAATGTTTGCATACGTGACGGGGCATGTGCATACTCCAGGTGTGAAAGGGTTAACCCTTATAAAAGGTACTGGTGGCTAAATTGGCCTATACAAAATAATGCAAAATCCTGAGAAATCACTGAAACCCTGGCATATGGGTACTCATCTGAGAGTTCACAGTGAGAGCTATCAAATGAGTACCAACATGACAGGGTTTAGATAGTTTTCAAAGATTTTTGCGTTCTTGAGCTTTGGACGAGAAGCCTCAGCATTGGAAGGGTTAACCACTGACCCACTTGAGATTTTTTTCAACTAGGATTTGATGATGATGTAGAACTTATAATCTAGTACATGTACCCTGAGATTTGGCCTCTCCAAAAAGCACCGACTCTGGCACTGTAAATGAAACCCGCATCATTTCTTTGTTTGGTGCTACATTGCGAACGTTGAATATGTCAAAGTCCTCAGAGAGCGTAGTTCCTATGACTTCTTCGACTGCCCTCTTTGCATCTTCATGAGGGTCTTTACTCTTAGTGAAGTAGTACACATGTATTTTGGGCAGTTTGCCGACAAGGAGTTTGTCATCAGTGGAGTACAATCCTCGAAATGCATCCAGGAAAGTCACCGCCAAGGCGGGTAAGTTCATTGTTACATGATAGATGGCGCTGCTATCAGGGTCGTCACTCCGCCAGAGTTCCAGAAGTGCCTTTTTCAGGATGGTCCGTATGAAGTCCCTCCCGTCCAAGTTGAAGGCCTCCACTTTTTGCGCTACTTTATTTTGTTTGATGTTCTCCAGAAGCCATTTGTAGGATTCTGGATTTAGGTCGTTGGCGAACACCTTGCAGCCCTTGGCAGCAGCAGGTACAGAGAATGGCCCAATACCAGCAAAGACGTCAAACAGAACATCTCCTTTATTTAACATGTCCACCACACGTTGATGTTCCATCCCTGTAAGAAAAAAATCAATAATTGAACAATTTTCGCGCACATTTAAACAGTATACATTCTCAAGTATCTGTGGGGACCTGCTCCAGTTGAGTGTTAGCAATATTTAGCCAAGTTGCTATGGTATTGTTACTGACTGCTTGCCTGACTACGAATGTGTTTAAGTGTTTCCCTGCAAAAATTTCTAAGAAGAATTTTTAATTTTGGCTTTTAAGGGGTGATGACTAAATTGTTTCCTTACAAACCCTCTTCTAGGACATGGCTGATGTGAAAACTGCCCCTTTCGACAAAAACAGCTATAAATTGTAATTGGCTTAAGGATTTGATGTAAATTAGAAGCTAATTCTGGACAGGCAGAAATTTTGAAATTGATGCCTTGGAAAAAAGCATTTTTAATAACCTGACTAATATTGGCAATGATTTGGAGTATGGAAATTTTTGTTAGCGAAAAATGTCCAGAAAGGAGTTTTTCAAGAAACTACCTGTCCATGAAAAGACAAGCTGGACGGTTCCTGACTAAATCTCTGCTCCAAACATAATAATGTGATTATCAAAGTTCAAGATAAAAATACAAAAATGAACATTGTCTTACTTGTCTATAAGATTAAGATACAACTCAAAGGCATGAAAATATTAGTCAACTTAATAATGAATTGTGACCTATATTTATTTTGTGTTTTTTTTTCACTTTGAATCTTTTTTCAAGAAATCAAACAGTTGAAGACAAATTTGAAAAAGGTCTGCAGAAACTCACAAAAATGCATACATAGCCAATCAGTAGATACAAGCACTGTCAGTTAAAGTAGGTTTACAACCTGACCTACTCCCCTGCATCTAATAATTAGTCAATCAATTGCTATGTACCTAGCCTTGGATTCCAGTACACTTTAGAGAAATCTAGTGAAAATTTGACTCCGTTCTCCTTTGCAGTTGTCACCATGTTGTCTTCTCCAGCTAACACCTCCATCTGGAAGTTCCTGAAAGTGTTGTCTATGATTCCTGTTTTACTGACCACTGTCTGTACCTGAGGAAGCTTGTCCAACAGCACCTGGCCTGAAATATTTACAAAACAATACAGTACTTATCAAAAACAGTAATCATATTAATACATGCAATCCCAAGACCAAACTTGGTAATGTTACTCTCTATGAATCATGGCTGTACTAGCGACATCTATTGAGGTCCCTGGTTGTAGTTAAAATGTCTATACTGTATTTACAAATATCAAAATGAACATTTTGTGGCAACTACAAAGTAACATACATAGATGATTGAGTTTCTTTCTTTTCAGGTGTTTTATTCATCTAACATAATTAAATGGAATCATGAACATTATTTACTGCATTCTTCACTATATTTCAAAGTGGCCGTGCAACACCTTTTTTAAAGTAGTTAGCATGATAGGATTATGTGGAATAATGATATTTAGGAGGTCAATATTACCAAGATCATTCCGACTACAATTATTGTGCCAAGAAAACCAATTGATGTGCACAAACAATTAGACCACTTCTAGAATACCTTTGTTGAGAATTTTAAGCTTGTAAAGAGTTACTGAGATCAGTGCTCTCCAGGATGTCCACTGAGCTTAGGATATTGCATTGACAAAGATGATTTCCTTTTCTTAATTCTAGATTAAATTAAGCTGCCGTTCCTAGCAGTCTGCGATGTGGCAGTTGTATGCCATGGACACATTATATATAAGGGATTCCTCTGATCTGTAGAGCTCAAATTATGTCCTTTTTAAATTTCTAAATTTTTAATATAGCCATTTCAAAATTTACTTTCATACCAATATTTACCAATTATATGCTTGAAGGGTAGCAACTCTTCCTTAAGATTTAAATGTGCTATGTGTCCAATCGTCGCAAATCCTGAAACTGCTTCACATCCCACAGGTAGAATCGCTTTCATCACATCTTCTGTACTTAGATTATCATAGGTGAGTTCAATGTCATACATTTTCATGATATCCTCGCTTGACAGGTCTACACCGGTATTATTCAATGTGGTCCTCTCCTCTTCTGTAAAATCGTCGAGACATTTTACTTGACGTGGATCAAATAAAAGCACCTTTTCAGAATGATCTTTGCCCAACTCGGCAACATTCCGCAGCTTCCTCATCTTCATAAGCCGCTTGCGCAGAGTTTTATCTTTGAGAATTTTACCAACACTCTTAGCTGGAATTAACAACCCTGGAATTTCCACTGTCTTTCTGAAAGCTTCAGGATCAAGTTCTTTCATCCCCCTCACACATTCAGGGGGCACGAAATCCATGTTTGGGAGGCTTTTCCTGAGGTGGGGAAGCAACCTATAGAGAAATTTGGAGGACCCAAAAACTATATTTCGCCAATAATCTCGAAAGGAGAAACTTTGAACGCGGAGCTGTTTTTTGTAACTTGTTTTGTAGGAAGTGGTCTTTGAAGAGGTGTTTGTTTTGATCAGATAACCTCCCTTTGAAGCAGTCCTAAAGCTGTTAGTCGATAAGAGGATTGCTCTATATGTACCGAAGCGACGGAGAGGTTTAAACAACGATTCACACATTGATCAGAATGTCCAGGAGACATTTACTGATTAAATGGTAGAGGAAATCCTCCGTCTATCCTGTGCTTGATGTGCTTGAGCAGTTGAGGGCAACACGTGAAGAGGAATCCCGGAAGTGGTTGGTAGAGTCAGCCCTCCAAAAACAGGAGATTTACTAAGGGATTTAAAGAGGGCGCCACTCGTGCTACTCGCTGCTGTCGCAGCAGTTAGTATTCAGTTTACAAAATAAACAAACAGAAACATACATACATCATACATACACACATACATACATACATACATACATGCACACATACATACATACATGTACATACATACATACATAAACACACACACACATACATACATACAATACATACATACATACCATTCATACACCCACATACATACATACATACATACATACATACATACATACATACATACATACATACATAGATCTACATATATACATATATACATATATATATATATATATATATATATATATATATATATATATATATATATATATATATATATATATATATATATATATATATATATATATATATATATATATATATATATATATATATATAAAGGTAGAGATGAAACATGCTTGCACATTTTACAGTACAGTTACATTGATCGAATTTTTCAACCAGTCCGTGTTTTTCTACATTCTGCGGGTATATCGATCTTTAGTTTTACTTGTTTTGAACTTCCAAAGGACCCGTCCTTTTGATTGTAGTGTAGTGTAAAGTAGGCGATGAGTAAACATGAACCCCAGCCCAGGTTAAATGTTTACATATATGCGTAAAACTGTTGACAATTAGGTTTGAAAACAAATCCTTTTTTTGATGAATGAAAGACCTTTATGCGTTACACTGAACATTGTAAAAAGTGGTGCTGCAGTAGATAAAATATATTTTCCATCTTCCTGAACTTGCATCAAACAATCATTTTGATGTCTCTTAGTTTTATCTTCTTTTCAATTATCAGAACACCATGACACATTTATTTGTATATTCGAGGAGTTATCTAGTGTCTGTGTATTTATTTTTTCGTGCACCATTTGCAGCCATCGTGTCGTATGGTGGCTGATGTTTTTGATAAAGGTTTTGGTATATTGCAATACTAAACAGTCCAAATGAATTCTATCATCTTGCGTGCACAGCTAGTGAGATCTGAGTGCTGTCCAAATATCCTATCTATTAAATTCGCAATTGATTATATAATTAATCGTTTATGTAACTATCTTTCCACTTGGCTCCATTCTGTAGATGCATTTGTGCATATATTTACAATTGTATGAATGTGTTATTGAATTTGGTGATAAGTTATTATACAGGCAGTTACTGTCTACTCGCAATTCCATGTTGTGAAGCACTTTCTTTCTCACAATACGTTGTTATAGTTTAAATCGTATGTTTTTCCCATATGAGCTTCTTTTTAATTTTTGATAGCTTTAACCATTGTGCTATATGTTAATACATATTTGCGATTCTCAGCCCATATTTGTTACCTCACCTTGTAGAATATTTTCGCCATACAGCACTGGTATGTCATCAAATTATTTTATGTTATTGCGCACCCTTCATTTGAATACCCAGTCTTGTTCACGAGTATTGGTATAAAATATCCTATTTCCAGTTTGATTGCTGGTATATCTCTGTGTATTTACTTGAGTTGCATGGTTTCGTTATTTTTATGGTTGGTTTTGAATTCCGCCTTTTCATTTCGTACAAAGTCAATGATTGTCTTTTTCATTTTTGCACATATTCACTATAGAATTTAAATCACTTTTTCTGAAATATTAGGAAAATGGCGAAGGATACCCGAGTACCCGGCACAAAACACTTCCGAACAACAAGTCATTGGCAACTTTCTCACATGTCCAAGCTTTTCGTCATTTTTAAGTCATATCGCAGCTAAGTGGAGACTAGCCAGTTGTAAGTGGTGGAAGGAACCGGAGTACCTGGTGAAAACTAACACCTAACACCAACTTTCTCACAGGCCCGACCGCCGACCCTGTGTGTGTCTGTGTCTGTGTATACAGTATTTCTGAGTTGTGAGATCACCTCCAAAACTAAAATAATAGTGGTCACTGAAGCAAGAGTGCGTTATGAAATCGACCTCAAAATGCTTTTACAAATATCTTTGTTGTTTCCAGTCCGATTAGGGCTAGGTTTAGGGTTAGGTTAGGGAGATATCACCTCAAAACATGCCCACATAACAATTGTGTTTATAATGGGAAAGATAAGGAGCGATCTCACAAATCAGAATTACAGGGTTGTGTTGTGTGTGTAATAATGACACATTTGACCTCCAAACTTAGAAACTAACCTGAGCCAGGGTAGGTACATGTACAAAACTTCATTTTATGATCACAGAGCAATCATACACGAAAAACAGGGAGCGGCGAAACGAGAAGGTACACAAAGTGGGAGAGTGTACGAGAGCTCACAAGTGTACTTAACCCTTCCACTACTGAAGCTACTTTTTTCCAAAGCACAAGGACGCAAATATTTTGAGAACTATCTAAACCCTGTCACGTTGGTATTTATTGGATAGCTTTTGCTGAGTACTCTCAGATTAGTATCAATGTGCTAGTGTTCAATCACTTCTCAGGTATTTTTCATCATATTGAAATGGCCAAATTAGTTACTAGCAGCATAAGGGTTAATGTCCAATTGGTGACCAAACCCTAGACACGTCTATACCAGTATATCATTTTACCATTTCGAGAACGATTGACTGTATTCCAATTTGATATACATTAATTTAGAGTGGCGTGAGAATGAAGCAAAGCATGAAAGGAATTTACTGTGACAAGAAATGAATACAACAAAAGGTTTTGTTTAATACGATTTAATAAGATTCGCCATATATTGTATATTTTGACAATGCATCAGGCAACGAAAACAATAATATGAAGATATATCCAATCATCTAAAAACAACTCCTTTCGATCTCATAAACAATAGTATTAACATAGTCGCTGCCATGGATCTATAGGTTAAAAGTATCAAAGGTTGGACATGTATGCTATAAAAGGGTGTTTTACTAGTGGAGAGTTGCGTTGACCAGTATATAATAGATAGAACCATGTATATTGGCCATACAACATTGTTACTGTATCTTTATACATGTAGTAGTTGGAATGCGTATTGATAACAAAACGGACCTGGTAATAAATGTAGGATTTGTTTTAAATAATGCACAAGTACGAGTATACTTCAAGGCACATTTGATTTATACTAAAACACTCTACCATCTTTCATTTTTTCTCTGTGAGTCTTGGCTGTGTAAGCACTACAACTTCTTTGAACATGAACATGCTTGATGGATATATGTTAAAAGTATCTATCATTTTACATGATGGCAGTTACCTCAAACACTGTAGGTAATCAACATATACAACAATACTATCTGCATACTAGTATTTCAACGACGTTTTGAGAATACAATGAGTACATTATAGTTATATGGATTGTATAGGAAGTGTCAGATCTAAGATTAAACCCACACAGTCTTCATTCTTCACAGAGCATGTTTACTTGAAGGAGATAACAGAAACACACTAACATGTTCAATATATACCTATCAAAGTCTGGACAAGATATTTATGTATGTACCCCACTCCATGTTTTCATTAACATGTAAAGATGAATGAAAGTATACATTGGGATGTGCGATTGCTCGGAAATTATATTTTGAAGTTGTTCATTGTGTTGTGATCATTTTTATTCATCTATTGCTTTGTTATTGTTTTCAACAATAACAAAGGACCATTGTTTTGCACAAATTGTATGGCACTAAATGGTCTTTGTGTGCCGATGTGCCTTTAAGCAATCATTCATTCATTCATTCCCCTCCATGTTCATCATATCATATCAGGTTGACAAGGTCAAGACGTCCAGCCAGTCGTAGTGCCTCTTTCAGTAGGGTGACTCTTCTCACTTCTTCTTGGCTATCCACTGATTCCCTCCAGTCGTATAGCATCCTTAATGTCTGACTGACAATGTCATGTGGTGCCCAACATTCAATAGCATCCATTTCATGACTTTCAAAACCAAGAATACTCCCAAACGTCCTCCAGTTACCTATGTCATCAGCAACAGTTCTGAGATCTTGATCATCAGGTTTGTCTGGAAATAATAATAATACAATGAAATGTCATACAATACAAAAATATATAATCACGTTTTCAAGCATAAACATAGACAGATGCTTAATTGTTTGGTAATACTTAAGGAAAAATAAGTTTGAAATATGACTGTCCTTGTTGTGACTAGCCTGCAGTTAATAAATGAATGCAATTTTTCCAACAACCAAACGAATCTATGTTAATTCATGTTTAAATAATGTTTACGTTGTATAACAACTGTTATGTCTTCCTGCTACCTAGCTACCATAGTTATGAGACCATATCTATTCACCTTTATGAGGTTTCCATATAGGTTTCCTATGCTAAACTGTGTGCGGAATAGTTTTTCATAAAAAATAATACATGCATACAGATGTAGATATTTGCACTACAGTTGGCGGCTCACCATTATTAAAAGGCCTCTAAAAGGGTAGAGTGTATGAAACATTGTTTAAGCCTCATTCTTCAAGCTGCCTAAAGCACACAAACGTGCCACACAAGATGAAGCAAGGGTTCCCACCAAGCCTCCATTCGTATGTAACTGGTGGGAGGTAGAGTAAATATATATATATATATATATATATATATATATATATATATATATATATATATATATATATATATATATATATATATATATATATATAATATATATATATATATATATATATATATATATATATATATATATATATATATATATATATATGTATATATATATATATCGGTATATACATATGTATGTATGTATGTATGAATGTGTGGGTGTAGGTGTGGGTGTGTGTTGAGCTTAAAATATTAAAAAACAAACACATTCATCCTACCTAGAAAGATGTTTGGTTCTTCAAGCTGAAATAAGGAATGCGTTACACAATGAAGGGCATCAAAACAAGGTATTGATTTACAAGGCATACAAGATAATATTGATATCATATCAGGTTGAGCTCCCTACCCTTTTTACTCAAAAAGCTAACATTTAAGTATACAGGGAACTCCAGCTTTTAAAGCTGTATTCAAAGAAGCCAGACTTTCGGCTTGGTCGTACGACTCTGCTGGTTTCTGGCACATGCTATACCATTTAGGGTTTTGGCGCAGTCATTAAATCCGGATTTTCTCATCAGGACTCCGCCCAAACTGTACTAGTACTAGACCCCTCTAAAGCATTTAATGTTTAAAATCGTGCACATAAGCCGGATAGCGTCATGTGACATCTTGGCAGTGCATGTAGCACAACATTTTTGCAAAGATAGCGTCGTCGTCAAGTAACTCATTTCTTCAATCCAAGCTCATGGAAGTGCTGACAGTATAACTGGGAAGCCGAATTTCCAGTCAATATAAAAATTAGATAGTTAACCGCAACGTTGGCATACCTTTATTAAATCTGTTGTTATGTATCTTATGTAATGATTTAAACTTGAAAACATGAAGAGGTCTACGCATTACTAGTCCTTCATAAATCAGATTCATCCCGTTTATGTGGAAATCGGATTTCGCCTAAGCCTGACAGAATGGCAGGGTGCCAATCTATTCAGTTAATGTGGAGCTGTCTGTATCAGGAGTAAATATGGTTTGCTTATCATATACATATTTATATATATATATATATATATATATATATATATATATATATATATATATATAGAGAGAGAGAGAGAGAGAGAGAGAGAGAGAGAGAGAGAGAGAGAGATGTATATAAATAGATAGATAGATATCAAATATCAAAGTAAGCATATCAAATAACACATAGGTGGCATGTTTCATTGACTTTCGGAATTTGTCTCGGAAGTAAAATTGCTGTCACATTAACTATGACAAAAACTTATTGTGGAGCTGAGGGTGAATATTAGATACTTTTAGATGAAAACTAATGACTAACTCTAACCATTTCAAAGAAGATAACCTTTAGAAATTAATGAAGTTCTTAGATTATCTCCCTTAGTTTATTCATACATGTAGAGCATTAGGTCCTTATCATTAGGCACTAATGCTTAGGTTCTTTTACTTACTCTTACTGTCATTAATGAATCAATTATGGAATGGTATGATTATGTATTCCTTACCATTTCAAGGTCAAATCTTCCAAGGTCTTTATAGCTATCGGTTTGAACTTGCAGTTGACCCTTGTAGTCTTTGGTTCCTGCGGTTATGTGCGAATCAAACAGAGGCATCCGGAAACACTGACCTTTTGTCATGCAAAGGTCAAGGTCTAGTTCTTTGATTAAAGGTTTCTTCCATCCATCAACTTTGAATCTCAGTATTTGCTGTTCATGTACGGAAACTGTCACTTTATTATCATTATTAGCAACAGGTTTACATTGCATCATAAACCTGCATTGTCTAAATGATTCACACTGGTTATTCTTGGAAAATATGACACAGAGATTACTGTTCATTGAATTGATTGCTCTGAAAGCCCTTAAAACTGCTTTGTGAATACTTCGACTCATGATGTTGATAAACCTCTGCTCTAACTGCAGAAGTCGCAAGCGCCTTTGCATTTCTACTTTTGAGGGCTTTTCATAAATATTTTGGAGCGCTGCTGAGAGGTTAGATGGTCTTACCTCCTGATACATGACTGGTAATACCACACAAACACCCTCAGGATTACTTGAGGTTTCACCTTGATTTGCTTGAGGAGGATTGGAACCTGTTTCAAGTGCTTGTGCAGAGCTGACAAGTGCTTGACCAGGTAAATTGCCTCCTTTTGGCTGCGCTTGTGGAGAGGTTTTTTGAGAAATCTTTAAACGTTCCATGGATTGAGTCACATTTTCATTGGCTCTCCCTGAACATTCACTCTGTTCAGAGGGTGCAGATTGAATAGAGGTTGTTGGACTTGTGGAATGGGCATGCATCATAGACATTGATTGTGTTTGTGATTCATGGCCAATGCGATGTTGACTGTTTTCCAATGCTTCTGACTCTTCTATATTTGTTGGACAACTAGAAAGAGTCCCACCACTAGCAGCGCTTACCACAATAAGCCTCTCTGCTTCCGCATCTTCGATAGAGGCACTGTGTGCTGGCATGCACTCGTAAAAAAGAGATGACCCAGTGGTTAATACAAATTGCAGGAGACAGAAGTTGTCCATAGTTACTGTTAACTGCTGCTGGCTGACTTGTGGCTTTAACTTCTCAGTATGACTCACCCAATCACCCTCATCCTTGTGAAATGCCATGATGATTGAGTCTTGGAGAGAAATGCCCATATTTACTTGGAGTGTTATAGGTACTTTAAACTCTATCTTGTGAGGTTGTAAACAAAGCCGTGGTCCAACTTGAAAAGTTCCTTCCTCGTTTAGAGTTTCAATGTCTTTTTTCAAGCGTGTGGTAAAGTTAATAGAAATCAGAAGATTTTTGGTCTCCTCCAATGCCCCTGCAGGAACATCTAATGCTAGGGTACTATTTTCAAGCCTTCCACCTTCGGAACCAATACTTCCTATCAGGATTGACTGCTTGGACTTTTTTTCTGAAAAAGGACGCACATGATTAATAATTTCAGAATATGCTGTTAAAAGAATTAGAAAAGCTTACTTATATTCAAAATTGCTTATGGACATAGGTCATTCAGGTGATATATACAGCAATGCTAAATGATTTAAAATTGAGTTAATGTAATCCATTTGAATATTTGGGTGACCTATCCATAAAAGAACAATCATATTATATTACATTGAAATAGTTCATTGCAGCCAGATACCATTAAGGGGTTGACATAGCTGAATATGCCATTTTTCATTTATCACCAAGATTCAAACCTTGGACGTCTCTGACAGGGTTGAATTTGTTGCTATGGGAAATACTAAATTGTGAGGGGCTCTATATGAACATTGTACTACTAGAAGACTAAAACAAACTTTGAAAGTTAGGGAGATGTTCCATTCTATATTATCTCAGCTATTGGTAAAAATAATAATCCCAACTTAAATAAAACATAGCTAATCATTACTTTATATAGATACTTGCCTTCAAAGAATATATTGATAAGCCCTGCAAGCTGAAGATTGTCTGTGTTACAGTAGTCGGCAACAGTTCCACCATTTTCATCTAAGATATCAAAGTCACTCCCATATCGACGTAAAGCAATGACAGTGTCTAACCAACCTCGTTTACAGGCAAGCATAAGAGGTGTTCTTCCCATATTGTCTATCGCATTTATATCAGCTCCAGAGGTATGGAGGAAGGAAAGCAGTTCTGGTTTTACCTCAAAGGAGCTTTCCATGCAGCAATGGAGAGCAGTGTTTCCTTTATATGTATTTGCATGAATGGATGACCCATTGTCTAGGAGATATCTGACAATTTCTACTGAATGTTCACCTGCATCTATGCTACTTGTCTTACAACAAAGATGAAGAGGTGTCAATCCATTTTCATCAGCTATATTCAGATCTGCCCCGCATTCTACTAAAAGGGCAAGAATTTGCACTTGTGCTGAATAATGACTCTTTTTGAAGTATTTTTTTCTATCTACTGTACAATGAACTGCACTGCAACCATCAGCATTTATCTGTGAAGGATTCACATGATATTTTTTTAACAAATATTCACACATTGCAACATCACCATCACAGCATGCGAGCATCAGTGATGATAACCCAGTGCTATCAAAGTCCTTCTCAGGGTCATACATCACTTGCATGCAATCAAGATAGTCTATCATATATTCCATTACACATTTTTGTATTGGTGTTTGACCACGAATGTCCTTCATATTAACAATTTCTTTCGCATTGGAAGCATTCTCTAGTATTGTTTTAAACATGGGAAAATTTCCCTCCTCAATACATTTTATCACAGGATTTATGTCTTCATCATTATTTTCTATCTTAACACCTGCACTTAAGGCTTTCACCATTTGTTCCACTGATCCTCGTTCCAAAATATAGTGCAAGACATTGTTACCAGATTCATCATGGTCAGAGATATTGATGCTGTATTCTTTGCAATGGTCTATCAGGAAATCAAAAACATCTGGATGACCTAAGAATACAGAAGAAATGACAAGAGGGGATCCCTCTGATGCCTTTGCGCCTGCATCTAAAAGTAATTTTATTACTTTAAGGTTACCACTTTCTACTCCTCTTCCAAGTGCATTTTTACCATTATGGTCAATGCTGTGAATGCTGATACCTAATTTGTCCTGCTGACTTAACAGATACATTAGCATGTCTTCATGTTCTAAATATGAAGCTCTCATAATCACACTTTCACCGTCATCCCCATCTTCGATTTTGGCACCTTTTGATATGAGTTTTTTGAACACATCTACTTTACCTACTTCAACACTGTAAAATAGGGTGTTGTGACCATTATCAGTTTTCTTGTTTAAATCAATGCCCAATTTTTCTGAGTTCTCTATCAAATAGTCCAACATTTCGGGATGATCATCATACATCACAAGCATGATGATATTCCTTCCATTTGCTGTTGGCTTAATGGCAACACCAAGATCAAGACAGTAATCAAACACCTCTTTGTGTCCAAAGGCTGCTGCAAAAGTGATCAAATTTCCACCAGTTTTGTCACAATCATGAATGGTCAGATTCAGCTCCTGAGCCCTATTGACTAAATACTTCAGGAAGTCTAGTTTTCCTTCTTGTGCTGCTACAAGTAAAACACTCATACCATCTTTACTATGCCGCAACACAGCACCTTCACCTTGCAGTATTTCAAAGAGAGTGATGCTTCCAGCCATAGCAGCATAGTACAATGCATTGCATTGATTATTGTCTGTCTGGTGGATGCTAAGACCATACAAGTCACTGTTCATCAAATGTAGTACCATTTCCACCTTGTTTTCCTGTATAGCCTCCATAAGAACTGTCTTTCCTGTCTTATTCCTATCAACTGGGATACCAGATGCCATCATTTGACAAAATACTTCCTCTTTATTAGAGGAGACTGCATAGAAAAGTGCATTACGCCCTTCTTTATCTTTTGCTAATATATCAAGGCCAATAGTATTTGCTTGTTCAATCAAAAAGTTTATCATACCAAAATTGCCAGCTGCAGCTGCTTCCATCAGTATGGTCTTGCCTGATTTGTCATTTTCAACTGGCACCCTTTCATCAATAAGAAGTTTTAAAATCTCCACATTCTTTTCTTTGGCTTGGCAAACTGCAAATAAACAGTTTCTCCCAAAGTTGCTCTTTGCATTTAGGTCAAAATTTAACGTTGTCTTTTTATCAATGACAAATTTGACAAAATCTCTCTTGCCAGTAAATCCAGCCAAAAAAATGATGGTCTGATTGTTATTGTCTGGTTCTATTTGACCACCTTCCTGGAGAAGATAGTTAAACACTTCAATTCTCCCTTCAGAGGCAGCAAAAAAGACTGCATTCCACCCATCTTCATCTTTGGCATGTATGTCTTGGTTGTATGCATTGCTGAGGAGTAACTGAACTAATCTCTTAGGACCACTTGCTGCAGCTTTCATCAACATTGTTTGTCCTGAGTGCGTCGTGACACAGGGTATTCCATTATTACTCAAATATGTGAATATCCTGTCATCATACACACAAACACTGAATTGCAAACAATTCCATCCATTAATATCCGTTTCAAAAACATCAATGCCAAATTCATTGGCATGCATGAACAGGTATTTAACCATATTCTCCTCCTGCGAGAGGGCTGCTTGCATGAATATATTTTTACCCTTTTCTGTTTTCTGTATAACAGCACCTCTTTCAAGAAGAAGCTCTAGCATCTTTATATTTCCATCCTCAACAGCATAGAAAAGGCAGTCAATGTCAGCATTGTCTCTGTCTAGAATGTTTATGTTGTAGAGCTTTTCATTATTCAAAAGGTGTTCCACTAAATGCACCTTATTTTGGATGACTGCTTCCATCAGTAAAGTTCTACCATCATTTGCCTTCACAGGGATAACCCCAAGATTATAGAAGTATTGGAAAATCTTTAGGCTTCCACTACGGATAGAAAAAAATAGGACATCCATACCATCATTGTTCTTATCATGGATACTCAAATTGAAAAGTTCTAGATGTTTCATTAAATAATGAATGCAATCCTCATTCCCGGAATATGCAGCTACCATAAGTAAAGTTGTTCTATCCTTACAGAGTTCATATTTGAGACCAAGGTCTAGAAGCTTTTTCAGTAAATCTAGGTGCCCTCGTTCTATACACCTATAGCTGCAGTTTTGTCCATCTTCCATTTTGTCATTTATATCGAGACCGTAGGCAGATGGATTCTCCAAAAAGAAAAATACTATGTCTTGTTGGTTCTTAAATGCTGCACGCATCAGCACAGTTTCTCCATCTTTCGCAGGTACCACCTTAGCTCCTTTGGCCAATAAGTATTTTATGATATTCAGATTACAACCTTCCACAGCATGCATAACACAGTTCCATCCATCATCATCACAGTCATTTAATGAAAGGCCTATCTCATCAAGACTGTCCAATAAAAGTGATACAACTTTCTCATGCCCTTTCCTTGAAGCTGTCATTAGGACTGTACGTTGAGTAGAGCTTTTGTGAGCTTTTGCCCCATTTTCCAATAAAATCTTGACGATTGCATCTTTTCCCCCATCTGCAGCATACATTAGGGGATTCCAGAAGGTGTTATCAGCCAGATCATTAATACCAAGGTGAAAGGACTTCTGTTTGTTAAGTATATACTGAAACAATGCAATGTTTCCTGATTGTGCAACTTTCATAAGCAGTGTGACATTGTCATAATCTGCCATTGGTTGGATACCTGCACGAATAAGTGCTTTGAAAGTATTGAAATGTCCTCCAAAAACAGGATAGAAGAGGGCATTCTTGCCATAATCATCCTTATCTTCAAAATCAATATCATAGGCATAGAAGTTCTCAAGCAAATGCTCTACTAGATCCATATGGCCATTTCTTGATGCAGCCATTAGCAAATTCCTTCCATCATAAGCTTTCTCTATTGTAAGTCCTTTCTCTCTCAGTAAATCTAGTATTTCTTTTTTACCACCAAATGCTGCATACATGAGAGCGTTACACCCATGAATGTCTCTTGCTTGAAGGTCCAGCTTTAATTTGGTTTTATTTTCTAAAAGGTGGGTTATAACATCTGAAAATCCCTGATATGCTGCCTCGTGAAGAGGAGTAAGCCCTTGCATGTGGAATGGAATTTCAGTTCCAATTTCATCTAGTTTATTTATGATGTCCATATTACCTCCAGATATTGCATAGCAAAAAATATTCCAGTTATTGTTGTCTACATCTTTGACAGAAACACCATATCTCTTACTGTTTTCTAACAAAAACATGAATATGTCAAAGTGGCCTTTCCTCGCAGCTTCAGACAAAAGGCTTCTACCATCCAAAGCTCTGCAACTCTTTGCCCCATGTTCTGACAAATATTTTGCTACCTCTAAACGTCCATTTGTGATGCTGTAAAAGAGGGCATTGGCTCCATTCTTATCTGTCTCATTGATACTTACATTGAATCTTAAACTATTTTCTAATACATGTCTAACCATATTTAGATGGCCACCATTTGCAGCTGCCATTAAGATGGTCACTCCTTCACTTGCCTCTGTGGAAGCTCCATGTTCGAAAAGCCAATCTACAACTGGTATACTTCCAGATTGTGCTCCAAAGTGAAGAACGGTATTACCATATTTATTTTTCTTTTCTAGTATATCAGTTATTCCTCTGCATATGGCAGTATTGTAAATGCATTTAACAATGTCCAAATTTCCTGCCTGACATGCAGAATGAATGCTAAGCTCTGCCTCTGATGTCTCCTTTATAACATCAAACTTATCCGCAAGAAGATACACTGCTTCAGTAAGCCCAATGCATGCAGCAAGGTTCAAAAGAGAAACATCATTCTCAATACTTGAATGCCTACCATGAATTGTTTCTATATCAAATAGTTCTTTGAGGGCTTCTTCAGGACTGTATGACATCAGATATTTAAATATGGCTGCCTGTTTGTTACCAATGGCTGATGCAAGAGGTGAGGGTTTTTTAATTTTAAGATCAAAACCTGCTTCTAGTGTAACAATGATATCTTCATTAAATCTGGTAGCAAGTAGTTTTGCAACATCCTGTTCACTAATTCCTTCAAAGCAAGTATTGAGCTTCTCCACATCTCCTCTCTTTATGGCTATTTGTATGCGATGCTTGGTAGCATCCATGTCAACTGGAGAATCATCTGTGTAAAATGTTCCAGGGCTGTGAAAATGGTCATCCCTTCCAATGGAAATGGACACACCACGTTGGAGAAAACTTTTAATCTGCATGACTGTAAGGTAATCTACAAAAGATAGAATGATAACTGTCATGCCCTCCTTAATTGATTTTTGCACTAAAGGAGACATATATAAACACACATAGATATAAAGTTGGATGGATGTATCTATGAAAAGCTGGAAAGATATAGAATGTGTGTGATAGACATGTTGCTCTCCACACCATAGATGATTTTGCAATGAGAAACTTGCGATAACGCTGCATTTTCAATACTGATTCATTGTCTAATTTGTAAGAATGTTTATACTATTTGATGTAATAAGGTTAATACTGCTACATTTTTTAATAATGGAAGGAAGCTCATTGTATTTTATATTCTAAATGAGTAATAAATACAGTGCTGCCGTATTTATAATCATTTAAACGCTTTAATCATTTTTTTTTTCATAAATCTGAGAATCAAGACATACACAAGATAAGATTAATTTTCAGCTTACATTACCAACTTGTTTTGGTCAAACTTACCTGTTGCTTCACACTATAGAACTGGCGCCTTCACTTATACCATCAAAAAAGAGGGGTTGCTCAAAGGCAGAGCCTATGGTCTCTGTAGATATAGTTGACAGATGGTTTCCTACAAATGAAATAGGTATAGTATGTTATTAAAGGTTTAACTGCCAGAACTACTGGGCTTAGGCAAAATCATTGTAAGTACTGTAAGTATACTATGAATGCTGGTGAGACTTGACAAGCTTTATGGCTGGCCATTTCACTAACTACCTTAGAATAGATGAATGCTGTATGGCACTTTAATATGGAGTGTCAAATATTTAGCGTGGTAGCATCAGTTTAACATAATTGTGCAACATTAAGATAGCGCACTTATCCCTAGCCTTTATCTCAATTACACTCAAGGTCATATATAGCTGAAACATAAATTTAGCGGACATTTGCTGTGCCCTATTATATAAGTGGTAATTGCCCCGACCATTGCGACTACAGTGAAGATAGAAATACTTATCTGCCCGACCGCGATTTCTGTCTTTGTTACATCGCGTGACTAAGCGTGCAGTGCACAAAACATGGCGAATAAAGATGTCCAAAGCCTTCATTGTAGGCAACAATTTGGCACTTTCGCCATACTCAAGGAACATCTGAATAACTATGAAACTTTAAAATTCAAAAAATTAGTAAGGGCCCCCTCAAGGGAATTTGGAATTAGTTTTTTTTCGTTACAATTTCTGCCATATTGCAGCTAATATAGTCCCTTACGCGTGCTAGTATGTCTGATATTCAGATTGATCTGGTACTTCATTTTTCAAGTTTTATTGATAGAAAAGGTTCTTGTTTCCAATCTAAACTTTACACATGACTTTTATTAAAGTGTAAAAATGATAGAGTAAATTAGCTTCTCATGCATTTTTTTCATCACAACATAATGCTCTCCATTTAATGACGTGGCACTAATTATATATTAGGGCACAGCAAATGTCTGCTAAATTAATGTTTCAGCTATATGAAAAAAAAATTCTTTTGATTTTTTAAAAAAAGATTTTGAATTAAAAAAAAAAGTTTTGACAAATCATTTAGAGTGGGGTTAAAACACTTATTGGGATACTAACATTGACAATTAATGAAAAGCAATGTTAGCACCCCAATACAGTCCAGTACACCAAAGAAATTGACCAATCAGCTGCTAGTATCAGAGTGGAGCTGATGATAATATCAGTTATCCTCGTTGTGTAAATGGTTTATGGCAGGATGTCAGCGAGATGCCAACGGTATCGTACGAGGCCAAAATATAGCACTCGCTGAATGCAGACATCGACCGTGTACCATTTTCACAACAAGGATAACTACTTTAACATCAGCCCACCCCCACAATAATTTTGAATTACGATAAGCAAAAGGTCTTTGCAGTGGACATCAGAGAAAATGGATCTACTTCGTTAGACTCGACTACAGTCAGGCAGATAGAGCGACCCGCGTGGATTTCTCAATTGAACTCGCGAGTTCTACACTTAAATCCATCGTATTTACTTCCTGCCATCTTATCATCCACATATACACCATGTAGGCAGATTATAATGCGCAAATAGTGTTTAAGGTGATAGTCTAGTACACCAAGATTATCACCACAAGGTGGTGTCATTGGCTGGCCCCTAAGAATGGATATAATAAAACAAAAGATTACACATGAACGGTGTTCACTCCCCATGAACCTCGATATACTTTCTGAAGACCTTAACACTAAAGGCGTAGGTGTTAAGGTGATGGGTACCATTGCAAGCTAGATAAAAGACCCGTCCAAAAACACACCTCATTGTAGCATAATCATAGAACAAGGAGTATCTCCAGGTTCCTGAGTGTTGTCAGGTAGATAATATCATAGCCAACCGTCCTTAGTCAACCCATATTCTAATGTATTTCAATACTTACAACTTTTCATTCAAATGACATAATCTCATTACTTACGCAAGAGAAGGTCACTACAGGTTCACAGATACCTTAGGGATGTCATTGACTATGCCCAATAAAAAGTAATGTTTTGATTCTTTACTGCTAACGATTTTTACAGGGCATAATATTTGGAGAATTTAGTGAGATCTAGTGTGTGTGGAGCCTAAAACCCAGTGGTGGTCGAGTCGTCGATCCCATGTGGGCTAGGAACAAAAGACAGCTGTACAGAGACACACCTCAGTGGTCGCGCGTCACAGTCAACACAAAGGGGAGGGTCCGGTTTGCTATAAATAGTTGATACTTTTTCTAGCTGTGAGAGCCCAATGCACTTGGGGTCAATATTTCTCACTAGAATTATCAATTTTATGGCCTGTAAAAATCTTCAGGAGTAAAAAATCAAAAGAATACTTCTTATTGGGCATAGTCAATGATATCCCTAAAGTAACTCTGAACCTGCAGTAACCATCGCCTGCGTAGGTTATGAGAATATGTCATTTGAAAAATAAGTTGTAAATATTGAAATAAAACAGCATATGGATTGAATAATGACAGTTGGCGATATATTGTCTACCTGATAACACCCAGGAACCTGGAGATACAACTAGTTATAGGATTGTTCTGCTTTGAGGTGTGTTTTGGGATGGGGCTTTTAACTGGCTTGCAATGGTACTCATCACCTTAACACCGTCCTGACTTCAAGTTCCATGTTAGAGATGGGTACCATTTCCAACCTATGACGACCCATTGCAGCTTGTTAAAAGGTTTTCTGAGTATACTTCACTTCATTTCAACAGTTCATTGATAATATTAATGATAATAATGAAAATAATTATGAGCTATAAATGATAATGATTAAAACAATAGAAATTAAATTAATGATATTTTTTATCTCAACTCTGTGATAGCCTGATAAAATATTTAATATTAGTGATGTGTGTGTGTAAATTGAAAAAGACTAATAGTTGAGCTTAAGCATCACCTTCACATCATGCTGCTGTTCTTTGTAATGACTAACATTATCTGATTGAGCAAGACACACATCTTCAAATAATGTAACAAAATTGCTGCTAACATGTGTTGGCCTAGATGTTAACAGATCTGTTTGTGCTATCATGTATGCGACACGGTAATTGAAGTCAGCCATTGGTGGTAACACAGATGTTAACATCGCTGTTAGCATTACCAGGGTTGGTAACACGCCACTTGAAGTGATGTGCATATGTTAAGGTGTAACACATATGTATCAGGTGCCGTTGTGGACAAAATAAAAAGCACATCATAAATGTAGGTAAAAACTTTGAAATTAACTATATTTTCAATGAAAAAAGTTATAGAAGCAATGGAAAATAACGAAAAACTTGGGAATAAAATATTTTTTTCACATTTGTTTTGATATTTCTCAATGTTTTTCTTCAAAAAAATCCAATGCTTTGTTCTTCTTTTCCAGATTATAACATTATTTTTGAAGTTTTTTCTTTTTTTTACAAAGTATTTTTTTCTAAGTCTCACTGTAATTTTATCAATTCTCACTGCATTGTTACGCCTCATACGGGTCGAAGCTAGTCATGAGGCTTATATAAATAACTTGGGGAATACCTTCATGGTGACAATAGCGTGTAATCTCAATCTTACGCACATGAACTTGGGCACATATCAGTGACCTTTGACAGCCGGGTGGGAAGTGGCATTCTTGCCTGAACTACGGATGAAAAATAGTATTTTGGCTACATGATTTCCTCTGCTTGTTACGTTTCATTATTGGAACAGACGAACACACCCACATACACACACGCATGCACGAACTTTTATAGAGAATTAAATGTAATTTCAGCCTAACTTTGAAGATTTACATTGATTCTTTGACTTTTCTCAATGCAATAAATTTTTATTTCAAAATGTTTTCAACAAAAAAAATAAATGTTTTGAAAAAATTCAGTGTATCTTAGTCTTTTAGAGTGAATAATTTTTATTTTCAAAATTTTTGAAACACTTCCAATGTTTTGTTTACTTTTACAGTGCAAATTATTTCATTTCAAAGTTTTCCTTTATTTTTCATTGAAAATATAGTTAATTTCAAAGTTTTTACATGCATTTATGCTGTGCTTTTTACTTTTGTCCACAACGGCGCCTCATACATATGTATCCAACGATATGTGTGATATCACAAAATGTAACAGAAAATGTTAGTGTTGATCAGTGAAAGGTGTTTGAGCGAGCATGGTCCCCAGATACTTTCTGTAGACCTTAACAGTAAGAGCTAAGGTGTTAACACATTCCTGATTCAAATCCCATGTTAGTGTTGGGTGAAAAGGTTAGTGTTGATCAGTGAAAGGCGTTGGAGCGAGCATGGTCCCCATATACTTTCTGTAGACTTTAACAGTAACGGCTAAGGTGTTAACATATTCCTGACTTCAAGGCCCATGTTAGTGTTGGGTGAAAACGTTAGTGTCGATTAGTGAAAGGTGCTGGAGCGAGCATGGTCCCCATATTCTTTCTGTAGACTTTAACAGTAACGGCTAAGGTGTTAACATATTCCTGACTTCAAGTCCCATGTTAGTGTTGGGTGAAAACGTTAGTGTCGATCAGTGAAAGGTGTTGAAGAGAACATGGTCCCCATATACTTTCTGTAGACCAGGCAGACCTTAACAGTAACGGCTAAGGTGTTAACATATTCCTGACTTCAAGTCCCATGTTAGTGTTGGGTGAAAATGTTAGTGTTGATCAGTGAAAGGTGCTGGAGCGAGCATGGTCCACATATACTTTCTGTAGCCCTTAACAGTAAGAGCTAAGGTGTTAACACATTCCTGACTTCAAGTCCCATGTTAGTGTTGGGTGAAAAGGTTAGTGTTGATCAGTGAAAGGTGCTGGAGCGAGCATGGTCCCCATATTCTTTCCGTAGACCTTAACAGTAAGAGCTAAGGTGTTAACACATTCCCGACCTCAAGTCCCATGTTAGTATTGGGTACCATCTTCAGCTACTGACGACCCATTGAACATAGTTGAAAAGATTTTGAGTATAAAGTCCTTAATTTCAACAGTTTATTGAGAATAATGATAATAATATTCATAATGATAATAATAATATTAAATATCAATGTGAGTGAGAATAATTCTAAGCTATAGAATGATTAAAAGAAAAATGAAATTAATTGATTTTTAATTTCAATTTTGTATAAGTCTAATATTAATCTATTTTATAAGAATATGTGTCTGTTAATTAATTGATTTTTTAAATTTAAATTTTGTATTAGTCTAATATTAATATATTTTATATGAATGATAAGTGTATGGAAATTGAAACAGAATACTAGTTAAATACCACCTTCACATCTTGGACATGCCTTTTCAAGAAATGTAACACCATTGCTAATAGTTGTGCTGGCCTAGTTCTGTGTTAAATCTAACACCACACATCAGGGGCGGATCCAGCTTTCCAATTTGACCGATGCAGCATCAGATTATTGAAAGATCATATATTTTCTTAATTTAAATATCGGGGGGGGGGGGGGGGGGGGCTTTTCTTTATTTCGTTTAGCAGGTAACCTTGTACTTGCTTCTTCTCTTGTTGGTCTTTTACATTACTAGTATTTAATCAACTAATAGTGCATATGATCTTTGTGTAAGTTTCAGTATTTATACATGCTGTAAAGCAAAACGATAACATGTATGTTTAGAAATGGAAACTTATTTTTTCGAGAAGGATTCTGAAGGGAAATGGCACACATTCACTTCTAAGACAACCATTTTTTCAAACTCTTAAAAATGGTTCCTTCAACATTACATATTCTATACATATTCTTCAGTTAAAGCTAAATGTGAACGTAGAGTCCCTATGCCAGCTTTTGACTTAAACAACGCCATTTTGAGGGTGTTAATGTTAATATAGGTCTACACATATTACTTGAAGTCAGTCAATAACTATGCCCAAGCTTGCTGCTGTTCGCGAAGTCAGGTAGCGTGGTATCTATCACAAGAGTAAAACCAGCCCTCGCAGTATGGCCGCATCAATGATTCACAATATCCAATCGCGTTGCCTACTGCACGGCCCAGCAATAACTAGGACACGGCTCTTGTGCTCGCTAGTTGGTCTGCAAACATTCTTAGTACTACCCAATTTTAAAACCACAGTTTATCCTTAATCCATCTAAATACATGTGCAATTAACCCCCTATCCTAATATCATACCTGTAGCTGACATACATGTACGTTACAAACCTCTAGCTCCAGCCGACGTGGGGCGTGTTGTTTTGACTACTGCTAGGCGAGTGTTGATTCGTTTGTGCTGCAGGTGTCCCGGCGGCGACTATGACTCGTCCCGACCGACAGGGTGGAAAGGTATGTAGTGTGAAGTAGGTCAAATTGCAGGAGTCCGAAACATGGGTGTGAATGTGGGAGGGCTACGCGACAGCTACTGACTCTGGACAGTACAGTACTTAAAGCCATCGACAACATACGTATCGGATGATAATCGCTACCTGTAATCTTAATTGCTAAGTGAGTACATTCATCGTGCGCGTAATTGATAACGGATAAACAGATAATCTGATTGATTATTCGAAAAAGGAATTTGGTGTTGGTGGAAACTGCTACTGTGCATTCGTATGTGAGACCAGGAAGTTTAGACGGGTTTTCCCCGCCGGGAATTATAAAGTTCCTGGTGAGACGTGCATCTACTAATTGAAGTCCATTAATATCGAAACGTCGATCATAAAGACACTTTGCTTTTCACGACATCTTCAAAATGCCTTAAAAGATGTTGTGGGGATTTGGTATTCGGCATGACTTTGAGCTACTGTCGCAATACATTAAAGTAGAAGCATTGGTGCAATGCAGGTACGTCTAAAAGCCCCTTAAAGATTTCTACATGATGTAGCCAATATCGAAAGTCGTTGCATCTGCAATCGAACTGAATTTTCAAGTGACCACATATTGAAACCAGGGCCATAACTAAAACTCAAGTTGTATGTCTCTTAAATGTCTGTAATAACATTACACAAAGTAGTTGAAATAACAACTTGAACTGTTGCGTGTGAAGCCTTTTCCTCTTTGAAAAAAAACGAAGTACATGTAGGAGGTACTGGCAACAGGTGATCTGAGGCAAAGACAGAATGGGGAAAGAGGACAATTGACGTATATTGCACACATTACTTTTTAGGTCGTCCTGAAATTGTTTTCTGGGTTTTCTTACTTGAGGATCAGTTACTGATTCATATAAACCCTTTACTTCCCATCGTTTGAATCATATTTGCGAACATCGCAACGATGGCTTCACTGGTATCAACAGCGAAAGGGTGGCGTCCAGTCTACAAGTATTGTTAAACCTACAACCGTGAAAAGGTTATCCCGTTCAACGCTATTTAAACAGTTCTACACACATACCTGTTAAAAGCTGCGACGTGAGATGATAAAGATTGAGCTCATCTTTCAGTTGAGTCCCAAGCCAGCCCCGCTAGTAAGCGCTTTCTCTAATCCACGCCCGATAGGGATAGTGACTCACTTAAATATGGTGGGCGAGTGGTGTGATCGGGGTTTTTCCAACCGGCGGGGAAAACCCTGAACCAAAAGTGGGGGAAAACCCGTACCCGTAAAATTCCCCTCATGATTAACAGCGAACATTTTTTTTTCTAAATTTAGCCCATTGTCCCATTTTATCGTGGGCATTTCTCTACGACACTGGTTATTTTCCAGGTATTGGCTCAGAGTCATATTAAAACTCCCGTTTCTTCAGTTTTCTTTTAGAGGTGTAGGAGTTTTGAACAAACTCTTATCTCATGATGGTGTTTTCTGCGAGAAGTTATACATTGAAGACAACGTGAGTTTGAACCATTGTCAGAGTATACTAAGATATCCACAACATCGAGATTCATAAAACAAGGACGTAAATAATTAGCCTGTTCTTGTTGTTTTTTTCAGATTTCATCACACATAGTTATTTGAAATTCAAGCCGCTACTCA
Source organism: Maea johnstoni (assembly GCA_963942565.1). Lineage (NCBI taxonomy): Eukaryota > Metazoa > Annelida > Polychaeta > Spionida > Magelonidae > Maea > Maea johnstoni. Next base: position 23,106,756 of record OZ012686.1, read on the forward strand.
TCGCATGGTATCGTATTTTTGCGAGAGGTTTCATCTTTAAGTCAAAGGTGAGTCAACACGTATAAAATAATCCTGTACCGTTATCGCAGGGCGGCAACATAGGTCCCAAAACATTTCTTCCCGAGCTGGGCAAGCTAAAGTTTACTTGCCCGCCAGGCACTTCCACTTGCCCCGCCACTCTGTAAACAAATATGAGTTACATGATTGCGAGGATTCTGCCTAAACTTTACTTGCCGAGCGGGGCAAGTTAGGGTCTTGCTCTGCTTGCCCGATTGCCGTTTTTTGGCCGAATTCAATTGCAACTTGCAACGGGGTAAATGGTTGTGTTGCACACTGTATCGCTATGAACACTCACAAAGCAGGACTATGTTGATTGTTATATATTTAGCATGTTGCCACAGTAATAACTAGACATTGTTTTCCCACACAGTGCATACCAAAGTGTATTTTTTGCCACATAGTACGACTAGGGGCTAGATCGAGCAACTCTATCGTCGGTATGACGTTATTTACATTCTGAGATTGATAGGCCATACCCACGATAGAGAAAGGCAAAACTTTTCCACTGCGCCCACGTGTGAAGTGTGAAAGGGTGATAGGTTTGATATGGGAAATGATGGATAGTGCTGCTCGACTAGTCATGCCTTGAATTAAATGGCGGAACGAACTCTTTGAAAATTATCGCTTCCCGGGATCGCTTCCAGCCAAAAAGCTCTCATTTCTCTCACTCTGGGCGGATTTGAGTGCTGTAAAAGCTGCACAAGGGAAACTAACAAGGTAGTAACCGAATTCAGTTGGTTTGGGTGGCCAGACTGGCCTGGAAATGTCCGCGACCAGGTTTTTGGGCGCAGTGGAAAAGTTTTGCATTGGCCTTTCTGAGTTTCTCTATCGTGGGTATGGCCTATCAATCTCAGAATGTAAATAACGGCATACCGACGATAGAGTTGCTCGATCTAGACTAGGGTATGAACAAAATGTTTTGAGCCTCATGTGTTGCCTTAGTGAGCTGTAATGGTAACCATATGTATACGAATTTTTAAAGAGGCCTTGTTTCTAAATTTAGACCCTTTACACCAAAAATTGATCAGGAAGATATTTTTTCATTCTACAATAGTCATTAAGACCTCGCCAGGCAGCTGGAAAACACAAGGCTTCCGGAGGTCTGATGCATCTCACGGCTGAGTGCCGCAGGCTGGAGGCTGTTAGATGCACCAGACCCCTCATTGGCCTTTTGCTCTTCCAACACAGTAGCCTGGCTCGATTTCAATCACTATACAGCCCAGAAAGGTCCCGTTATAACCGTCCCAGATTTGCAGGATCGAGTTTTCTGCCTGCCTGTATTATAGTTTGGAAAGTATTTTGAATAAGCATGGCAGCATATGGACTTATATGTAGGACATATGCATTTTAGAGAACCATGCTTTCCTTTCATGTTTGGACTTGTATGTAGGACATATGCATTTTAGAGAATCATGCTTTCCTTTTATGTTTGGACTTATATGTGGCACAGATGCATTTTAGAGAATCATGCTTTCCTTTCATGTTTGGACTTATATGTGGCACAGATGCATTTTAGAGAATCATGCTTTCCTTTCATGTTTGGACTTATATGTGGCACAGATGCATTTTAGAGAATCATGCTTTCCTTTCATGTTTATGTTCGCCATCGTTGTCAAGTTGTTAACATACATTTTCGACGACTGGTTTGATAGTGACATTTATATGACCACTACCAGTTGGCCTATATTTACTGAAGCTTTTTTGACATTCAAAACTGCATTTATGTGGACCTCTACAGCTCACCTGTCGTCTAGCCTAAGAACAACTTATCGTTTGCTTGCTACGAAGGATGCTTATATAGACCGCCCTGAAAAGTAAATAGTTCTGTTGCTGTTGTAACGTTTGACAAATGGGAAATCAAGTAAAGGTAAAGGTATTCGGTTTATAGTCTTGTATCCACCGAAGCGCTCACACGACCTTCCTCCCCTAGCAGGCCTGTACACAATGAAACCATTTCAATCCCCCGGGGGATATTCCAGAACAACTGGCAGCATATAGCGCACACGCTCTAAGCACTGTCTTATTTATGCTAGGTACCCATTTTGCAGCTGGGTATACTGAAGCAATATGGAATAAACTGTCTTGCCCAAGGACAGACCAAAGTGCCCCGGCCAGTAATCGAACCAGCGACCCTCTGATTACTAGTCCGAAAATACTGACCCATGTCTATCTGGAGTGCACATATAAATTGACAACTTTGTCCATAAAACGTTGAATGGTGGGATCAGTGCTGATAACAGTTTGCTAAGCTTTGGTGGTCAAACTGTCCATCAAGATGAATAGTTTAGTGGTCCACCAGAAAGATTAGCGGCCCATATCACTTTGATAACCAAAATGGTAGCCAATAGCCATTTCATAACTGAACATTCATGGTTAATTGTGCTAAATTTATGAATTGTGACAGTTATAATCTAATGTAGAAGAAATGTGAAATTGTATGTGATGTCTACTAAATTAATGTGGTTAGAATATTTAGTAGACTTTCTGGGCAAGTAAACATATACTTTTACTAGCCCATTCAATTTTTTGGTAGAAACGGATCGGTGGGCTACTGTCTATTTTCACCACTGTGGGATATCTGAAAATGTTTGAAGAGGTATACTGTTAAACCCAAGAGGAAAAATTAACATTCAGTCAAATATTTCTCAAAATATTTATCCATGTGTCAGACCAGGTGTATGCTACTGGTGTCAATGGGTTAATGTTCTTACAGGCTTGTGTGTGTTATGAGTACCGACTCAGTAGCGAGAAGTACGGCTAAGCATGGCCTTAAGAACAACTGCACTTTGTGCCAAAAATAGCTATTACTCAAAGCCTCTTTGATCAAAATGAGATGAGAAATGGGGACGTCATGCTACTATACAGCATGACTGTCGTTTAGTTCATCCTTTCACCACCAGGGCCTCCTCATATAAGCAAGTGTGTCTTTATGGTATAAAACTCCATTTATTCTTGAGATATACTCGTAGGTCTAGGTTGACCGTCCACTGTCTTAACCATGTCTAGCCGGGGCCCACCCAATGACCAATAGTTTATTGGTGCTTTCTGGTTATAGTGAACAACAAAAACGTATAAATATCAGTGTATAGACATCGCTGTCGTGACTGCCAGTGCATCATTCACTAATCGGTGAGAGTATTTAAATGAAGGTTTATCATCTTGTCCTATCCGGTTTGATAGGAACCCAGTAGATTTTGCTGCAGGAATATAGCACGAATGTCTTGCGATTATTGTAAGCTATTCGTGAGATAATCGCTAGACATAATTTTTTGACTTGTGATTATCTAGCAATACAATCGGCTCAAAAATTCATACGAGGAGTCGTGCACGTATGAATGCAAATTTGTTTTTGTTTTCAAAATCTGAATGTCAAGTTCCGATTTTGAAATTAGCATAATCGGAGCCAATTTTGGAATCGTGCGATAGTTGAATTCTAGTGTGAATGGGGCATAAGAAAACCTTGAACACCGTGACACCTGGCCACCTGAAGTACTTGCTTCTTGTTCACGATAAAACGTATACAAACTAGATATAGCCTAGAACGTAGGCTAGACCTTGACGAATGGTAGTTACTGGGTTAGGCGACTCTTTCACAACTCACCGTACCGGTTTTAGTTCATTCTCCACTTTGTTCAGGTCCAGTTGCAATGTTATTTATAGGCTCTGCTTCAAAGCGAGACTTTTAGGTTAAGTTATGGTAACAACCAGTGAAAGGAATCGGAAACTAGGACAAGGCGCCTTTGGGTGGGATATATTTCTCGCTTGATAAACACCCATCTTTGTTCGACCACTACTACGATTTAGACTGTACCGTACCGTAGCTGTGACAGCTGTAGCTATGTCAGCCTGGTTTATACCTACGTAAGCCTAGCTACTAGGCGGTACTACGTGGACCCACTCGTTAAAGTCGCAAATATTACTTCCACGTTAATATTTCGAACTTTACAGTATACTACTGAAGAACGTACGCGTACATACTAAAGCACCTTTCGGGGGTTCCTTAACTTCCTTAAGGTGATAGTCTAGTACACCAATATTATCACCACTAGGTGGTGTCATTGGCTGGCCCCTGAGAATGGATATCAAAACAAAAGATTACACATGAGTAGTGGTCAGCCGCCACGAATCTCGACCTCGCAACTGTGTATTGTGGTACGACCACGAGCACAAAAGGCGGGTCCCATTGGCCATCCGTGTTAAATTGGTCCCAAACCACATGGGTGTCTGCTCCCCGGGTCTGCTCCGACCATGCAGATTCCTTCGAGATAGACCATTTTGACCAATATTTTTCATTTTTTGGCTGAAAGTGAATAACGATACGGTCTTCGAAGCCATTGTTTTAGAATATGACAGATATGAACCCCCTCTAGGTGCAAGGTCATGCCATAAGTACCTCGTAGTATGACAGGACCTGAAAATCGGCATTAACTACGTTAACCACGTGCTGTTAGTAATCTTGAGGCATATTGGAACATTCAAAAAAAAATTCACATACTCATCGTACTGATTCCCGGTTTAGGTAGGACCTTGCACCTTACCAATTTGAATGATCAAATGGTAGAGTTTGGTTTTCAAGGAAAGGGTGAGTCTTGACATTTTGCCAAAAAACGAAACACGGCCAGATATGTTGGTAAAGGAAGCCACATCAACTCAAAATAGCAAATTATTGATAAGTTTATCATTATTCTGTAACTGTGAGATGTAAGCTATACAATAGCATAAGTGCCGTTGCCTACATTTAACCCAGTTTTCAGATATTTAAGTTTTAAAAATGACCAGGGTATCGGGTAGGGTTCTACCTTAAAATGTTTACTGACCTTCTTGCCTGGAATAGGGATACATTTGCACAAAATGGCAGCAACATTATCTGATTATCAATTCTAGGTCCCACAAATGCATTACAGGTAGATAGTAACGTAATGTTGGTCCAAAGAGTCCTAAAAATGCCCCACTATGATTCAGTGGCATAGCAGTTCATCGTCGAGGGGTATGATGGATAATAAATATCAAGAGATTTCATTGTTGGAATCGATGAAGAATGATTTTAGAAAAAAAATCAAGAATTCAGATTCATTACAATTTGGCGAAAAAGATCTTCAAAAATGTAAGGAATTTTTACTCTTAAGGATGCCCGCACCAGTTTTTTTTTTGTCCTTAGAATTTTGTAATTTTTGGATATGTTATACCTTGTGGGACCAAACTAGAGGAAATGTAAAAAGAAATTGGTTGTTTGGTCGATTTCTTTTGCTAGAGACAAATTTGTGATTTTGGAAAAGTGGCCATTTGAGAGAAAAAGAGCTGCCAAGTCGCACATTTTTTTATTTTTTGATCATTCGTGGTTTTTTATATGCAGAAAAATAAATCGGCAATCTTTAAAAACGTAAATTTGCATGTAGTTATTGGAGTAGATCCTCTTTCTGCTTGTGCAAACTGTATTTCAAACCCTACTTTATCTTTTGCACAAGCTAAAGTTGAACTGGAGGGGTTGAATCAAAAATGAACACTTTTTCCTTAAAAGTGTACGCAAATATAGGGCAATTTATAGCAGATAAAGAATTGTAAAAAAAAAAACCAGTCCAGAGATTTTTTTTACTTTTTGATATGTTCTTGCCCTGTGAATTTGCATTCTATATGCGAAAAAAAATTGGGGTGTCATGAGTTGATTTTTTTTGCTACAGAGCTAAAAGTGAAAGGGTACGTTTTTTGCTTTTTTATTAAAATGAAAGGACAATGACGCGACCTTTGTTTCCCTATTGTTGTGGCAACAAAAGGGGGAAAATTCCTTTGTTGGAGTCGTGTTGCGCTTGCTAAGACGCGAATATAGACCATTATGTCACACATATTGAATTGTAAAAAAAATATTAGTCCAGAGAATCTTTTTATTTTTTGATATGTTCTTGCCCTGTGGATTTGCATTATATATGTGAAAAAAAATTGGGGTGTCATGAGTTGATTTTTTTTGCTACAGAGCTGCGAGTGATCGGGTACGTTTTATGCCTTTTGTGCAAATAAAAGTGTCTATGTCCGTGGCAACAATAGGGAAATTCCCTTTGTTGGAGTAGTCAGTGTAATAAGGACGGGTCTGTACCCTTGTCAGCTTATTGTGTGCGATCAGTTCCCGGGGGGGGGGGGGGGGGGGGGGGGGGGGGGGCACTCAGGTACATAGGGGGGCCGCCCCTGCGTTATGTATTTTGCGGAAGAAGGGGTCTTTTTTAAGACCTCTGCATGTCCGCGATTTTGTAAAAGAAGGGTACTTTTTTGTACCCAGGTACGAGGTATGGGGGTCAAAATCCCCTTACAATCCACGAAATATACGCGGCTCTGACGCCAAGTGACTCCCGAAGTGACTGGGCTTCCAAGTCTGCTGCCGACACTTGCTGCCGCTTAACATGCAGAGGATTATAAAATCTAAAGTTAAAATATGTATTCCCGTTCATCCAATGTCAGTGTTCTCATAAAAGAAGGGGTGTTTATTTAGTGGAGAAGGTCAGCGTTTTTATTATAGTAAGGGTGCTTTTTTGGCCAGAAATCAGTGCTATAGGGGTATTTTTAGATTTTGACAACGAACGTATGCGCCCCCCTAAAAACCCAAGTGCCCCCCCCCCCCCCCCCCCCCCCCCCTGGAATCAGTTCAGACGTCAACTGAAAGTATCTATATTCCCAGGGGTGTCCAACTGTCTCATTGTCGCACCAGCCTACGACAGGGGCTACGAAACATGCGACAAGTCAAAGGCACTGTTTAATCATTTGGAATAAAATGTAATGTAATCAGTAATGTACAATAGACTATACTCTTAGAATACAAAATAGCATTTTACTACATATTCAAAGTGAGCAAAAGAAAAGACACGAAAATATGTGTACAAAGTATTAACTTATCCAACTGAACAGTAACGTACGCAAACAGAAAAAAAGGGGTGAACTAAAAGCGGCTAACATAAACGAATATCGAGTTATCCACATTCTCAGGAACCGTATATAGATAAATAAAAACAAGTGACCAGCCGGTCAACCTGAGCAGGCTAGCCTCAACCAATAGCCCTAATGTCGTGTGCAGCCCTTCACGATAGCGCATATACTAATTGGTCTCTCGCTACATATCCATTCTTTTCTTTATCTAAGCATGAGCCAGGAACTAAGGAAAATATATAGTCTGGTTATGCACAGAGTGTATACAAGGAAAGTTTACATCGGAGAAAAGATATCTACTGAACACATTGAGTAATCACTCATTAATAGAGTCGGATAAGTATGTGCGTCAATATCTAATTCCTGCACTATATGCGTGGGTTAGTGAGCCCATGCGTAGAATACGACCGCATGCCCGATTGCCAGAACGTAGCTTTACACTGTACATGTACTTAATCTAGATTCATGTATCTCAGTCTGTTATCATTACAATAAAGATATTCATTGGCCAGATGTTTATTTAATAATACTTTTCCTTTACTTGGCACAATGTTCAATTATGTATGCACAACCATTGATTTTCATCAGAGACATAGATTAAGAATGAGTTGAAGTCTCTGGTTTTCACCGGTTTGATGGACTGGTAGCCAGCGTCGTCCTTGTTAAGGGTCACAGCAGTGGATCAACTGATATACCCTGCTTAGAGTCAATCAAAATCCTCTATTTGATTTAGCCCTATTCCATAGGTTTTCACCGAAAATTGTACAGATGATTTGATGGACTGGTAAGCAAATATTGGTAAAAATTAAACTCGGTAATTCTGACTTATACAAATTTTGTGTTAAAAAGTTGTTTATTGAATTCCTCGACTTTGCCCCATACTTACTATATGACACCAAAAAAGATTCAACATGGCAGAACAGTATTCTAGGCAGTTACAAAATCTCCGAAAGGATAAATATGGCAAAGAACGATACCAGCTAGGGAGGATGAGACGTTCATGACATAAATCACATTAATTTTTTTCAAGTGTCGGAAGACCTTAATTTGAATGACGAACAGCACTGCATAAAAGCGTAATTTATTCACCCCTTTCACACACACATATGGTGGTAGGTCCATGTTGTATCATGGAAAAGTTTGTTGCCTTTGTATGCTGGCGTATTAAAGTAATTCCTATATAGATAAAGAGAGATCTCTCAACAGTACGCTACGGCGATATGAATGTCCCATCCAACCCTGACGTTCATATCATCCATACCTGACTCCCGCAATATGCGCAACAATGGGACGTCTCCAACAATCAAAATAAAAACTGGTGCGGGCATCCTTAAGTATAATACATGTATTACAAGTCTGATAATAAAATATCTGTTGACATCGGAGCCCAGGGAGGGCACTCAGGTACAGAGGGGGCCGTCGGTACCTACGTTACGTACATTGTATTTCGCGGAAGAAGGGGTCTTTTTTAAGACCTCGGCATGTCCGCGATTTTGTAAAAGAAGGGTACTTTTTTGTTCCCAGGTACGAAGTATGGGGAGTGAAAATCCGCTTACGAAATATACGCGGCTCTGACGCCAAGTGACTCACGAAGTGACTGTACTTTCGAGTCTGCTACCGCTACTGCTGCCGCTAAACAGGCAGAGAATCATAACATCAAAAGTTAAAATGCGTGTTCCCGTTCATCCAATGTCAGTGTTTTGATAAAAGAAGGGGTGTTTTTTATTTAGAAAAATTCAGCGTTTTTTTGAAAATATGGGGGCTTTTTTGGCCTGAAATCAGTGCTTTAGGGGTATTTTCAAATTTTGATAACGAGCGTATGTACCCCCCATAACCCCCCTAAATACCGAAGTGCCCCACCCCCCCCAGGCATCGGAATTGCAACGATGTCAAAAGGTGGCAACAACTCAGATTGATTTATGGGGGTTTTGAAGATTTTTTTACGGCAAACAGGTGGTTGACAGAAGGGTTTTGCAATATGGGGAGTTAATATGTGGTCATTTTGTTTATTTCACAAAGAAATAACGTCCACATTGTTGTCCAGGTACGTTTACGATGGTGCAGATGTGGACAGCAGAAAAAAAACTACGCTGTGTTTCTTGAAAACAACAGAATTCTTTCTTACTTATTTCAACCGTTTTCCAAAAAAAGTAATTTCAAGGTTATTCCCTGTATATCTAACCTTGATTAAACGACCACTTGCTTGACGCGACCAACAACTATAAAATCTCATCCCTAATGCCTAGACGCCTTGTCTATTGGAAATGGCACAATGAAATGATAAACTAATCGGTTAAATTGAAAGAAAATATCATTTCTGAGAGTTCTTAATTAATGTTGGTACTTAACTTTTATTTTTCTAAATTGTTTAATCTTAAAATGTTGATGAAGAAATTTCAACAAACGCAGCTAAACATAACAACCTCAATACCTGGTCATTGTTAGAATTCTTTGCTTTTTCATAACCTCACTCAGACCCCAAACCCCTTCTTAAGAGACTACTTTTGACATTTCGCTCAAGCCGTTGCTTGATAGAGATTTGACTGTATACATTTTTTGTATAGATTGAATTGTCAAAAGAAGCAGGGCAGAGAAATTAACGGCATACGCTACCTTGATATTAAAGCAATTGTTTTTCTCCCCTAACTCCTATGTAATATTGTGAATTAGAATATGTAATGATATCAGACCATTTCAGTTAATATAAACTTTATTGGGTTCATTGTTAATTCAGTTTTACTAATATTTCATTTTGCATTGCAGGATCACTGAACCAAGATGAGGATTGAAAACTACTCTCAACAGAATCTGCCCATTTTAGATGGGCAGTATGAGTTCCATGGACAGATTGAAGCATTTTTCACAGATATGTCAATTGTTGATATGGATGCCTCAAAACAACGCATACAGATTGCCATTAAAAGTGGGGATATACCAAAGTTGAAACAAAGTGTTCGAGGAAGACCAGAGCAGGAAGTTGGAAAATTATTGTCAACTCGATTCAATGAGGATGTAACATTTAGTATGAATGACCACTATGCCATCAGGGTGAAGAAATCTTCTCCTCTTATGGCATCAATTGCCCATAACCAGTCAGCTGTGTTTCAATATTTGATGTCATATAGTCCAGATGAGGCTCTTGAAGAAACCTTTGATATTGAAATTGTTGAAGATCGAAATCCTTACATTGTTAACAATCTAACATTACTACATATTGCTGCAAAAATAGGCAATCTGCGTATGGTGCAATTATTGGTCAATAAGATAGACATCATGAAATTGTCTTCTTCAGGGGAGTTAGCTATTCATTCTGCATGCCATGGAGGTGACCTTGCAGTTGTCAAATGTGTTTACAAAAGAGCGATTGAATTTGGAGTCTCTGATATCCTTCAGAAAAAAGCTAAGAATGGAAACACAGTTATGATCTATGCAACGCTTTCTGGGAACATTACATTGGTAAAATGGCTTCTGGAAATGGGGGCTTCACCAGAACCCAGTGTGGGTGTAACAATACTAATGTCTGCAGCATATGGAGGAAGTTTGCAAATGGTAAAATATATAATGGACAATGCACAGCAATTGAATGTTGACCTAAATGCCAAGGAAAACAGCAATAATGCGAATGCACTGTTTTACAGTGTCTGTGGTGGATGGAAAGATATTGCAGCATATTTATTTGAACTAGGAACTGAAAACCATCGACCGACTGATGGAAGATCTCTACTTGCAGAAGCTGCAAGAAGGGGCCAATTTGATATGTTTGATTTTTTGATTAAAAACAAAGAGAAGTTTGGGGTAGGAATAGACGATGTTGACAACAATAATTGGAATGTGGTGGGATATGCTATTACAGGTGGGAATATGGACATCATTTCTAGTATTTTTGAAATGAATTATCAACTTCCAAAACATAAGCAAGGGGTAACTCTTTTACATGAGGCATCTTTCAGAGGATATTTAGATGTCATTTCTTACTTGCTACTTAACAAAGAAAGGTTCAGTATTGATCTAGATGAATGTGATCAATTTGGATGCAACTCCCTGATGTTTGCTGCGTTTGGGGGGCATAAAGAGCTGCTTGATATGCTCATATCAAAGGGAGTGTCAATAGAAAAGTCTGAAGATGGGAGAAATCTACTAATGGCAGCTGCATCCAATGGTCATAATGAACTTGTTGAATACCTTCTAGAGGAACACTTCAAATTCAATATCCATCTTGACGAAGTTGATAAATATGGTAGAAATGCGCTATTCTATCCAGTGTTTGCAGGACATTTCCAGTCTATGAAATTGATTTTGCATTCAGGTGTTGAACCAAAAACAGCTTACAATGGCCAAACTGTTTTAATGAAAGCTGCTCAATCAGGTAATCTAGAACTCTTCAATTATCTATTACAAAAGCGAAAATGTTTCCATTTTAACATCAATGATCAGTCCAATGACTTCTGGAACCCACTTATGTATGCTGTTGATGGTGGTCAGGTTGAAATATTTCGAGCTCTTTTGAATGATGGAGCCAAACCAGACATTACACTCAGTGGGCGGTCTATTTTGATGCAGGCTGCAAGCAAAGGAAATGAAGATATGGTTGGTGAAATATTAGCTTGCTTAGATGAACTGGCAATCAAAATTAATGATATGGATGACAATGGTTGGAATGCCTTGATGCATGCAGTAGATGGGGGAAAGATAAGTCTTGTGAAATGCTTACTAGAAAAGGGAGTAGATGTGAAACCTGCTCACAATGGTGAGACCGTAGTGATGAAAGCAGCATTCAAAAATAAACAAGATATTGTTTCCTATTTTCTAAGCAATGCAGAAAGATATGGCTTAAGCATTCATGACAAAATGGAGAGCAATCGGAATTGTGCTTACTCTTGCATTGAAAAGGGCCATTTAGATGTTTTCAAATTACTTTTGGAGCAAGGTCTTCTATATGTTGAGGACGACGAGAAAAGTAATCTTCTAATGGTGGCAACATACTCGGGCAATGAGGATTGCATACAATATTTTCTTGACAACAAGTTGATGTTCAATATAGATATTCATCAAATAAATGAAAGGGGAGAGAATATTTTGTTCTTCGCAGTACGAAGTGGAAGCCTAAAGATATTTAAACGCTTCCTTAACCTTGGTGTTGTTCCCATCACTGACTCAAGTGGAAAAACATTACTTATGGAAGCAGCAATGCGAAACAGCCTGGAAATTGCGGAGTACCTGTTGGATAATGCATCCAAGTACAATGTTAATTTACTAGATGTAACTGATGCTAATGTGGATTGTCTTTTCCATGCTGTTAATGATGGACACATAGAAATGTTCAAACTTCTTTTGAGGCATGGTGCCACGATTCGAACAGACTCCAATGGCAAGAATCTGTTGATGCAAGCAGCATTGTGCAAGGAAGAGCTTCTCATGAAACACTTGTTTGAGAAAGCTGAGGAGTATGGTATTGATGTTAATGCTACCGATGCAAATGGATGGAATTGTTTGATGTATAGTATACACAGAGGACAAGAAACTATGTTCAGCTATTTATTACAAAAAGGTATTGCTCCTGTTACTGCAGCTAATGGAAGAACGCTTCTTATGCAAGCAGCAAGCAAAGGTTCACTTAAATTAATTGAACAGCTACTTGAAGACAAAGAAGATCAAGATGTAAATGCCAAAGATGATTCAGGGTGGAATGCTATTTTCTTCTCAGCTTCTGGTGGACATGTTGAGGTATTTGAAAGGTTACTTCAAGCAGGCGGTGCAATTGATACTGACAAAAATGGAAATACAATTCTTCATCAATCTGCCTTTTGTTCTAGAAAAAAGTTTGTGGAACACCTAGTTGCTGAACAAGCACGTCTGGACATTGAATTAGATGCGAAGTGCAAAGATGGTCGTAATTGCTTTTTTGCACTCTGTCAAGCTGACAATTGCAGATTAGAATTATTTGACTTGTTTCTAAAACAAGGAATTCCAGTTGAAAAGGATAAAGATGGGGTAACCATTCTAATGGTCGCAGCGGCACGTGGGAACTTTAAAGTTATAAATTACCTTTTGAATAATGCAAGTGCTTTAAAACTTGATCTCTTAGCAACAAACAAATTAGGACGCAATGCACTGTTCTATGCTGTTTCATCAAATAAGGATGAAATTTTCTGCCAGCTAATGGTGTCTGGAATACCAGTAGAATATGATAATGATGGAAGAACAGTTCTTATGAAAGCCATACTTGAAGGGAAATCTAAAATGATCATGCATTTAATCAATAGTGATTGGTATGGTTTGAGTATTCACCAAACAGATAATGACTGTTGCAACTCATTGTATCCAGCCGTGGAGTCAGGAAACATCCAAATATTTGAAATGCTTTTAGAACAAGGGGCAGTGCTTTGCAAGCATAAGGAGGGAAGCAATATAATGATGGCTGCAGCAAAGAAAGGAAATCTTGAAATGCTTAGATATCTTGTGAGCAATGCTGAAAGACTGGGTTTAGATGTTAAGGATACAGACCATGAAGGAGGAAATCTTGCTACTTATGCTGCAGCATATGGTCACAAAGATGTTTTTGACTACGCTATTGAGTTGGGCGTACCCATAGTTCTAATGAGTAATGGTAGAACTTTACTCATGCTTGTTATGTATGATGATCACATAGACATGTTTAAGCATATTCTATATCAAGCGGAGGAAATTGGTATCGATGTAAATGCAGTCACAACATTAGGTCATAATGCAGTATTTTATAGTGCAGAAGTAGGAAACATAGATATGTTCAAATTATTGCTTGCGAACGGAGCTCATATAGCCAATGGTGATGATCAAGAGAGTATATTAATGAGAGCAATCTACAAAGGCTTTGAGGAAATGGCATTGTACCTGTTGGAAAACAGGAAAGAACTCAACATTGATGTTGACCACAGAGATAACAGAGAAAGGACAGCTCTATACAAGGCTGTAGAAAGTGGCAGCTTGGTTCTTGTTAAAGCACTCTTTGAGGCAGGGGCTAAACCTAACCATTCTAACTATATGGGAAAGACCCTATTGATGACAGCCTTATCAAAAGGACATCCCCATATTGTCAATTTTCTTTTGGATCACAAAGAGGAGTTTAAAATGGACACTATTGGAAGGGACTTACAAGGTAGTAATGTATTATTTTATGTATTGAATTTTGGAACAGAAGAACACATGAGAAGATTGTTACAAGGAGGTGTTCCAATAGAAAAGAATATTTTTGACACTGACCCTCTATTTAAGTGTATAGACAAAAGAAATTTCTCTATGTTTATTGCAATGGTTAAGTATGGATGCAATGTAAAAGATGCAATTAACCGGAAAAATCTAAAAAATCTTTCACCAATTAATGTGTGTGTTATGAAAAATCAGAGAGCATTCCTGGATTTATTGAAAGGTCTATATGATGCAGAGGTGGATGCAGCTGGAACTGGACCTACCTGTTTAATGTTGGCATGTAAAACCCTAGATGCCAAAGTATGTGAATATATTTTGAAAGAGTTCTGTGTAACACCATCCCAAGTAAATTCTCTCGGTAGGAGTGCACTTCATGCTACAGTGGAGACCTGTGTGAAAATGCCTAGATATGTAGAGAAAAAGATAGAAGTCTTAAAGATTCTGCTAGAGCATGGCGCAGATATTAATTCTATGGATAAGGAGGGTTTCACACCCCTTCTCTTGCTCTGTAGTACTGCAGAACCTTTGAATATAGATGAAATAAAGGTGGTGACCTATCTCTTAGTAAAGGGTACTTTTGTTAATTGGAAGACAAACAAAGGATATAACGCATTGCACTGTTGTATGGTGAGAGCCACAGAACCACCAGTAGAAACACTTGCTTCCCTGGAGCAAGGGGGTATAGACATCAATGCCAGAGATTACGAAGGCAGAACACCTCTGATGCTCGCCTGCTCTAATGGATGGACAGAGACTGTGCTTGCTTTGATGCAGTATGATGTTGACTTAAATATCATTGATGAGAGTGATGGAACAGCTGGAGATTACTGCAAAAGTGAGAACATTGAACTTGCAAGGCTTCTAAGTCTTCTCTTTCAGCAAAGTAAGTTTACGTTAGATATAAATCAAATGTTGGAGCATTTAACCCAATAGGATTAATCAAATGATATTTTAATGCTTAGGCTGGCTTAATTCTGTTCGGTAGTACAAAGGTTATGGTTGTATATTGCATATATGTTATATTGCATGTAGTTATTCTAATATTTTAAAGTATTATTCATTCACGTTTGACTACTATGGGATATTTTTTAACAGTTCTTATCTCATGTGATCTCAGTAAAATACTATTTGGGCATTGCTTAACCTAAATACTACAAGTTGAAAAGCATCCCTGCTCACCAGTTTTATATAAAAACCTATCGAACAACTGTTTAAAATAAATGTAGTCATTTCTAATTGAGACTGATGACAATTTTCTAGGCATATGATAAAAATTAAAACTGAAAGAGGCTAAAGATCTAGATATTATGTTGATATATTATACTCATAGATTATATGATAAGTACTTACAGTCTTGCTTACTTTTAAATGGGTGAATTGCATTTCTATCAACAAATGGTTTATTCAGAGTTTGATTCAGTTACTTATTTGAAGGGATATCCTGTATATAAACCTGCTTTTTGCAGAAAATGCAAACTCCTGAGCAATTGATATAGAGATAGTCATGATTAAGACGATGAAGCTAATTACAGAGATTGTCATATTTTGCCTATGGCAAATTAACTTAAGTGAACTTCATAAAGAGGGATTAGGCCTATTTCAAAATAAATATAGCTAAAAATAAGATGTATCAACATGTTAATGTAAGAAGTGAATGCAAACTCATTATCTTGTATTTTAAGGATCACTAGGACTTATATTATTTCCTTTGCCTAACACATATTCGTTTTCTTACAGGAGAAAATTGTTCACAGTCAATTCTGTGTGACGAAGTAGGTGCAAAAGGGGGAAAAATTGGGAATAAAGACCTTGAAATAGATATCCCACCAGATGCATTAGAATCATCAGAAAATGTCATTATCTCCTACAACAACAGTCCGTACCTACAAAGAGCCATCAACAAGGTTGGTTATCAAGAGAAATTCACTGCAGGCCCCAACCTATGCTTGCAACCACACAAGTTGAAATTCAGGAAACCTGTCAAACTGAAGGTGGATATGGGGACCAAGCTGAACCATGACTCTGTAGTGTTTGTGTATCATAAAGATGAAGGTGACTGGGTCAGCTACACTAGTCAATTACACCTGCAGGTGATATCTGATCAAAAGGTTGAGGTGACTATGAATGACTTTTGTCGACTTTGCTTTGTAGTAGCAGCTGGGATTTCCACAATTGCCAAATGTTTGCCAACATCAGCTGATCGCAACTTAGAGCCAGCATCAGAACAATGTGTTGTAGAAAGTGGGGCATTGCAGAGCACACTACAACAATCAAATACTTCACAATCAATAGAGGGAAAGAATGTAGTTGAAGTAATGGAACAGCAATCGATGGAAACTGAAGAGGTATGCTCACCTATGCCACACATTGAGTTACTTCAAGGAAGCTCTGCAATGTTATCTCCTGAAGATCAATTAGCAGAAGAGATCAGGGCAATTGAGGTTGAATATAAGGCTCTCAAAACCAACCAATTACATGAGGTACTACTACAAGTCTTTAGATCAACAGATGTAGAATCTAACAAGCTCTGTGTCATATTCTCCGAAAGACAAAACTGCGAAGCTCTTGAGCGTTGCAAATCAATGAAGCAGTGCCAACCAAAGAAATACACTGACAAATGTTATATTAAACAGTTTATCATAAACAGATCTTATTTGAAGTTCAAACATGATGCATGGAAAGCAGATATTATAGAGGAGTTTGATGTTGGCCAATGCAGGATGGAAGGACAGTGTTTTGAAATGCCATTATTTGATGCAAACAAAATTGAAAGGCCAACCATTTACTGGGGTATACTGGATATTGTGCGATTCCGTCCTGTCCTGGGCAATGAACCCCTAGGTGAATTTGACCTTCATTTGGTAAGTATGATTTTAATTTCCATGTTGTTTATTAAAACGTTTATCAAAACCCATTACACAAGTTTCTTTTCAAATTATTTAACCATCAATTTTCTTCAGAGAGCCAGGAATTGTATCATTAAAATGTTCTCAAATTGAAAGCAAGTATTTTGATACTTAACACTGGTTTGTTTAGAATAGTTTTATTAGTATTTGTTGCCATATCTTTTCCACAAAATGTAAAAGCAAAAGATCCCCTTACCAGTGATAATGTTTTGTTCATTTTTTAAAATAAAGATGATGTGAAAAGCTGTTAGAAATGACTCAGGTAGCTTTTTCTAATACATGTATAATATTGTCATATGTCCTCAGGGTTATTGCAATGACTTCAAATCTTTTTATTACAGGTGGAAGAGCCTATAATTTTTACTGGTAAGTAAAATTTAAAATGGCATTCCATGCATGACTTTAATTGTATTTATTTATATCAATCATTACTAGTCATTGTTAAAGTAAGGCAAGTAATACTGATTCATCAATAAAGTAAATGCCACTTGTTTTTTCATTGGCAGCAGTATATTCTATAATAAAAACAACAGTACATTTTATGATTGAATCAATTGAGCATTTCTTAATTATAAAGTCCAAAGATATGAATAATAGCAGTAGGATATGTTTGGATATTAAATTTTCATATATTTGCTTTTGGATCAACTGTTAATTGGACATATATTTAAATGTATAGCTTGATCTTCAAAATGAGATTCCCCCTCAAAATTATTTTTTCTACTCGACTTGCATTTTATCAAGCATACTACAGTGCATTCACTTGAACATTTAGTGCCTACAGTGAAGTCCTGCTTGGGCTAAATGTTGTTTCTTTTATTTTGGGCAAGAGGAATATATAGTGTTACATTCATTCACACCATTGTCATTGTAGGGATGCCATCCAGTGCGTTACTAAGGCAAGTCTCGGAAGGTCTCGATGATAGTTGGCGAATTTTAGCACTTAGTCTTGAACTTACCTTCAATCAAATTGACCAAATAGCAGCTTCTCGAGACCGTGATATGCCTGGGCAGATCCTTGTCATGCTTCATCGATGGCGAGACACTGTGAAGACATTAGATGATGCCCAGCGCATTGAAATACTAGCAAATGCCTTAAATGACATTGGTAAGACTAGTCTTGCAACTATTGTTCGGAGTGAAATGGAGAACAGCATGGGAACTCTTCAGCTTGGTGCATGTGCTATTCCTACACGTGCCATTACTCTAAAGCCTGAATAGTCCTTTGCTGAAACCCGTGCAAAAGGGATCACAGAAAGAATTCTGACTGAAATGAAACAAGTCGAGAATCTGAAAGCAAATAATCTGATGCCATGAATTTCAAGATGGAATTGAAGTTTATACTGAACTTAAATATTTCAATACCACTCTTAGGACTAGTCAACTTGGCAATTGGTTAACATGTATGTACTTTTCTTTCTTAACTGATGCATAAGTAAGTGTGCAGCATCAAGTTCTGCCAAAAGCAACAAACCATGACAACTCTATTAGTACACTAAATAGAGAGATTTACAATTACATTTATGCTGAGATAAGTGTGTATATGGTGTAGATGTTCAGAATTATATATAGTATTTAATGGTCAGCTGCATTGCCATGATATATTCATCAAATTCATAAAAGAAAAACAGTTACTTACTATTTATCAATTACAAGGTCTGTGCCTACTATATCGGATATTTTAAGATATTTGAATTCTGAAAATTAGAATTGTAATTAGTACTTGTTCTGCCACATCGAAGCTCAATGACAAGCCATCATTTTAGGGTGAATGATATAGGCGAGGCAAGGAATAATCTAATATGCAACATTTTAGTTTCTTTATTCGTCAGGGGTTTTGTCATTTCAACTGATTCATGTTCCGGTGTAGTAGAAACATGGAACTGGGAAAAGTTACCTTTCTACTGCTACGAGGCCCATTGAAGAAAAACAATTCTCAATGACCATTTCAAATGGGCATCGAGAAAGAATTTTGGTTCCATGCATGAGTGAGCTGGCCAGATGCCTGTGATAAGACACATGCAATTTGTGTTTACTTGCAGATATTAGCGTCATGGAACAAGCCTTTATCTTTATCTATTCTTTATCTAAAGTGGCAGAAATGATTTTTCACAATTATCTCACGTTTGTAAACATGCAATTAGGCCACCCCTATTGAGGAACTTGTGAGACTCGAACTCAAGTTCAAACGAAGTTGTTAAGTTGAATTATTGTTCAAATGTAATGTTTTATCATCTTCTATGCATCAAACGAATCCTACAAGAGGTTTCGTTTGAAAGGAGTACAGATCTTATTCGGCATTGCAAATTTGGGTAGGGCTAGAGTATCATATCTGCTTTGAGGTTCTGTATGCTAATAACAGCACACTTAACTTTTAGTTAGACTGTGTGACATCTGTAATACTTGTTGCCTGTAAACTGCAGAAGTGTTGTCTTGGTCGATAATACTTTAAAAAAGGAACTTAGGAATTCAGGGGAGTAGTTGGCTGGTTAAGATCAACATTTCGCCTCAACATTTTTATAAAAACTTTTTTAAACGATTTCACTAAAAACGTTCGTTAGATTTGGGTTGCCACTAGCATTACTCAGGTTAATACATTTGCCTATGTGTTAGACGATGTGTACGCTCAATTTTCGACAGGGTTAAAAATTCAACGAACCTGCCTTATACGTATATACACTTATAGAACTAATGGCAATAATTGTATGTTCACTTTACATAGAATTGTACTCAGTTGTTGACAATTGTGCCATATTGAGGCTGGGTAAGTATTGAATAACCACTTGTTAACTGTGGGGCAATCCGGACTTGCATAGTATGGGCTGGGAAAACCGCCTTACCTTAACTTAAGTCGCTGGTAATCCTCATTTCAGTGTAGAGTGTAGAGTATATTATATTTCTAAATCCACTGTGAATGTTTCATGATATGATGGATAGTATGCTGGCATCCAGTCCTATCACGACTAGAAATGGTTATCACTGGTGTACATATTGTAATTAACATAATGGCCTGCCGGGCATTGTACTTTTGTACTTTTTTGACGTAGTCATGTTGTACATAGATATACAAAAATGGAGCAGTATGTACTATGTTATAACTATGTACATATGCACATACAAAATCAACTTGAAGCAATATAGAAACGATTACGTAATAGTTAATTAACATGCATGATCAATGTGTCAACCCGTCTTTTTATATACTTGTTTGTACAGGATTTTGGTCCAGAGGTACTGCACAACTTTATGTTATGTTAATGATATTTACATGTATATGTGAGAGTAAAAGACAAGCAATGCTTGTAAGTCAACTGACTTTAAAATGAAGATTTGCTGGCAATATGTTTCATTATGGTGCTTCGTCAAAGAAGTTTTTATTCACATTTTCAATTGATGTTTAGTAGAATTGGTCTTTATGAAATATCCGACTGGTTGGCAATGGCGGTGTTTAAGTACATTGCACACTGTATAACAAACTAAAATAAGAGTAATTGTTTGCAATGTATGGCTGGATAGTAGCGAAGTTACCATGATTCCAGATAACAGTAACAATGATAATAAGCATAGCCAGTTAATTTTGTTCATCAAGCAGATTTGAAACTACATGTATAAAGAGATATGTCATGTCTCTGATGTATGTACTACACATAGATCAGGTCAATGGAAATAGAACACATTACCGGACTTAATTTTTTAATGTACATGCCAAGTGCCAATTGGAATGATATGATTATGTATGGTAATTATCCAAGTGTTTGAGTGAATTCTAGAAAAAAAACTTCCAGATTCATCTCCAGAAGCATGTTATTGTCTCATAGGCGTCTGGACATTGTGGTGGGGTCTTTTTAATGTTGGCTTGTTTATGTACAGTGATGAGATGATAGAAGATTGATGATCTTCTGGACGAAAGAGCAGATCGAGCGTTATACATTATTAGGTCAAGTATGTCTGAGATAGGTAAACGTAATGGTGTGGTAAAGCATAATGTTATTTTGGAAAGTGATATATTGGTGTGATATCAAATACAAATGGAATATACACAAGCTTAAGGGTAGATAAAATTACCAACACAATTAATTGTGATACATGTACTTACATGTACATACATGTGGTACTGAATCCTCATTTATTGTCATCTGGATAACATTAAAAATTGTTGACAAATGAGTTATGAGATAAACAAGATGAAAAGAATTATTTTTCTTTGTGTTTGTTTTCAATGTTTTGTATAACTAATTCTCATGTTAGTGAAGTAGATACCCATTATCAAAAGCAGATATATGTTTGCTTTTATAATAATCTTGGCTGTTATCAAATGAAGTGTTCTGAAGGTGTAGAGATAAGTAAGTACTGTATCACCAGGCGTGGAATTGTAGATGCAAGTAAAATATTCATATCAGGTAAGGTATAACAGGAAATATTTGCTTACACTTTATACAAATGTACATAAGTAAATACATTATGTTTAAAATTTTGAAAACTACTCATGACATATTGAATATGTTATAACTGATTTAGGTACGAAAAGTCTTGTACTGCCAGGAAAGGACCTTAACCCTTATGCTGCTGGTGGCTAATTTGGCCAATACAAAATGTTGCAAAAATCCAGAAAAATGCCTGAAACCCTGGCGTATGGGTACTCATTTGAGAGTACTCAGTGGGAGCTATCCAATGAATATCAACATGACAGGGTTTAGATGGTAATCAAAAATCGTTGCATCCTTGTGATTTGGACCAAAGTAGCCTTAGCATTGGAAGGGTTAAACGGTGCTCCACTGATTGGCCGTAGGAAGGCAGACGTGTGAGTGGTAGCACTCAATCCAGGGGGATGGGTGGATCAAAGAATACAAACAAACGGAATATTTCATTGTGAAAATTAAAAAGATACTGATTTATTGATGAATATATCTTACATAATTCTCTATGATACTGCACAGAACTTAATCACACTCGTAGGATGTATACGCGTATATATCCTTTACCTATACCAATTCATCCTTTTGCAAAAAAACAAGCAGTTTTATGTATAATTCGGAAATGACAATCAACATATAAGAATATAGGATTTTTTCTAACTAGAATAGAATATCTGTGAGTAGTAGTACCTGGAAAGGTGCTAATTAGAGCAACTGATCAAAGGGTTTGAGCAAAAAGGAAAACTTATTGAGCAATATAAAGAACTAAATCCTCAGGCGAGATGATGAAAGTAATATGAAATACTTGTACATATCATAATTGCACAGAAGCAAACTCCGAAAGTACAGATTTTATTTGGATAAACTAAAACAAAATAACTTTTACGTTGAGTCATGTATTTATGTTCATGTATGTGCCGGTTAACTTAATAAAAAGCGCTTCATTTGTTTTCAACAGAAATATGCAAAATCATCGCATAAACTTCTCACTCATGATCACACTGATACTCAAAAATCAACCTGCTGCATTGATAGGTAAACTTACAGCAACTTATAAAATAAATGGTTCATGAATGATTATAGATTGAGTCTGTTAATGCCCATTCATAACCAAAACCGTTTACATGTCATGCTTAGCAAGGTGAAATGACCTAGGCTCACAAATGCAAGATCACTCTTAACCCATTAACACTCAGTGTGGCCAAACCAGGCCTGACAATTTTGGAAATATTTTACTTACAAAAGCATTTTTTGGAAAACATTTGAGGGAGAAATGTTTATCAGAAGCCATACAACAACTCCCATTTAAATATTTTGCAAACTTTCCCTCGATTCCCAAGATATTTTCAAAAGTATAAAAGGAGCAGACGATATTATCTAAAGGAACCCTGAGTGTAAATGGGTTCTAGGAGAGGACTAATTGCTCAGATAAGCTTGACCAGAATCCTTTCTTTGAACACATCCTCTCATCTACCGTGTTAACCATTTCTTACCAGGGCAACCATTCACCAGACAAACAGTTTTTGGAAGAAATATATTTGGAAAGTTATGTGTTGTTTTGCACACCAGCAATCATCATGTCTTGTTAATTACTTAATTACTAAAGAAATTGATTTAGATGCAAGGTAATGTGGGTGCATATCAGTCAGAATCAAAGAAAAATGGCATTTCAACAGGGAAAGTAATTCAAATAATCAGAATGCAATATTTTGCACTCCTTGAATTTACCAACCTGTTCTTAATATGCCACTACCTCAATCAATTCAGAATATGAGTCTGGTGGAGCTCTGGTAATGAAAGGGTTAACAGAATTATGAAGCTCAGAGTATGGACTATGTGGCAATATATGCATAACTTAACCCATTCATACTCAGATAACCTATTTGATCTGGCAATTATTAGAATACATGTATCTCGTTCACTTAGTAAACATTTCAAAATTCATTTGAAGGAACATTGGATACAAGCTAATTTTACTTAAATTTCAATATATTCATTATTCAATTTCTCCATTCAAATTTTTACTCAAATATTCCATTGTTTTTAATGGTTTTCAAGATAGTCATCCATCAGTCATATCAAAGGGGTAATCCAGAGTGTTAATGGGTGGAATTTCACATTAAATATCATGGAACTATTAATAAATATCACCTTACATGTTGCATATGAGTAAAATAAGAAGTTGAATAAATTGGCACACAATATCCCCAAAAAACACCCACCCAGCAAGACCAAACTGTGGAAATTTACTTATATATATGTACAGACACATCAACAGAATTCACATTCCAGTCACATAGAAGAGATTGCAGACCATATGAAAAAAGCATTTCAAAAAGAGATGTATGCAATAAAATCCTCCAAAATTAGCCGAGCTATGGGCAATGATCAAATTGGTTTTACCATGAGTGTGCGGTAAAGCAAATCTTATATATGCATATATGTATATATTCATATATATATATATATATATATATATATATATATATATATATATATATATATATATATATATATATATATATATATATATATATATATATATATATACATATATATATATAAAGATTGCCTTGATCATACATTATCATCTGTCGCCCACAATCTTAAACATTAATCTTATCTACACTGAAAATTTCCCCTTTATTTGAGTGACATATACGTTATAGAGAACGATGCTATGGGAATCTTAGCATCTCTTTCCTTTAGACCAATTTCTGGTTCTAAAATATTCTTAATATATTATAGCTATAGACATTGTGTGCTGACAGACTCATACACATATCAAGTAATCTGTACAGGTACATATGGTTATGGTTACAATAAAGATATACATAGCCACAAACCGTGAATGGCCACAGCCCAAATAATAATCATTATAATGATAATATCTACAAAAGGTGATTGTTATATCAAAATCACCCATATCCCAACTCTCAATGATCTTACAAATATGTGTTTACTCATTCACAATTACACAAAACCTACATATGTATTGATCTCCAAAACTAGGGTTATATCAAACATACACATACTAATCCGGGCATTGAGAGGAACTGGGATTAAATGCAATATAACAGCTCACTGGTATAATATTAAGAACTGGGTAAAAATGTGATGATCCCATGTCTTTGCGTAACCATGGGTCACCAGCCTCTATTTGACCAATAAACAATGGTAATAATACAAAGATTTCTTCAATTAGTACTAACAGTATTGTGGGATGCACTCTGACCATATACTGTTGTGCTATACCAAATCCAATATCTGTGGTTGATATAAAATATTTACATTTTTATTAATGTCATCATGGAAAAAATGCCATCATTTTCACATTATAAACTCTTATGCATAAATACTACCCACCTCCAATTGAATTATTTGGAGTAACAAGGGTGCTTTACTTGATATGAAAAGCTCAGAAAACAATTGTGATCTTTTACTTTGACATAAAGTATCAATAACACAGGGTATTGAATCTTAATCCATATATCAGTCTCTTACACTTTAATAATAAAAGTGCAAACTTCATCACACCCTATGAAAAGTGCATCATCATTCCACAAACAGGTGTGCTATGCATGTTACAAAATACAATTACAAAAGGTGTATTACCTGTTATCTAGGATTGTCATAGATTGTCTAGATGCATCAGATATGCACTAGCCAATATCCCTTGAATTGATAAAACATTAAAAGTGACGTTGCAACAGTTACCAATATAAGGGTTCGGTAATGTTTTGCATAATATATTACTTATGATAGCATCTGTATTTACGATAAAATGCATTCACACACCCAGCTTCAAATAAGATCCCATTTTTATATGCAGCTACCTGCGATCTAATACCCATCATATACAACAGTGAAATATGCTGGCAGGTTATGATGATTAATGTAATTAATAATGACCATCATGATTGATTCTTATGTCTCCTATTAATTTCACTCTATACAGGCATTCTACTCTTAATGCAGACAATAGGCAAAGGTTGGCATGTGTTAAATAAATATAAATGCATTGAAAATGTATGCTGTTCATACATCAAGATAGATGTCTATATATGTCTATATACATATACATATATATATATATATATATATATATATATAATATATATATATATATATATATATATATATATATATATATATATATATATATGTATATATATATATATACATATACATATCAGTTCTGTGTTATTATGAGGTATCTAGCAATGCATGATATTGCATGGCATGGCATGGAAGGGTTCAATTCATAGAATGACACACTGCACCAAGCATGACATATTCACCTCTTCCAGGCTCATTACATCCTGCTGATAGAAAACATGACAATATCTGCATTTCAAGTAATGGAGTATAAATATGAGGTAGCCTCTTTACATTCATTATCGCAATGTCATAGAGACAAGCATGAAAGAAAAAACGTCAAATGATCAAAGGAACAATGTAAAGAACTGAAACAGAGCTTTCTTGATCTTAAAAAGTGGAAATTTCCTTGTGAACATTTTTTGTTGCATATTTGCTTTTTTGATAGACTTTGCGATCATTTGGTATACTTAGATTGCTCTAGTAGTTGTGGTAGAGTACAGTGCAAAAGTATACTTCCAGATCTCTGAAAGCTCGATGTCTCTGATTCTCTGCCTTTGGAAGCACATAACTTGACCCACTTATGCCTGTGGCCCCCAAAACTGTTAGATAATTTTGGAGATATCTTTCCAAAAAAGATCATATCTTGAAAAATATTTGAAGGTGAAATCTAAAAGCAAACTCAACCTACAAGTTGAGGGCTCGAAATAAGGGGGTGCCGGGAACCGAGGGCTCCCTTGAATTCTCCTGGGGCTCCCTCAAATTTCTGCAGGGAGCCCAAAGATGCACTGGTTTCTATATACACAACATCTCTAGGTAGCCTTAGGAGATGCAGTTGGGCTCCCTGAATAAAATCTTAATTTCGAGCCCAGAACTCTCATTGAATTATTTTATGAATTCTTGTTTCTCTTCTAATAAGTTTTAGAGTCATTCTGTCTTTCGGGAATCAATTTGTATCGTACGGATAAGCTAGAGCATCACTAAAGTATCTGAAGTCTCAAATGAAAGGAAACCTCTATTTTTCCTCTTTGCTGTCTCTGTTTGGGTACTCGAAGAAAGCGAAATTTCACACGCTGATGTCGAAACACGTGACCATCATGATATGGGACTTGCAGGCATCCACTCTTTTCTCCAGGATTGTTGTCTCCCTCTGGAGGGCTTCCAAGAAACTAGGATCATCGCGTTCTATCTGGCGGGCAACGTGCACTGAAACAGAGAAGGTGGAGATAGGTCAACTTAAACGTACCTTTAAATATATCTACCAATAAAAACAATTAAATACAAATCAACTTTTTCCATTCACAGTGCTCATGTTCTATACAAAATTATATTAACTTGCTTAGAGTTCCCCTTGATATTGCCATTTGCTTTCCAAGATGGTCTTGAAAATACTTAACCATTCTAATGCTACGGCTATACTTTCGTCCCAAGCAAAAGGATGCATAGATTTTCGATAACCAACTTAACCTTGTCATATAGGTATTCATTAGATAGCTCTGATTTGAGAATATACTGGCCATGCAGTCCCATAACTTTAATAGTGCTTGATGTATTTGGCCTGCGTCAGAGTAATAATTGACAACTTAACTTCAGTAATTCCTGAGGAAAACTTGTAGCTTTATTAGAGCTCTCTGTTACATGTGCACACCTGCCCAAAGCCAAGCAGAGAACCACCTCTCATATACAGCACACAAAGAACTAGCCGTGGCCCAGGCTATTTATACTACACACACCACAAGTCACATCAGGCCACACCCAATGGCGCTGTCACATGTTTTAAAGATAGTCGCGCTTATGTGATAATGTGACAGTTGTACACCCCTGCATGATACTAATGTTCTACTTACAGTCGAAGCTCCATGAATGCTGGTTGATCATCAGGCGGTTCTTGGCATCCATGAGCTCCATCTTCAGTTCTTCCTGTCGATCCAGCAGTTCCCTGATGTGGTTCGCCGACGCTGAACTTGCCGCATCTGTTCAAAAGAAAATAAGTTTTATTTATTGTTTTGTTTTATAAATGAAAAGTCAGGCAATGGCTTACATTTTACATATGAGGTACTTAGCTAAAAGTAAGCCTATGCCAGGACATGATATAGAAAACAGTCTGACAATTTTGGTGAAATTCTCAGGTAAAAAAATATATAGGAAAGTTTTTAATGGTGAAATGTTTATCAAAACACTACACAAAACTCTCCTTCAAATATTATGTAAAACCTCACTCACCCCAAGTCATTGTCCTAACATATTACAGCTCTAAATGACAATTCTTAGAGAAAATCTTAACCCTGCCAATGCTGAGGCTACTTCCAACCAAAGCACAAGGACACAAAAATATTTGAAAACCATCTAAACCCTGTCATGTTGGTATTTATTGGATAGCTCTCACTGAGTACTCACGAATGTGTACCTATGTGCCAGCTAGTTTTCAGTCATTTTTCAGGTTTTTTGCATAATTTTGTAACGGCCAAATAAGGGCTAAGTACGAATGGTTTAGGATCCCCTAAAGGGCACAACATATAGGAACGTCTGCATACCTCATACTCTTCCCGTCTCCTCCTAGCCATTCTCTCCAGATCGTCCACATCGTACATTTTCAGCTCGAAGGGCTCCTCCTGGGGTCTTGACCACATTGCGGGTATCCACCCAAGCTTTTGGGGGAGGGGCTGGGGGTGGCGGTCTTCACCGAGAGGACATCGGGCTCTGTCGCGTCGGACTTTCCAGAATGGTCGAGCGAGCAGGTGCTGAGCGACTCCGACGATTGCCTGCAATCAATCAGTATGGTTAAAATTCGTGCAAAACTGAGCAAGATCACGCATTCCCTATATATGCTTGTTCAAATCAGCAAAAGAGATCAGGCTACTAAGCAGTGTAAGAATATAAGGTATAAAAGGATAAATAAAGATATGAACATAGTATGGAGGAGAATTTCCATATAATATAAGAAGATAGAATCCTTAGTACAGATAGAAAGTTTGTATGAATGGAATAAAGGACAAAATTCTAAAACCTCTATCTTAACTAAATAAGAGTGTCTACTTTCTTCAGTAAAATACTGGCATGCAATTTTTGCTCATAATCAGAAATTGAAAAGATATCTAAAGTGAGATTCAACTATGAGACTTCGGCTCAATTAATGAAATTTACATTTTCTTTTTTTTTTATTTAAAAAATTCATCACTGTCACAATGCCAAAGTGGTGTTCAGGGAACGAAAGTGTCTTTTACAAAATGTGCATATTGACTCACTTGCTCTCTTCTTGAGGATCTTGGTTCCCCGAATGCGCCCTCCGGACGAACTCTCACTTGTAGAATCGTGCTGCGATGAGGATGCCGTTGGGTCGCTATCTCTCAGCATGCTTTCATAGCCGCTACTCGTGGAACACTTCTCCGTCTTGCTCTTGTTGGTGCTGCCCTTGTACAGCTTGGGCATGACCAGCCCACTGAAGGTGCTGCTGCCATCGCTGCCATGTCCGCTACTCGAGTGACTCGATGTCCTCGGCTTGGTCATGGCTGAATAGGGCGATAAGAGCTTGGTGTTCTTCCCGATGCCACTATCGTTGCCACTGTCAGAGTCGGTCGAGCGACTCTTGTTGTGCCCGCTGAGTTCCTTGACGCGATTATTGCCAAGCCCTGCTGATCGGCAGCTTACTCTCCTTCTTCTCTTTCTTCTCTTTTTCTTTTCGCTCCTTCTCCTTCTTCTCTTTCTCCTTCTTCTCCTTTTCTTTCTTCTCCTTCTCTTTGAGCTCTTTCGCCTTCTTCTCCTTCTCTTTATCCTTCTTGGTCAGCTTGAGGAGTTTGGACTCCTTGCTTTTCTCCTTGCTCTTGTCCTTGCTGCTCGGGGGGGCCAATAGAGGGGCGACCTGGAGGCGGATGGAGACTTGCTGCGGCTGGAGCTGCTGGAACGAGATGCTGAGCTCAGGCGGCTGGGACTGCTAGTTGCGGATGATGATTTGAATATCCGGCTAGCCTTCTCCTTAGCCGCTACCATTGGCTTAGCGGGTGCAGGACTTAGTGGACGCGAGGATGGTGAACTATTGGCTGATTTCGTAGTGGGTGATGATGACGATGAGGATGATGGCGTGGATGACTTTGATGGTGCTGGAATTCCTGATCTGCCGTTAGCGGTAGGTTTCACTGCCATCATGGGTTTTGCCGGCACGGCTGTTTTTGCGCCTTGGGCAGAGCACTGCCTTGATGGAGCTGGACCTAGCAGGCACTGGGGGCTTACTGGACATCTTCCCTTTGGACATCGGGAGGCTTACTCTCCAGCTGGGACTTCAGCCCTTTCACACTGACCTTCCAGCAGAGGGCGCCGGCAGTTTGAGCTGGATTCCTTGACAGGGGAAGATTTGGGGTGATAGGATAATCTTGGGAGTTTCCTCTCGAGGTACATGCTCAAGTATTGGTGAGTCTACTGCACTGATAACATGTTCTTTCACTGGGTCCTGGTTAAGGTTGGGATTGGATGCCCCATCGGGTCGGCGCAAACAAGTTGGTCGCGTAATGCCATTCCCTATTCTTCCAGATTCATCGGAAGACGGGAGGCGATAAGCTTTCCTTTTCAGGTGATTCTAAAGACTCATTTTTAGCATTGTTGGTTTCTACAGTGAGAGGCACCTGGAAGTCCTTCTCTGTGTCCGTGGTTGGTGCCACACTTGGCGCCTTACGCCAATGCCACATTTGTAGCCACATTTGGTGCTGTATTTGATGACACACTTGGTGCCACTTCACTTGATGATGCACAGGGCTCCACACTTGGGACCACACTGGGCACAGCACTGACTGCGGGCGCACTTTGCGTTAATGTTTTTATCGATTCATTAATTTTCTCCTCATCCAAAACCTCATCATCATCTTTCACCTCATCATCTATATCAATGTCCTTGGGTGCAGAAAGAGTACTAGAATTATCATCGTTTAAACGTTGAAAATGTCAACCGCCACATTTCTTTATTTTTCATAGCTTCTAATTGTTCATTCCACCTCCATCTCATAAACAGATTCTCGCCCTTCCAGTGTCTCATCTTTACTTTCACTATTTTTCGTAATCGATTCACCAGTTAACGGGACAATTTTTTCGTTACCAGAATTTAATGACAGTTCTGGGGGTATCGACTTCCTCTGGTTTTATACCAAATTTGATCACATTTTGAATTTTCATTGCAGTCTTTAAGGTAGGCACAGATTGTGAGCTCGTATCAGCATGATCTGGGTGAGGATCAGGCACACGATTCTGCACTGCTGTTTCAGGTTGGTTTTGATTTTTCTCCACCAGGGGGCTGCAGGGCTTTTATCCACGCTGCAGTTCTCTGTGATGGACTGGCCGCAGTTGGAAGCCCACGTTTTAGTAAATTACTTTTGTTTCTTGGCACTGATGCTGGCGAGACTGGGGCCGAGTAGCATGTCTTGGCCACACTGGTGTCGCCCCCTATATTGTAAATATCACTGCGACACACGGAGCCATTCCGCACACTGGAGGCCTTTTCAATGTGCTGGCTTACCCGGTCGATGAAGTCACCAGCAGGAAGTCCATTGGTCACAGTTCTAGGCACCTGATTGGACGATGGTGGATTGGACGAAACCACGCTATGTCTCTCAACCCACTCGCGCACAAACGCCTTGACAGGCACCATCGGATTGTTGCTCTCGATGGCGTAGTGTTGCTCACAAGACACACCAGGTGGCAGCACTCCATGTTTTCCCTGCTACCACTGACCTCCATACTAACAGGTCGAGATAAATTCACTGATAAGGACTGCGTTTCTTCTATACTTCCTCTCGACTCGGTGGCCGATTTTCCAGAAGTAGGTATGCAGGTATCACTGTCCGTTGAACCTTCATGAGAGACTCGTTTCCATTCAGAGTTCTATTGTTATTGTTATTGTTTGGGTGGCAGTTCTCGTGGTCCGCAATAGTACCTGTGGCGGGGTATGACCGTGACACTGGTATTCTCGCTGCCGTTCAGCACCCATTCCTGCTGGGTGCCAATGAAGGGGTGGAGCATCGCCCAAGGGACGGGCAACCTCGTTAGTCCGTTGTTTGTTGTTGTTGGTGTGCGTAAGGCACTTGGTTCTCGTTCACCGTTTGCGTTTGCGGGCTCCTCCATGTTGTGGGAAGATCCACAGCCACATGTGCCACAGTCTGCACCAACTGCGGTGCCTGGAACTTCACCATATGGGGATGGCCCATGGACATCTTGTCGCCCTGGGCGTGCTTCGGTCCATCAATCCATTGCTCACAACTGGTGCTGCCCTCTGTTGGGCTCACTAAGAACTCCTGCGGGCCGTCGACCCATTGTTCCACTGATTCCTGCTTTTCCGCAGGATAAATCACCGCTCCCGGTCCGTCGACCCACTGCTCCGCCTCTTTGCTTGGAGGCTCCTTAAACGACACTTTTTGGCGTGTCATGGGAGCCACCTTATTCACTGGCACACTAACCGCTCCATTTGCATTGTTATGTTCTCCTTCACCACTTGCTTTCGGCTTCGCAAAAACTGGTGGTTTTTGGCGCACATTGAATTTCCGTGGTAACTGCACTACACCTGGTTGAGGTAGAGATGTGGGTTTATTTCTGAGGGAAGGAAGTGGAGAATCTCGGCCATTCCCCTTGGTTGGTAATTTACTTCCCAACATTTTGCTCGGACTTCCTCTCGGGGGTGCCCATCTTCTCAATCGAGCTGCCACTGTGGTTGCTATGGTTGCTATGGTTACTGCTGTTGCTGCGATTGCTATGGTTGCTATGGGTGCTCTCGTCGCCAGAGGAGCGACTTCCTCGACCAATCATAGCCTTGCCAAGTTTTGCTCGTCGAGGAATGCGGGGCACCACACGTGGAGGACCCTCGCCATCCGTAAGTTCTCTATCGCTGAGCGCTCGGCCATTTTGTCCAACATAGATGACCGTATCACAAGACTGTTCACTGCTTGACGTGCAATCGGGGTCCGATAGGGATTGTAGGGCATTGAGGTAGGGTACTCCTTCTCGCACCGTACCCATTCTCATACCTCTCCTCCTCATGCGACCCCGCTCGTCACAGGAACTACTGTCTTCCGAACTGTTACTGGAGAACTGGAGAGATAGAAGAGATAGAAACCTTGTTAATAAATAAATAATGGATGTTCAATTTTTAGAAATAAGACCTCTATATGAAAAGGCGATTTGACCCATCTGCATTTGGAATGCATGGTTTGATAACTCTGAACACAAAAATTAGCATAATATTTGAACATGTTTGAATGGGGATTGTTTAACCCCAAAAACAACTTTCAGTCAAATTATTCTCAAAATTATATTAATCACCAACATATATGCTATAACAATAAGTATACTAAAATTGTTAAAATGTGAATAAAACTTAAATTGTTCAGTATGATATAAAAAGCTAATTTCATCCAAATGTTTTTCACAGGAAATATCATTTATGAAAATGCGATGAGTCAGACCACGCACATATCGTTAACTGAGTGAAACACCGAAAATTGAATGGATTTACGAATATAGATGAACCTACCCCCTTCTTCCTCCTCTTCATTCTGTGGATGCGGGCGGCTAGCTGTATGACTTGCAGGGTTTCGTTGTAGGCAGCCATAGCTGGGGATACGTGGGCAATCATACCGGTGCGACAAGAAATATTGCCCAGCGATTCTCGCAGGAGTTGTGTCAGTTTGCTGTCTCTGTGAAAAAATCCAAGCATTTCTTAATCAGACAATGAGTCTTTTTTAATACAAAAATGTATTTACTCCTTTAAAAGTAAAGAACTTTGTTATGATCTAAAGTATTTTCATCCACATATTGAGAGCTATTATTAAGTATGCTATTTGTTTTGGAAACAAGAGCTTCCCTAGTGATAAGGGTTGCATGAAAGGGCACTGGCAAACTATCAATCCATAAAATTGCAGCAAAACGCCCTTTCTGAATATATCAGTGAACAGAGTGGTTGACAGGATGTACCAAATCAGGTCAAAAAAGGCCTGCCTACTTGATTGATTACTCTCTCATGAATAGCGTTTTCGATTATTTGAAATGGGAATGCAAATCCGGACTCAACAAGTTAATGCTTTTTAATCATAATAATGATTTTTGTCAGATCGGAGGTTAATGCATAAGAATGAAGGCATCCAAGGAGGCTTACCTGTAGGGCACATGTCTCTGGCCATTCAGCAGAGCTAAGATGACGTTCCCGAGAGCCGAGAGACTGAGCGCCATCCCGCTGAGGGTGTCCTTCGATCTACCGCAGCTCCCGAGATCAACCAGGTGAAATCGACTCCTGCCACCGGCAACTAGAAGCACAAGGAAATATACATGAACAAAATATGCCTAAATTCAGGAAACATGGATCAGGAGAATTAACTGTATTAAGCAAACTTTCCAAAAGTTAACTTCATTGCTATTAACTTAAACATTATCTCTCTTCCTTGAATTTTCTCAATTTGTTGAAAACCTACTGAATAATTTCAAACTAGTGTATTTTCTAAAATGTCTGTACAGTTAAGCTAGAATTCAATTTTCGGGTCTTGAAAACTGTTTTTATATTCTTCATATTATTAAGATACCCCTATGGTTGTCAAGACAATTAATTTTGATGTATAGAAGTCAATCACCAGAACGAATAATTAGGAGACTGATCATAAATTATGGTCTCCACCTTCATCACCAGATGGAGCCATTGTTTTCCTCAGAAAATACTCCGATTTTCATGCAATGCCCTTTCATGACAATTCAAGTATAGTTCCTACCTCCACCACTAGAGGGAGATGACGTCTTCCCGTTTTTCTCCACCCTGTACTGATAGACGTGGAGCGTGAAGAGGAGGTGTGAATTCCGACTGTCCTCTTCGTTCTCAGGCACGGTTCTGGCGGCGATGGCGGCGTCCAGGTAGTATGCGGCTTTATCGGCCGTCGGTGCTCGCAGCTCGCTCTGATTCTCCAGCTGCGTGCCGCTGATCGGGTCCTCCTTCAGGTAAACACTCGGCGCCGTACCACTTCCAAGTTCAGCACCTAACGAAAAATATATATATATAGTTTTTAATTCCCATATCATACTTTTTATGAATTTGATCATTCAGAAATATGCACAGAAAATTCAGAATGTATCAGACATTCATTTCTGAAAAATATTTGCAAAACAAAAAAAGATATGATCAATTAAAAAGTCATATCGAAATACAGACCTGACCCTTGGTGGCCAGGATTGGAACTAAACAAAATACCATGAAAGAGGCCCAAACAGCATAGTAAAATCAGAATATTTATTTCTGCAAAATATTTGTATTAAGCTTAAACATTTTTTTTTTCATTTGGCTCAACAATCATAGTAAAAATATTTCCAAATCTTGTATGTGAGAAAAGTGTATATTTGTATCACCTAAAAGAAACAAGGTTAAAATAGGACACAGCAATCAAATACAATCAGTGTACATGAAGAGCAAGAACCCATTTAGTTCATGAAACAACCACTGGAGGGCACCAAACATATGTGCTGCCATCTATTGAAGGAGTAGACAATTATAAAATGTAGCTGCCACTCAACCATACACGTTAGTCTAGAAAAAAGCATAGAAATTTCTCACGTGCTTCCAATGGAAATGGACATAAGACCTTCCACAAGCATAAAATGATAATGGATTGATTAGCCCAATAATACTAACAGTGACCAAAAACAGTCAGACAATTTTGATGAAATCTTACAGCCAAAAACATTGCAAGGAAAATATTTGATGGAGAAATGTTAATCAGATCATTGCCAACAACTCTCCTTCAAATATTTTGCAAAATAATTCTCACTTTCGAAATTATAGTCCAAAGTGTCCTAGATCCAGAAGACTGGGGGGAACTCCTAAGCATTAATGAGTTCAACGTACCTGTGGCCACCTCTGACAGCAGATCCTTGAGGACCTCTTGCTTTCCCGTCACCTCCACGGCGGACACCCGCACGGAGAACCTCGATCCTGTCTTCTCCTTCTGTTCCTTGATCAGGCGAAATAGCCAGGCGATCGCACACGGGATGATTCCCAGATTCTGCGGGGAATCGTCTACTCCGATCATAGTAAAGGTTTTCCCTGAAAATAGAGAAAAATAATTCTTGAATGATGTCTTTGATCAGCACTATTGTATGAATTCAATTTTTAATCTGTTTCCTTCCACCAAGCTATGTTCTAGATAAACAGGTGTAAGTGCATGTGAATGTATGTTGAAACTCACAAGCACTGCAAAATATGGGTTTGGAGAGAAATTATCAATTTTGTAAGAATTTTAAGTACATATCAAAATATCCATATATGATAAATAAATGAAACGAGACTCATACTATGCAATTACAATTTTCCCTAAAATGTCTAATAGTTCACTGCTGGTGTATCAGGATGTCAGACCCAGACCAGACCTGATAGAATTGAACATGAAGGGGTCACAATTATTATTCAATTATCTGTAGTTTTTCCTGTCATGTGAGGGTGCCCCCGTTGATTCATCAGTGTGTACCTGACTCATTTTTTTTCATTCAGTAATTTTCTTTGCCATCCTCGGAGCAAGGGGCTGACATTCGGGGCAATGCGCGAGAGCCATCAATCATGGGAAATTTCACGGCAGCTCAGGTGTCCCATGCCTGGTGCATCATGGGTAATTAGATTTTTAGTGGACGCCTTGTCGGACTGCCAACCCACAGGTCCATGAGGCCCAGGGACGTGCTGAAGTTCAAAGACTCTTGTACCGAAACATGATTTCAAGGGTGGGGTTCACTATACTAGTGGGATATAATCCACAGTAAAAGCATATTTGATAGAGAAATTTTAATCAGAATACAACTTAAAGCTCTCCTATACAAAACTCTTTCTAAAATAATTCTTGATTCCAAAGGTATAGTCAAAAGTATCATTGATCCAGATGTCAAAATCTAGAGTAACTCTTTAGCTTGAAAGGGTTAAATGTAGTTCCCGGGGATGATCCAGCTCAGCTGGCCCATGTCATGTCACTTGAGCGAGGACATTTATTTTGCCACCAGATGGGGCTATGATAGCATGGGGAGCACCCCTTCATGCTAGAGATATCTGCTGGGATAACCCACATCCTCTGGCTTGACTTCACAACTGCCACTATACGACCTAGGACACATTCATCCACGATCCAAGCCTCAGGTCTCTTGTGGCCAGGTGACTTTGGCAGTAACAAGTGGGATTTGTACTCGAGGGCTATCCAAATTGCACCTCCATATCATCTTCATCTTCATCATCCTCATCATCATCATCATCAAAATCTTTATCATCATCATCATCATCACCAGTTTTATCATCATCCACTCTTTATCATCTTTTTATAATCTTTATCATCATCATCATCATCATCATCATCATTATCATCAACATCATCATCATCATCATCTTCACCAGCTTCATTATCATCACAATCTTTATCATCTTTTTTTATCAACTTCGTCATTATCATCCTCACCCTCATCATCACCACCATCATCCCCGTTACAAACCACATCCTTCATCACCTAAAGAAGATGATTCTACAGGGCCATGCATGCATAGCGGATTAAGATTCTGCTCAAGTGGTCTATAAGATTCCGCCGAGCGATTACGGGGACAATGCGATGCACGGGCATATCCCACTGAAACCCAAGAAAAGCCGAATCACACAAAAAGCAGATACATTTCATTGGCAGATCAATAAATGGAAATGCCCTGCCTTCATCTGCTTTCATTTGGTGCTGTCGCAGAATAAACACTAATCTGATTAATCTTCTTGAGTGTCTAACGGAGGCGAGAGTGTGCGGGCGCCCATTGTGAGGGTCTACCAGGCGGACACATCTCGGAACCTGCATTGTCAACCTCCTGCAGCCGCTTTGCATAAACAAACAGGTCGATGGCTCTTTTTAAAGTCAAGTGGCTCTTCAATGAAGGAAAAGATTAGTTAAATTCAGATGCTACAATCAAACGTTGTAGATTAACATACTCTGTCAATTTAGCTGGCAGAATTGCCTTTAATTAGGCTAATTGAGTGGTGTTCTCAGTTCCAATCTGCCACTGGTAAATGATCCCAGTCGACAGCAGCTTAACTGATGACCACATACAACCATTAATCTTCATCGCATCTTCTCCCGCCTTCCCATGATTCATAGCACATTCGCCTCTTCGCTGGCCCTATCCAGCGGTACATGTTAACTGATTCTCTGCAGCCCCTAGGTATATGTTCAATCTTAAATTGGCAACTAACTTGAAATCTTGATTTTAGATATTCGCAATTCATAACCGATAATACATGGGTCACAGACCTATAATCTGATCTTATCTTCAGGTTATTGCTACCCAGAAATTTGAAATTTGAATTTGAATTTCTACATCGGTAACGATATGTCCCGTTTTAAAGCACTTATTAGCAGCCACATATTTGAAATAAAATAATAGACAATAAATATTCTATAACTAGTGCTAAGGCAGCCTTAAACCGGCTCTTTCTCAGTCTCACTGATCTACCCTGAGCTGATTTCACTCTAGGTTTAGTTCTGTATTAATACTCAAGGGGGGCTCACTTGAACTGTGTTTGAGTTTCAAGCTTCAACCCATGAAAACTGTGTGGCCATCTATATTCCAAGAGAGACATCAAACCTGCCTACACAGAATATATAGTAGTGGTCAGGCATTATACCTAACTCAGCCTGAGAACCAGGCTAGTTTCAGTTTTGAAAATATCAATTATTAAACAAGTTTTAAGCCCCACTCTTGAACCATATATTAATTCACCCTCAAATTCACCTTGATTCAAAACTTAATATCAGGAATCCTATTGATCATTATATATTCATTACAGGAAAATCCACTTCATCAAAATAGTCAAATATTAAAAATTAACAAAATATTCTTTTTAAAGAAAAGACAATTCTATGTTACAATGATTGTGATGTATGACGAAAATATTGATAATCTTGTTTTTTGCATAATTTGTCATTAAATTACCATATGCCACTAAAAAGCTATCATTTCTTGTGGTAATCACGTCCTGTGAAATATTTGGATTGTAATTGTACACAATATTTTACCGTCAGCATTCAAAAATATTTTTTCTCACAGCATGTGCTGGATAAAGGATGAAGGAAGTAGATATATTTGTACAAACAATAACGATAATAATCCTGACAGGTGTCAGAGGTTTTTTTTACTACCAACTAACCCACAATCATTTCCCGGCCCGTGCACATGCCAACCATCACCTTAAACACTGATGCATTTATTTTCAAACCTTGCACTATTTCTTTCTGCCAAGATGTCAGGATATACACAGGGTGAACAATGGCTAAGTGCGGAAGGCAGTGGTTGTTAGTATTGTTGGGGGACGTGGCCAGTCGTCCGTGCCTCTGAACCCGATTCAGAATGCAATGGAGCAATCGTGAAATTGACGATGTTCATTACCACATTTTTCATCTCTCACCGGTGACAACTTAATCATACATGTGTGTAGGCCTGGCTGGTGGCAGGCAGGGGCTCCACAGGGGGATTCAGGTCTGCACACAGCCCCTAGTGGGGGCCTCATAATAAGACAAAAATAAATAAATGTTCTGTTTGTGGTTACATAACCAAAAAATAAAGAAGTCAGTCAGTAGGCTTTTTATCTAACATTTTGATATATATCTTTTATGTTAATACAAGATGTTCATTTCATTTAAATCATTTAACCACAATGCATAGATATTTACTGAGGTTGATTTGTCCCTGTATGTATTAAATAAATGTATCAAGGGCTTTTTTATAGAAAAATAATTTGGGTAATTCAGTTATTTGGATTTCTTCGTAACTATCAAAAGAAATAGAAATATGGATTTAAAAAAAGTAATGGTTCATCCGATTAATAGTTGGTGAATGTCTGATTAATATTTATCATGGAGTATTTTTCCCCCAATAATGCTTTGGTCAGAAAGATATTGCCACAATGATAACACCTTATTTGGACACTACAGGTATGGATAGGTTAACCCTTTTGCTGCTGGTTGCTAATTCGGTCAACATGAAATGATGACAAAAAGCTGAGAAATGACGGAAACCATAGCAAATGGGTACTCATCTGAGAGTACTCAGCGAGAGCTTTCCAATGAATACCAATATGACAGGGTTTAGATAATATCCATAATTTTTGCTTGTTTGTGCTTTGGACACAAGTAGCCTCAGCATTAGACTTAGGGTTAAGGGTTTCTTCTCACACTTGAGAGATGGGTGCAAAGACCCGTACCGGCCCTCATGTAAGAAACGCATGTAGACCCTACCCTGATGAGAAAATAGGGTGAATGGGGCAGCGATGTGTAGTGGGTGTCACACCCTAGCTGTCAAGGGTACAAGGGCTGATTAGGGGTGTGATTTATAAGTTAATCACCTATGGTGGACAGGTGTAACAGCACACCTGGGTGGCCTCCCTGATCCAGTGCTAGTACCTGCTGCTGCTGCCATGGGCACTGCAGGCGGCAAAATCACACCTAACAATAATACCACGTGAGAACTCAGGTAGAGAACTATCTGTTTCACATGTCTCTCCCGCTGATAGGAAACAATCTGTTTTACATGTCTCTAGGAAATAAATAGGGTCAGTTTGTGTTTTTGAAAGAGGAATCAATGAATGAATATGAATGGATGGAAGTGAAATCTGCATTAAAAATGATTTTTGGTTTCCTTTTTCAAATATAGCATTCTTTGTTTTTTAAGTATTAAATATAAGCAAATCTGTGAATTTACATTAGGAATGACAAACTTAATTTTGCCCTCCATGCGAACGTCAATGTAGCACATGCATGAAATATAACATTTAGATAACTTTCATAGACAATTGCCATCTGAACCTATGATGACTTTCGCATTAAGAATAAATTCACATTCATGGCTATGAGTTAATGGTTGGGTTCTGGTCATCATTTTCTCTTCCAAACATTCCCTGAAACATTCACAGTCACAAAGATATTTCCAAAATATTTTGGCCTATAATCTCTTTACAATTTGGCGTCAGATATTTGTGGGGGAAATGACAATTCAGACTGACATTAAGGTTATTGCGTTATGCTTATAAGCTCTAGTAGGAGATCTCTCACCTGTGATGAGATTGAGAGATTCTCCGCAGCGGTCCTGTGAGGCTATCAGGGTGGGCCTCACTTCTGCAGTGGGCAGATGCTTACCGCACCTAGGGGCACTAGGGTAGTGATGATACACCAACCAGGGTGGTAGCTCACTAACGACCCCCCCCCCCCCCAACCCGACCCTACTGACAGGGTTCACGGTAGTCAGACCCTGTACACGCTTCAGATGACAGAAGTAAAAGAGATGGTCATGATGACAGTTTTTAGTACACGGAATGCATTTTATGTGGATTTCATGCTTTAATTCACAATTTTATTTTATGAAATTAACTCCCTTGAGACCTACATCATTGAATGTCAGCTCTGTGACAGCCCCCCCCCCCCCCCCCCCACTAATGGCAGCCCTGATTTTATGGTCTCCAGATTGGCCAAGGTGGGTGTACATTATCATCTAATTAAACTGGGTAATTTGCAGCCTCATTTGCATATGGTGCCCAGGGCAATTCACATGGACCTCACACAGACATCCCAGGTATGATGCCTACAAGCTACATCCACTAGGACTCAGCTTACTCAAGCACAGCAGGTATCTCAACGATCCTCTAAAACATTAGTCAGGATCTATGTACTTGACCAAGTCATGCCTTAAGAAGCCAAAAACAATCTCACTGTTTTGGCAATATCTTATTTGACTGATTCTACCGGTATGTTACTTTTGACCATAACTTTGAAATTAACAATGATTTTACAAAAAGATATGAAGGAGAGTTGTGGGTAATGTTCGAATAAACATTTCTCCACCAAATATTTTCTGATTTTTGCTTTTGCCTGCAACATTTCATTAAAATTGTAAGGCCGCTTTTGGCCGCTGTGAGCTAATGTAAGCTTCATCCACTTAAGGTCAAGGTGAAGATCTCCCGCTGAATTAATTGCACTTATCTTTCTAACTAGAGGGCATCATTTGACTAATGATTTTCTCTACCTGTATCAGCTACAAGCAAGCACCTTCAGACCCTCACTCATCTCTAATTTCACGATGATCAGAAACTGTGTCGCAACCAAATAAAGTCTCTACAGTAAAGGTGAATTGATTGCAGTTTTTTTTACCCATTTATGCATTTGGGGATATTTTTCTCTATAAAGAGTAATTCTTATGAAATAGTTGATGGCGAAATGCACAGCTTAGAAACTCAACAACAGTTCCTCTTCAAATACTTAGTGAACTTAACATTTCAAAAGAATCATTGATCCAGATTACACTTGTCAACAATACAAGGAGTCCTCCAGTCATGAAAGGGTTAAGAAATTTCCTGGGAACCCATTCAACAATCAGGTTCAAACCAATAAGTGATTATACGGGCAAAGGAAACACATTCGACATGTGCATGAAAATTTCATCGAGCATCCCGTTTGCGCCATTCATGAGTGTCGGCCGAGAAGATGGGAGCCTGTGAGGCTGCATGACTAGCGGCAATAAAATTGATTCGATTGCGCCAATCTTCCATTGTTGGCTTTTTGCCCTTGTAAGATGTCAGGATGAAAAACTTGTTGAATGTTGATCTTTCCAATGACAAATGGGTTTCCCACCCACCGTCGAAGCAGCGGAAGGTTCGGGTAATTAATTCACCTCAGAGGATTTATCCTACGATAGGCCCACAAGATGCAGGGTATCTTAATCTATAGCCTAAGAAAAATATAACGGAGAATTTTGTGCCACACGTGTGGCAGAAGCTGGGCTGATCTGTGGTACAAGTGTGTCAGATGATTGGCTTATCCGACCTAAGGAGTAAAACCTAACTACCAAATGCCCACCACAACCTAGGGACTACCACATAACAAAATGCAGTCAAATTGTATTTTTTAGTAATGGTAATATGAATACATTCCTAAACTTAACTGACCTTTTTCAAATATGTTTGTTAGTTTTAATTGCATCTTAAAATACAAGTAAATTTCATACTTTATCTTTGATACATCCAATCCTGATCAAATCCTAGCAAAATTTACCAAAAAAATGCATAATTGAAAATCAAGAAAATACAACACATATGTGAATTCTGAAACTTCTTTTTTCAGTTTTACTTGTAGAAAGCTAGCTTTAGGCCTGCAAATAATAACCTAATACTATTCATTTCTATCTCCTTCAGACAGAGTAGGGCTTTTGAGTGCAGTATGACAAGCAAACAGTGGCCGCCAGAATCCATGAATCATACAAAAGGCCCTGTGTGTATATCTCCATACTCTGTTAATTCCATTTTCTTGTCTTTCTACTTGAGTTAGTAAAGGTTTCCTAGGGTACCGCCAAGGTCTATAAGGATCGAGGTACTAATAGCTATTCAACTCACACTGTGCTCTCGCGAGCTGTGAGTCATAGCGTAAGTGGGCTGGCCGACCAACACGCTGACGACTACATGTTTAAAACATGTGCACGTGGGCCGCTTTTGTGGCGTGGATTCGTAATCGGAATTGGCAGATTATCTATAAATATGATTAGGATACCCTCACACTGCTCGCAACAGGTTGCAGTTGTTGCAAAATGCTCTACGCAAAATTTTCGGAATCTGAAATGAGTTTCTCCTCATTTGCACCTAAATGATATTTGCATTCCGCCTCGTAC
Organism: Maea johnstoni; assembly: GCA_963942565.1. Taxonomy (NCBI): domain Eukaryota; kingdom Metazoa; phylum Annelida; class Polychaeta; order Spionida; family Magelonidae; genus Maea; species Maea johnstoni. The sequence goes on from OZ012686.1 coordinate 23,149,997, forward strand.
ATTTCCATAGTAAACATGATGATTACTATTGCTAGCACTGGGGAATGCACAAGTTCTCTGCTAGCTGCGAGAAATGCACTCTAACTTAGCAAATTTCATTTGCATATTATTCAATACCTGATGGAAATACACTCAAGATCTGTATACTATGTTCACTATATCTTTATAATATACAGCTGTGCTAACTTTTGCTAGCCTGAGAAATGCATTCTAACTTCACAAATTTAGTTTGCATATTATTCAATACCTGGAGAATATACACTCAAGATCTGTATATCCTATCTTTATCTGAATTGTCTCTTCAGTACCAATTGCGTTAATCATGAACACAAAATTCTATTTACTTTCCTTCTTCTTGTTTATATCAAAACAAGAAGAATCCTTCCTCTCCTCTACTCTGTAATTCTGTTAGCCTTATCCTTGCTCTATACAGTTTGCATTCCATTTAAAGCCATTCCTCTCACATGTTAATTCAAATACTAAAATCAAAGTAAGGTTATATAGTTTCATTCCTGTTTGGTATAGTAAAACTGAATATTTTCAAAACCTATATATCGACTCTATATCCTGCCTGCCATAACAGCTCCCCTTTCTCTATAATCTTCCTGGTTTGACATAACACTTTAACACACATGTTGGGGTACAAAAGAACATAAAATATCCTTACCTATTTTAGCATGTCCGTAACAGAAGAGACAACCATCAGCTCCATTGACCACAGCCTGGACTATGTCTGTGATGCTACTGGCACATATCTCCGACTGCAAGGAAACAATAGCAGCCATCAGAAACAATGCCAGAAAAAAAAGATCAGCAAGAAAAAGAATCTTTACAAACAACAGACAACTCGCAACCCTCTATGCCAAACTCTGCAAACTAGTATCTATTATCTTACTACTTAGATACACAAAACTGAGATGATAGTTAAAAGAAAACAAAAAAATCAATATTTAGTTTCAGCATTGTCCACTAGAGGGCCAGATCTTATTCCAACAGTAGAGAACTCACCATGCAATCATCCTCATTGAACACGCCGTCCAAAAGCGAACATTTTGGGAAGCAGCGATGCCAGTTCTTCTGTGAGCAGGTGTGGTGAAGCCGCTGACATGGGAGGGGTCGTACACGGCAACCTGTTTCTTTCTCGGGTCAACGCTGAGAAACGACACGCCCTTATTGTCCTGCATGTGGTTTTGGTCCACAGGGCTGATTCGCAACATCACCTTCACCTGGGAATAGAAGAATAATTGTCAATATAAATGGTACAAAATGTAAAATTTCTCTACCAAGAAAGCAATATTCTATGGC
>OZ012686.1:23151501-23288435 GCA_963942565.1 Maea johnstoni
TAAGATTTGGAGGAGGAAAGGTAACAAGAATTGAATCAAAGAACCCATGTTCAAATATTTTGAGAATGTTTGCTTTTTTTCTACTAAGTGATTTCTAAGAATGAAATAACATGCACACAACAGGGCGGGAATGAATATATATAATAATCTACTAGATATCATCAAAGTGCAAAATTTTATAAATGATTTTAAAATGAGGAAAAATAATGAAAATTCAACAAAAAAACACCCTTAAAATACTTTGTGCCTGTTCGCTATTCCCTCGAGTGATTTTTAAAAATTATTTTCTATCATACAGCTGGCATTTCTTTTCAAGGGTGTGAATGGGTTTGACCTTCATTTTTTTTTTTAAACTTGAGTTGGATTTCAAGGTCAGAACCATGGTACTGTCAACTCCTATAGCTCCACTTCTTCAGCCAATATCCACAATGAGGAGGAAGTCAATATGACCTGCAATCCTGTAGTGGCGAGAATCTAGTAGAACGAGATTTGTTATTGGACCTGTCTAGTGGCCAGCTACGAGCCACAGTGAAGTTCGCCTGAAGTTACCCGGGGACAGAATCCATCTACACACAGACGTAGCAGTCAGCAATTTAATCTGGATAACATTGGTGATATTTTTTACGAATTAATTCATTATTCAAAAAAAAAATTCAAAGGAGAATTATTTTCAGGTTTATGGCCAACAAGTTATATTCAGTTCTTTTTTGAAATTATGTGATTTGGAATCAATAAGTTCATTAACGTCAGATGACTGCGAGCATGAACGGGTTAATGAGTGATCAGAGCCACTGGCTTGCCTGACGACTTGACTGCAGTATGTACACTAGCTAATACTCAACCCTCAAGCACCCTAGCCTTTAATAATAAGATTTTTCGCTAGGAGGCACGTAAGTGGATGACAGCGCAATAAATCACTCGAATCAAATTTATGAGCGTAATTAATAAACGTTATTGTTTCATTTTCCCTGCCTGGCCCCGTCCATGACATCATTTTTCTCGTAAGATCACTGCGGTTTGGCCCTCGCGATACTCACAACTGGTCGCGCGCCTGCGGAAGACTGGTTTGGGTGGATTTAGGGGATCTATTTAATCTTTAATACTCCGGAACTCATAACTTGTAGGATATTGGAATTTCTCCTGATCACAATTTGTCTCGGATGATGATGTTGTCTAATATTAGAGACAATTAATCTTGCCTAAGAAAGTAGAGTGCTGAAATAAGGAATTCCATCATAGCCTAAGAGATGTGGAGTTCAGTGATTGAAAGCCTTACATTTGGGGTTGGGGATTAAGAATTAGTGTGAGGGAGCAGAAATAGAATAAGACCAGTGTGTGTGTGTAAATATATATATACACACACACACACATATATATATATATATATATATATATATATATATATATATATATATATATATATATATATATATATATATATATATATATATATATATATATATATATATATATATATATATATACATATATATGTAATATATACATAAATTCTTTAATACTTTGTTTCTCAGAAGTGGTATATCTATAGTCATACCTATAGTCTGTACAATATGGGAATTTGCTATGGTTGTGACTGTCCCAGTCTGTTCAATATTGTTTCAGTCTAGAAAGCCATGTGACAAGTCACCCTGGAAGTGTGCCTTGAGAGATTAGAGGTTTCTTTGCTCCGGTGGGCATATACCCTGTGGACACCCCAGGGATAGGCAGAGGAGAAGAAAGTGGTTGTCCTCTTCCTAATCATCTGAATCCCAGTCTGCCATTAAAAACCCCCAAGCACATTACCCAGCCCACAGGGACCCGTACTCCCTGTACTTAATGACAACTTCATTTTCATAATTGGTTCAAAGCACCCTCCAAATCATAAACATTAAAACTTCACTTTGACGTAATTCCCAGGGCATCAATGAAACACTGAGCTCAGCATAGATCATAGCACAGAGGTTGAAACTGTTTGCTGATCAAGAGGGAAGCATATGATTAGTAATATGTTGGTGATTAAAAGAGGAATGTGGGTTAATTCATGATTACATGTCTCCGACTTGCAGACTCCTCTCTCTCTCTCTCTGACTCTCTCTCTTTCTCTCTCTCTCTGACTCTCTCTCTCTCTCTGGCCCTGTCTCTCTCTCTCTCTCTCTCTCTCTGGCTCTCTCTCTCTCTCTCTCTCTCTCTCTCTCTCTCTCTCTCTCTCTCTCTCTCTCTCTCTCTCTCTCTCTCTCTCTCTCTCTCTCTCCATCAAACATTTACACATAATTTATATCTTTTCTAGATATGTTGGATCAGGAACCCTAGCTGTTTTTTCTAAATACCTATCAAGGAGAGGTCCCAGCACACATAGATAAGATCCAAATTCAAAGAAAAAAATGTGAATTCAAGCTAAATTCTTAAGTTAATGTTATAATCATCCTATATCCTAGGGAACTCTAAGGATGCGAAGGGTTCATCTCACTGGCACTTGTCAGCCCACAGATGGCCGGAGGAGTTAGCCAAACAAATATGGCCACACTGCACACATCATATCTCCCTGCCCCTCTGTTGACCTTGGCTCTGGCCGTGTTATTATGTTGACACACGTATAGTAATGCAATAAAGATGAGATGCAGTGACCATAACCTGACCATGCCGACCTAACTGACCATGCTGACCGATCTGGATGTGAGTTAGCAAGGGATGAAAGTAAAGCGATGAGAAGGGGGGTTAGAGCAGAACACATAGTTAACCGTTATGCTGCTGGTGGATAATTTGGCCAATACAATATTATGCAAAGATCCTGAAAAATGACGGAAACCCTGGGAAATGGGTACTCATCTGAGAGTACTCTGCGAGAGCTTTCCAATGAATACCAACATGACAGGGTTTAGATGGTTTTCAAGATTTTTGTTGCGTCCGTGTGCTTTGGACGAAAGTAGCCTCAGCATTGGAAAGGTTAACTGTACAAATTTATCTCTCCATACCTCCATATTGAATTGAAGGGTTGAGGGGCAGATGCAGTTGTGGGAGGGGAGGTGGGAGGGAGGATGGGGTTACAGTTGTGTCATATAGATTTGAATAGAGAGATAAGTAAGGTTTATATTTCATCAACTTTAATCCCATCATGAAAATATCCAAAATATGTTATTTTAAGAATTAACTGACATTGAGTGAATTGGGAAAAGATATCCATCATATCTGCTACATGTAGGTTATTGCGTATTAGATACTATATTTAAGTTCTAAGATCTAATACTGAAACAAGCTAGGAGATGGACTGGTGTCAAACAAGATCCCCCCCCCCCACTCCCCCCAACACCCTACAAGACTTATACCTCCTACCATGTGTACTAACAATGATAAATGATGAATAACTCAAATTGCAATGTGCAATTTCAAAATTCATCAGCAATGAAATTGGCACACATATCACAAATGGCTCACTTTTCAAGAAGACTGGCTCTTGAGAATTATCAGCCCATCAGCTTATTATAACTGCCCCTTGATGAAATGGTCTGGAGGTCATTGTCTCATAGCGACCTCAGATATTAACTGAATGCTTATCATCGAATATCATAAGTTATGGCCATTTATGCAAATGAGGAGGTGATTTAGCTTCATTAATGCAAGAAGTGGCCAGGCTTTTCCCAGTGCCCTGGCGGTATATCTCAAGTGAGATGCGACATTTTGTAATGAAGTGATTTCTTGATCATTGCTTAGTCCAGCGCTGAAGCATCCCCATGGCGATCGTAAAAGTCTGTCGAATGTCACAGCCATCTTTCCCCCCAAATCCCTATCGGACCTGCTGCAAACATTACTCACCGCATGAAAATTTTATAACTGCTTCTGCAGTGCGGCGGTGATTGCCGACGAGAACTCATCCCAACTTCTTTAAGATAATCTTATCACTTAAAGTTTTATAGAGATCCCTGACCGTTCTGAGGGAAATCCCGAGCTTTTCCCGAGCTTTCGCACCAACATTAAGATCAGTCCAACTGATCTCCCAACTTCGTCTTTGTAGAGATAAGTGACCATATATTTCGGCAACATTCTTATTTAGTCATAGGTCACTCGGAGCGACGTTCAGAGGCCGTTGTAGGATTAGCTTCGGGTCTTAACCTTGCGAAGGAATTAACTCTCGCAGCTCTACAGATGTCTTACTCATGCACCATCTGAGAGTAGCATGAAACAGGGAGTGGAAGCAAAGTAAAATTTCAGATCCATCCTAGTGTCACCCATCAGTGATTTTTATAGGGTGAACACATTTTGTTAAAAAAATTCAAATAAAATATCTTTAAAGACCAATCATACAAGTCTGAGGAGGAAATTTTCAAGCATATTTGGAGAGACTGAAACATTTCATTTAATTTGTTATAATTCATTACTCTATATTTGGCATTCAAACAAATATACTGCAAATATTTCAAAACATTCAGGTCAGGAAGGTAGTTTTTCCTTTGAGTAAAAAAAAAATTATGAATAAAAAAATTGAAATACTAGTGACCCAACATTTTTGTTATAATTGCATTCAAACCAGCAAATACTGCCATTTATCTAATAGGATTTCCGTCAGCTTACCATGCTTCAAACATAACTTGGCATTAATGACCTTCATTTTTATCACAGCATGCACGATTCCCACATAAAACAGCCAAGGAGTTCTTCCTGCTTAAAGTCGCAGTAAATGTAGGAACCCTAATTGATTGGCCGTTTGATATTTTCAAATTCTTTCAATAAGCCTGTACGTAAACAAATCCTGGAGTATTTCTCCAGAAAAAGTTGAATAATTCTATTCCCATATTCCAGCCCAGTTCTCCAATATCCTAATCCTCCATTAGCGGGCATAAAGAAATGGCCTCATTACAATTATCGGCAAAGTGCTCATGAATTTTTATTTGGTGGTGGCCGCTCGATCTGTGTTGTACATGCAGCCCCGACCGACCGGCAGCGCGCTATGGAAGTCTATCATGGTTCTCCGAGTCTCAGTTAAGTCGCTTGTTCATATCGCAGCGCGTAAATTGAACTAGAGACCACAGGATAGGCTTGTAATGACTTGTCCCAAGCTTTTCATTATTTCCTTGTTTGTATCCATTAGTTGATTATTACACTTCATCTCGTTGCGTTACGGCAATGGCCGTGGTGCGACAACTGCAGGGGATAGGGAGGGTTGATATATCTTAGAACAGAGAAGTAAAAAAAAAACACCAACGCCCTCTTACCACATGCCGATAAATGAGACTTTCCTTTTGGTGCAAAAAAATCTGTATTTGAAGTATATCATAGTGGAATTGCCAATTATCTTCAAATTTTGCCAAAAAAAACACACCACTATTTATGAACACTTAAGTTATACACCTATATGCTAAACTAAACACTGCTCTCTTTGCCACAGCCCAAACAGGGTAAAAATAAAAAATAAAAAAATAAATTTATAAACTGTGAATGAAATTTAATATCTTTATAGACAAAATGCTACTTTTTCCCGCTGATATTTGTTGATAGTAATTTATATTACTCCCTGCATTTGTCAGAATATTTGACCAGATTGTATGCCAGAACACAGGTGGGGACAATTTGCGATCAAAAATTGGCAAGAGCCATCGAGGGAGTGCTAAGATCTACGTAAAGTGGCAGTAAAAGTCTAGCGCTCCCTCAAGAGAAGGATAAATAAATGCCAGCTATTTCGCTCTATTTGAGGGCCGAATTGGATGTGTTAATATTGTATATGGCCCATAATCAGTCTAACACAGCAATGAATATTTACATTGCTCAGTTCTGTATAGGTCGCTGGGGGCGGTCTGGTGAGCTAGTGGCCACAGGGTGTGTGGCAGAGAGGGACTCACACATCAGGATGCTAAATCTTCCATGTTGACAGAGCCAGGTTTCCCCGTCTGCTGTCTCTCTATACAAGCTTCCCATATAAGACTAGCCTAATCCAAGGCCAAGAAATTAATTTTATTTCTAAATATATATATGACATGAAAGCAAAACCTTAACTCAAAACTGTGTCTACCCTGATTTAGTTCTGAAATTGCTCACCAGGTGGCCCACAATGAGATATTTCAGGTTTCTATGATTCCGATTGACCAGCACCATCTATCACCAGTCAATGTGAATCTATACACCTAGACATTCAGCATAAGATTGAGACCATCATCTAAAGAAATTAAGACTAGGAGCTAGTCTAATATAACGCCTGTCCACACAAAATGACCCCTCACATCTGACCACTGACCAGTGGCCTTGGGTTCATTTCTGTACCCATGATATGCCACCTGCGGGCTTTTTTTTTTATTCCATTGTTATTTTGACAATAGATTGCATTTGATGAATCAGTGCATTGGGATGCATTAACCTTTTCACCTCACAAATGGTCCAAAATATGTCCTTGGTATGAACTTGCACTCCAGGTTTCACTATGATAAATATGAGCATTCGATAATAAGTTATAGAGGGAATAATTATTGCTACAATAATAGGTTGAATCCTACAATAATTTTGAAAATACAAAGGATCTTAGACTATTTCATGCACACATTTTTTCAATATATATATTTTTTTGTCAAGACCTAATTTTGAAGGGGGGGGGGGGGGGGAGGGTCAGAGAAAAATGAGTGCTAGAGGATTTTTTGTGATATCTGTGAAGTTCAGTAAGTGGAGAGAGTTCACCCTATCTTTAAAATCATTTGTGTATCCTCTTGAAAGAAAAATGAAAAAAAACAAAACACTTCTTACCTTTCCGGAGGAGGATACTTGAAGGGGCCTCCCGACTCCCCGTAGGAGCGCAGGGGGGACAGGAGGGGACGATAGGCGAATGATGTCGCTGAAGTTTGTCGGGAAAAGCGGTTGGGGCGGTGGAGGCGGCTCAGCCTCCGCATGGTGGTGTTTCCTCTTCTTCTTAGACGAGGAGATACTAAGCTTCTGGGCAGCCCTGGAAAACAATAGAAAAAGATTTTATAGATCTACTATTATATCATATTTAATTGTAGAATATCTGGCCTGCATCTACCGACATAATTTCCATACATTTGTATAAGGGAGAAAGGTGAAACAGGTAAAAGAGGTAATAGAAAATGACTTTCAAAGTCAGTTTGAAAGGCAAGAACCAAATCTGTTTTAATTGATGGATAAAAGATTTGATGATAATGATGATCATAATGCTGCTGCTGCTGCTGATGATGATGATGATTATGATGGTGATGATGGTGATAATAATGTTGAGGATGATGATGATGATGATGATGATGATGATGATGATGCTAACCCATGTATACAGCGATACAAGAAAGATCTTTTATGCTGTTGCTGTTGATAACTGCTAAAATGTAATGATGATAACAGTGATGATGTCATATGCCTTTACAACAAATTACAGTATGTGAACTTTCCTTGTTATCCTTGTACAGAACATGCACATTCATATAGTTTGAGCTTTTCCCTTCTTCCATCTCCCGTTCAATTTTCTTCGAGGAATTAAGATGTGGCTTCATCATTGGCTGTGACCACAGAGGTGCCATCAAAAATACACCCGATACACATAGCAAAAATGACCAAATATGCCTCATGAGACGACAAGCGTTTCATTAATACCCGCAATATCACTTAGTGCTGGCCGAAACCCGGCAAAACTCCACTGACCATATGCCGGCGCGGCGTTTAGAAGTCCATTATGGCCAGCTCAATTTGCTCATAAAGGCAGTCAAGCAACAGGGATTTATGTCTGCGGCTACCGCTTCAGAAGGAGCCTTAACGAAGCATTCCCACCTAATAGGCAACGTGAGACCTTGTCCCCATAACACTACATCATGATCCGCCGAGTGGAAAAGATTTAATTCATGGCATAAAAACACATGATCAGAAAGGCATGTGATTAGCTGTGGAAGTGATCGCAGTGAAAGTATCCGGTCAATGTGTGACCCTCTCCTCGCCAAAAGTTGAAGAACTGATCATTTGGGAGTGCAGACCTTTCTTTGCAGAAATGCTTGTGGGCATTGGTGCATGGTTCATGGTTCCAGTATAATACCTGATGGTATCGTATCATACCAATGCCTAATTGTTGTGAGCTCAAAATTTGGTCGCGGTAAGGATATGCCCTTTCATAATTGAACATTTCATCAATATAAACATCATAGCTGTAAAAATTATTATATAGTTTTAGTTTTTTGAGGGCAGAGCAATAGTGGAAAGAAAGGCTAGCAATTGTTTCAGATGCTACTAGGCATTCTAGGCCAGTGAAAGTATTTGGTTATTGTCTGACCCCCTCATTGTAGCAAAAGAAAACTGATCCAAGTGAAACCCTTTCATAACTATAAGCAGTGTGAGTTGGCATTATAATATATATGAAGTTAACCAGGCAGAGGTAAACAGTTTCACTGACAAATTTCCACCAAATTTTTTTCATTCATTTTATGGAGAAGTTTACTAAACATTTAAACTGATCAAGAAATAAAGATGATTTTATATACACACCACAATGTAACAGTTAGTGATTTCTGTTAAAATTTTGCATTCAAAGTGTCAACACTGACAAAACTATTAAAGTCAGTCACAGGTCTCGAGGGTTGGGAGTTGCTTCTCAGGCAAGAGGCAGTTTAGACATACAAAAGACAGGCCAATAAACCAGAGAAATAAATGCCCCCAAGGCACAGTTAATTGGTACATTGCATTAATTCCTCAGCCGACTTTAATGGAGAATGGAATTTATAGAGATATAGTTTTCTTAGTCCATACGGATATGAACGATGACTTATTAATGCTGCATTTAGATATATCATCTTTATTGCTTCTTTGCATAAAACTTCCATCACCTTTTGATCACAAAAAACAAGAATTAGTCATAATTTATGTTTGCTTAAAAAAATTAGATTTGTGTTGAGATATTTGAAATTTATAATTGTGATTACATAATAACAAAGCAGGCATTCACCCTTTCAACACCAAATTGAGATATTTTTTGCTGGAGGACAGAAGCCTGGGATTTAAACTGTAATCACAGAGAAACAATGAATTTTGCCGGATATTAATGCTATTGACCTTTTGATTACGAAAACATATGCTCGTATGAAAGTTGCTTCCTTATCATATTGGGAAATATCTTCTTTCAAATGTTTGTATCAATCAATATCACACAAAATGAAGATGATTTCAAAAAAAAAATTCTGGATTAAAGACTGGTTCTTATACTGAGATATCTCAAACATTAGATGTGAAATATCACTTTTCGTTTTAGAATATTTCTAAAATCTATGATCACTGAGTCGCTGCTGTTGTGAAATGGTTAATAGGATGCTGAATACAGGAACCCAGATGAGAAGGACTCAGACAGCACAGGAACTGTATGCGTAATGTACCTCTCAGCAATGCAAGAATCTAATTCCTCTACATCCAAATCGAGGGGTATTAAATATCCATACTACCCTCAGCCCAAATAAACCACAGTGCCCCGGAGCCAGGATTGGATAAGTCCTCCCATCAGAATGAAGGAATCTAATTTCTAACTCTCTCCTGCAGAACAAATATTGAAAATTTGGTTACACTAATACCGAAATGGGACGCATGTTGAAGAAGGCATAATAAGGAGGACGCGAAAGAAACGTTGCTGCTGAATTCCAATGCACTCCCTGACTCATCTTGAGCTGTTCTTGACATGGTGGAGAATCAGGAGAAAAACGGACATCTCCACTGGCCGCCGCTCATGTGACCCCATGACCTTGCCAATCACACCTATAAAAACCTGTCAGTTCGTGGAATGTACTCTACATAAAGGTCTCCAGGAATGAGTTGGCTCGCTGACCCCATAGCTAGCCTGTCCGAAGTTTTGATGTTTTAAAATCATCTTATGGGTAGCAGCTGGATGTAATGGCTAAACTGAAAATCATGAAAGTAGTGATTTTTATAGTAGTAGTAGTAGTAGTAGTAGTAGTAGTAGTAGTAGTAGTAGTAGTAGTAGTAGTAGTAGAAGTAGTAGTAGTAGTAGTAGTAGTAGTAGAAGTAGTAGTAGTAGTAGTAGTAGTAGTAGTAGTAGTAGTAGTAGTAGTAGTAGTAGTAGTAGTAGTAGTAGTGGTAGTAGTAGTAGTAGAAGTAGTGGTAGTAGTAGTAGTAGTAGTAGTAGTAGTAGTAGTAGTAGTAGTAGTAGTAGTAGTAGTAGTAGTAGTAGTAATAGTGAGTATAGTTATCATCTATTTAATACTGTCCTGTAACGTAAGTTATTGTGCACATTATGAGGTGGCCTTTGACAGACAGTCAAATATAGTTGAATAAATCAGCTCCTTTTTCTCCATTGTCATTTTTCGCAAAGTGAATGGCTGAGGAGGAAAAGTGGGAGAAGGAGAAAGAGGATGAGTGGGAGGAGGAAGAGGATGAGTGGGAGCAGGAGGATGAGTGGGAGAAGGAAGAGGATGAGTGGGAGCAGGAGGATGAGTGGGAGAAGGAAGAGGATGAGTGGGAGGAAGAGGATGAGTAGAAGGAGGAAGAGGGAGAGGATGAGTAGGAGGAAGAGGATGAGTAGAAGGAGGAAGAGGGAGAGGATGAGTAGGAGGAAGAGGATGAGTAGAAGGAGGAAGAGGGAGAGGATGAGTAGGAGGAAGAGGATGAGTGGAAGGAGGAAGAGGATGAGTGGAAGGAGGAGGAGGAGGCAGAGGAGGAGGAAGTGGATGAATGAGAGGAGGCCAGCAAAATTAGCAGCCGGTGAGGAAGAAGAGGACGAGTGGGAGCCGTAGGAGTAAGTGGAGGAGGAGGAGGAGGCAGAGGAGGAAAAGGATGAATGAGAAGAGGAGGAAGAGGGTGAGTGGGAGGAGGGGGAGGAGGCCAGCAAGTAGCAGCCAGAATGATGATCGCCGTCAGCCAGCGTCTCTATCACGACAATCAGTTCATATGCATAAGAGATGCGATAGGAGGACTTCCTGGAGCTACTAACGAGTATATTTCCCAACCCTCAAATCCCATTTGCAAATCCTGATCAATAGGCAGTATGGCGGTGAGTGAGTGAGTGAATGTGGGGTGATTGCAGTGTTTCGACAGCCCCTGAGACCGATGTCTTAGAGTTGACAGTAACACCTGGATGTCATGGGGTGGTGGACTAGCACAATACAAACAGAGTCTTTAATCAAAACCCTTAAACACCCAGAGATTGTGATTTAATTTGGTAGAGTATCAATATTCAAAGAAGTGGCCAAAAATTGCTAGGCTCCATGAATTTCCTTTTCATGAAGGGAAATCAGTCTTGGAATTTGTTTAGGTTTATGTTTAGTTTTAACAAAATACAATTATTATCATAGTTGGAGATGGAGATGAGTAACAGAAAAGGGTATAGGAGAAGTGAAAATGTGAGAGGAAGGGAAAATAGAATTTGTAAAAGATTAAGTAGATACCCCTATCTCTAAAAATCCTATAAATATTTCAAATCTGCTGATCATTCATTTTTGGGATCTTTTCATAAAAAAATTAAGATGACCTCCAGGGATGCCGGTTGTGGTCAATGGCGTCAGTGTTTACATAGTCCAGAGGCATGTGCCATAATAGTCAGTCACCAAATCAAAGCACAGGCGGCCGCTGCTGCGGCAACAAGCTCTCCCTTCCTCCCTCCCTCCCTAGATCAGCCGAGCGTGTTGATGCTCCATGTTTATGAAATCCTGATTGCGGACAAACCAGCCGCATTTAGTCTTCATTTGCAGTGATTAAGCCGTAGCGGAGGCCAGATTGCGTTTAGATTAGTCCCTGTTGAGTGCGAGCCATGGCGGAGTGGCTTGAGTTCAAAGCGGCCAGCGCTCACCACATGTACGGCCTTATCAACACTTCATTTAGCAGCCAGCGTCCCTGGCAGGGTGTTTAGACAACACTCTTCTAGGGTGCTCATCACCCGCCTGTGCGGCAGTGGCCAGGGTGGGGTGCTTCAGTTATACCCCTTTTGATCTGCACTATTATTAACATGATACTTGTCTTAATCAAGCCCCTAAGTGGGCATCGGTATGATGGGTATGTGCAGACACTCAGCAGGCACGCTGGGTACCCCCAACCAGGGTGGTATTAGGGGTATCCTCTCCTAAGGGCATGCTCAGTATGTGAGCTTCTGAGCAGATGGGCACCCTGTACCGGATACCCTTAACTTAGGTTGTATCAGAGGTATCCTTAATCCTTCGGGTACATACTGAGTATTAAGTCTCCTGACTGAGTAGAGGTGCTCTGCAAAGGATACCCTTTAACTGGAGTGCATGGTAAGATTTATCTCAGTCAGATATGGACATAAATCCTGAAAAAAGGGCCAAAACAGGGAACATTTTTGTGTTTGTGTGTGTGTGTGTGTGTGTGTGTATGCGTGCGCATGTGTGTGTGTGTACACACAAATTTTGACTGTTGACTAAACAGGATATCCATGTCCCTAACTTAGGTGAGGGTGCTTCTTAAGTGTTCTATTTAGGTTCTGGTAGGGTATCCCCTCCACTGGTGTCGATGCCCTCTGCCGCTGTTTATTTTGCTGCCCTGTGATGTTTGGCCGCCCCATCATGTCCCCAGCCACCACTGTTTGTTTCTAATACTACCTCAAGCAATCCACTGTGGGGCACTGCAGCTAATTAAATCAAGCACCCTCATGGGGTGATGTAAGTACCCACAAACATACCCTCAGCCTTCCACTGATACCCTAAACAACAGGCACAATAATACCCTTACAAATTAACAGCTAAGAATTCATCTCAAAGAGACAGAGTAGAGGGTTAGTACAGAATCTCAGCGTGTGGGATGCCATGACCTAGGAAATATGTTGTAATTTTGGTATGATTTTAAGTCCAAAAATATTACTGCAATTACTTTCATCAAATATGTAGTATTAAAATGGTAATAGAATACTCAATGAATGATAACCTACATGTTTCACTTTTTTCTACTAAATGAAACAAATAATTTTGTGACAAAGCAATAATTTTGAATAAAAAACATTTGCACTTTTTCATCATAACATAAGTGATTTTCACATTTAGGTTAATACAATAATAAAAGATGACTTTCAAATATTCCTGCGCTGCCGCTACCCTACCCGGGTGTCCATCCAGTGCTATCTCAATGCATAGTTAATAAAATTAGGCTGGAAACAATAGCCCTATACAGTATAATGTCCAATTAGACAAATTAGACAATCAAAGCTCGGGCGGCACCACCCACCCAGCACCCAGTCCCCACCCTGGGGATCAATTTTTATGGTGCACCCATTAGGACACGCCCCTAGCCGGCTATCAGCTTACACTTTAATGGACCAATCTGCAAAATTAGGTACAGTACCAATTGTAATGTTATACCTTGCAAAATAATAATTTCCATTAGCATGGGTTAGAAGCATCTGTTGACCACATGTTACTGCTTACATGCCCTGAATGTGTTTTTCAATAAGGGGTTTGAAATAAACCTCTGTGTGTATAATACACTATGAATCTATTAAGTGTCAAACAGAGATTGAATATTGCCTTCATGCGATAGAGACATTATGGGAGACCTTACCTTAAACCAGATATTTAGGTCTACACAACTTCAACATCTTGGTGTCAACACATTTTATTACAGAAATATTCCTCCTCAAAGAAAATATTCTCCAATAGTCAATAAAGAAAAATCATGCCACTGCTTATAGTATTTGTCCTCCTTTTCATACTCATCCATGAAATGGAATTATTCTGACAGTTGCCATGGTAACTTGTCCATCTTTGATGCTGACTGTGAGTTGGGGACATATTCTCTAAACATAATAATATCGAGCCTGTTAGTTATTGGATTAGCATTGCTATAGACCTGTATTGATTCTCAGATCTTCCACAAACTGGCAGATTGGATTATCTGCTGTCGTATACAGGTTCATCGTGTATGATCTATGCCTGTTGCCTGGAAATCTGTATACTGATAGTTGACAGAAACACATGTCTTGAAGACAGGAATGAATTCTCTGCTGTCTTTGGACAAGCCGTCCAGTAGAGATTTTCTCCCAGTAAAAAAATCCAAACAATCATCATCATTCGCACCATCTCCATCATCATCACTGACCAATAATTTTGAAATGGTAAGGGGGATTGATTGACCTGGATGATTTCATGAGAGATGAGACCTGGATTTCGATATGTATGTTGGTAGATGAGATCATATGAAAATATCAATATAAAGGGTAAATTAAATGAGGGCAAGATGGGAATATGGTAAGGAAAAAAAAGGGTAAGCATGATTATAATGTAATGAGGAGATAAATGAACAAGCATGATGAGAATGTGTTAAAGAGGAAAAGAGCAAGCATGAGAATATGGTAAGGTTATGGTGGGTAGAAAGTGGGTAAGCATTGTGAAAACATGATAAGGAGCTGAGATAAGGGTAAGTGTGATGAGAATATGGTGAGTATATATGGTGTGAAAATGGTAAAGTGACATGGTAAAGTGACAAGAGTAAGTGGGATGTGAATATGGTGAGAAAATGGTAAATATCACGATATGGTAAGTTGATAGGGGAAGGTATGATGAGAGTATGGTGAACTTAGTGTGAAAATGGTAAGTATTGAGAGGATATGGTAAGTTGAAAAGTATGATGAGAATATTGTGAGCATGGTGTGAATATGGCTTAGAAGACCTTTATCCAAGAATATGGTAAGTAATGTGAGGATATGGTAAGGTGATAAGGGTAAGTATGATGAGAATATGGTAAGTTAGTTGAGAAAATGGTGAGTATTGCAAGGATATGGTAAGGTGATAAAGGTGAGTATGATGAGAATATGGTGAGTATGTTGTGATAATGGTAAGTATTGTGAGTATGTGGTAAGGCGATAAGGGTGAGTATGATGAGAATATGGCGGCGAGCATGGCATGAAAATGGTAAGTATTGTGAGGATATGGTAAGCATGCCAAGGAGGCTTGTAATATTACGGCCAGCCTGCATCTTCCAGGAAGGCGACCTCCTCCTGCAGCATGAAAGTCAAGATGCTCAGCTTGAGTCTACAAGTCATTAATTGTTATTTGTTTCGAGTACAGCAAATCTATTAGCGGCTGTGGCAGGCCTGCATGACATGAGGTATTTATACCTCTCTCATGCTCACTGGTAATAAACGGCCACCGCCAGGATGTGTCGGCAAATGACTACAAGCGCTTATGGCAGCGCAATAGCCCATTTGCACACTAACAATTTCGTCAGGGATAAAACAATTTTCCATCCCGGTTACGTACAACTAGACCAGACGGTAAATGTGTCCTTGGACTTCTGGCTGGCGAAATCTCATACAAATAATCATCAAGTCTTTTACCTGGAGGCTAGGGTTTGAAATAACCTCCAGCCAAGCTGTCTAAATGCAAATGCTAGGGGAATGCAGAACAGGTGGTATCCATGTCTCAGGCGACCTGTAGGAACTTATTTCGAGCCCTTATCATATCAGCACTCACTTCCCCATGCCATGTATAGGCTGTATGTTTATTTATTATAACAAATAAACCCTGGGTGGAATATGTGGAAGGGATCGGCGAACCCTCAATCATGCTCTGTTTTTGCCTATACTCCACTGCCAACTGGGGTTTGATTATTTTTATAGGGAGAACCAGTCGGCAAAAATGAGAACACGAAAATATAACTCCATAGAAAAAAAAACTTAATTTTGTAATTTTCCAAAGTATGATGTATTACTGTAGTAGATGAGGGTTTGGAAACTCCAATATATAACCCATATGTATTCATAGGCCATCGGTCATTGGCTGTGACAGTGAATCGATGCATCCCGCAGGTGTAAAGATGATCTGTCTCCCACATGTCAGGTACTAGGATAGGATAGTGGTCAAATACGCTACCTGATGACGCACATCCATCAGTAAAGTGGCGAATTCAAAGTAGAGGGTTTACATTATTATTATTATTATTATTATCATTATCATCATTATTGTATAATTAACATTTTCATCATTAGTATTATCATTATCATTGTTATTATCATTATTATTATTATTATTATTATTATTATCATTAATATTATTATTATTATTATTATTATTATTATTATTATCATTGTTATCATTATAATTATCATTATCGTTATTATTATTATCATCATTATTATTACCATAAATATTATTATCATTATCATTATCGTTATTATAATTATAATTATTATCATTATCATTATTATTATCATCATTATCATCATATTCATCATGATTATTATAATTTTCATCATCATTTCCAATATCATTGTTATTGAGGTTCATTTCACACACACTGGGCACCATGGTTCAGAAGTAGCAGGTGCAGCGGCTACAGGTAGTAGGTCTACAGGTAGATGGGGTCCATCTCTCTCGTTATCACTCCATCTTCAGGTGACATTTGCAGCATCTGTCCAGTGTAAACAATGGAGGGTATGCTTACATACTGCACACTGTGTAATCAACTCCTACTATTGCCCTATTCAACTTTGATGAGCACTTGAGTGCTTTTAGATGTTACAAAACTATGCATACAATGACCATGTCAGGGCTGCTTTCAAAGGGGGACGCGCTCATTGAAATCATATCAGTTTCTCATTATCAAATATTTGATGTGATGAAATGTCATCCATGAGAGTGACAAATATTACTAAACCATATAAATTTTAAAGTTTTAATGTAAATGTTAACAAAGACCATGCATATTTCAGGGCACAGCATGTTTGGGTGGGAGAGGGTTAATTCACAAAGCATGCATCAGTTTCGCACCTGGCATTTCGCCAGAACTAGGTATCTCTGAGAATAAACAGTTCCATGAAATCATGTCAGTACCATTAGGTCATATCTCATAATAAGATGATAATTGTCCATCAGTATGAACATGCACGACAAATTATTTCTTTGATTTCATAACCTGTATTCCCCAGAAAATGAGTTTAGGAAAATAAGTTGAAGAAAGTATCCATCCATCTTCTAGAATTAATTTACAAGGTTATCTCATGGACAAAAAGTCCAGCAGTCTCTTCCATTCCACAGAAAATAACAAACCTATAATGTAATCAGATCTACTTTATCCATAACGATTAAGAAGAAAATGATATAAAATACGATTGATCCAATGAAAACCTTATTATCTCCATCATTGACCTGGCTATCATGTTCCCATCCTAATTTGGAATAGTACCCAGATGTACAGCCCCAATGTATGCAAAATTTGCAAAGATGATATAATTTTCAATAAGCTTGGCTAAAATGAATCAAGATCAAATAAATGGAATCAATTCTCAATTCTTGTACCTGCCATGCATATCCTTCTCCAAGTGACTCCCCTAAAACTGAATCAATAAATACTTCCACATGGTATTATACTTTAGAGATTATACCTTCATTAGAAGATGCTGTAGAGATGAGCTAATAGGGTGTACTTTAATAATCCACCATCATATCCATGCACACTCAATTAATCATGATAATCCAATCCTGATCTCATAATCCCACTGTCTCACCAGGCAGGCCAGCCAATATTACACAGGCATTAAGAGGAGGAAGCAAGCCATTAATTATATGAGGACAATAAAACAAGCAAAGGAACAGTCACTCTCTTGATGGTGCTGGAACAACATCACAGGGGTTTAGGGTTAAACTACTGAACCACAACCCTAACAAACCCAACCCCCACCCTCTCAGCAGCTCCAGATCCTGTCAAAAATATATACTAGGATCTTCATAAATAAATATGGGCCCTTAGTACTGAGTGTAGTAAGTGAAGTATGGGGTACCAGACATGTAGTTTGGAAACTCCCCACCCCTTTACAATACAAAATCTTTTTTTTTCCTAAGAGTAGTCACTTTTATTCAGTTTAGCTTAAAATCAATTGGGGGGGGGGGGGGGGGGGGGGGTATGAACCCATTCATACCTGTGGCAGCCAACAATGCCCGACTATTTTGTTTGATATCTCTCTAACAAAAGCTTCAAAAGTCTGGCAAGCTCAGACGACACTCATCAAGTATATCTCCAGGCATGAATGCGTTAAAGACAGACAATTTGCAAATATTTCCAAATCAACCAGATGCTAACAACAAGGCAAAATACTGTATATGCAAATCTTTTCTTTCTGAAGACCAAGAGCGACACTTTCTTCCCTGCAGTGTACAGAACAGCCCGGCCTTTGGGCATCATAAAAGAGACCATACCCCAGAGCCAAACACAACTAATGGCTTTTTTCTGCCACGACTATTGTAGTCAGCTTTGTCACCCTGACCAAGAACCACTTGTCTTGTCAGACGGCATACATGTAGTTGTTGTTTTGTGAGTGCAGCTGCTTCTTTTATATTCTTTCTCTGTCACATTCTCTCTGTGGTTGTTGTTATGCAGTTAGAGCAAGGACCTAATAGAATAGGCTGTCTGTCTCTGATGAATATCAATGTTTGTACACAAACAATGACCCCCTTTCATGATTGGAGAATACTAAGGCATCCGCTTTGTGTATTGGATCAGACAACATAAGGATGATTGCACTATTCAGAAATAGCAAGAGGAAGGGTAAAATTGGGGATGTGGTTGAGGATGCACCGCCTTCCCTCGAACCCCCCCCCCCCCCCCCCCCCCATTTATGCTCAAAGTGGCCAAAACAGCCTGACAATTTTGAAGAAATCTTGAAGGCATAAGCATATTGAGGAAAATATGTGATGGAGAAATGTTAATCAGAACATTATACCAAGGACTCTCCTTGAGATATTTTGTAAAATTGTCCATATTTCCAAAGTTATTAACAAAATTTACAAAGATCAAGATCACAATTTCAGGAGGATCTCTTAAGGATTAATGGGGTTAACATCCCAATATAACTGATAGAAGTTTAAAGATCAGAAGAAGATAGGAACAGATCATTTCACAGTTAAAGACGAAACAATGGTTTCTGTGATCAGTACTTAATGGAAGCATTAGATATTTGATCTCTAAAAGGTCAATCCTGAATGAGTGAAATCAGTTCATTTTAAGCCCTGCCATTCATATGCTGTGATAAATCACTCACCATTTCTCAGATACTTATCCGAAATCATAGAAGATCCATCTAAGTTTTCAAGATATTCAAAATTCACGAAATGTTGTTTTCTTGTAGTAAAATATTCTGTGTGACAAGCTAAATCAAATTTCAATATTATTCAAAGAACATTCTGGTATGTAGCAAAGCATCGAAATATACTTCCTGATGGGGGTAGTTGGGGTAGAGGGGGGGGAGCTGTTACGCTGAAAACCCCAGAATGCCCCTCCCCATCTTACTGATGACAGACTAAGGGTGTACTAGTTAGTCAGTGTGGTCACCACTAGTCTGTTAACATGACAGATAAGATAAGGGATGTCATCAACCCTGTCCATAGATATGAAGCTGAGTGACATCTTTACTAACTGCATCGATGCTTACAGTATGATTACCCTAAGTATCTAACAATTTCCCGATCCCATTTGTATCTTTTACATCATGAAAAGACCATTGAGATACTAACACCACATAACATTAATACTTTTGCCCTGGTCCAAAAGTGTTCAGGTTTTATAAGATTTCACTGTACATGTATTTGAAAACTATGGGAATGAATGAGTCAAGAATTTCCAAGTAAATCTAGTGCATAATCCTACCTTTTCTCCAGACTCTGCCACTCCATGGTATTATAACTCCAGGTTTTGAGTGGTGTCAGTCGGGTAAATATATCCAGTTCATCCTGGGAGAGTGTTTTTGTAGTTGTGGCAGGAGTGGCAGTGCTACCAGCTGTAGTAGTGGTAATGGTAGTACTCAGTGAGCAGGCAGACCTCTATCTGCTACTACCAGTGCTCAGTGTTCCTCCACAGTAGTGAGTGGTAGCAGGAGCCTATAATAACCAGCATGCGGTACTATCTGACTGGTGTTCGCATGCCAACAGGCGGCCTGGCTACTACTACTACTCTATTACTACTACAACCACAACCGACCAACCAGCCAACGTCCTGGTCCGCTGGTCGCACACACGCACTCACCAACCAGTCAGTCAATCAGACCAACCTCCTCTCTAGATCCTCTCTCCGCCTGCCTCGCCTGGGAGGTCATGTGACCAGCCAAAACAGATGCCCGAAGCGCACATACACACACACTGGCCTCCTCCCCCTACCAACCCTTCATTACAGCAATTATGCTAAATTGTCTCGCTTTAATTACCCGGACCAACAATACCCTTTCACAGCGCCCCTGACAGGAGAAAATACACGGCTCTCCATTAAGGTTGCCGACTTTACATGAGGGTGACCGACAGAGCCTGTTGATGATCCCGAAAGTTTTTGTACAGAACCCGCCGGGAGGGATCCACAAATTATTTGATGCTATGTTTAATGTGGGCTGCAGTACTGCCATCTTCTGGTGGCAGCCAGGAGTTACTAATTACATCACAAATGCATAACCCAAAACAGCAGGGGTTGATTAGCCTCATTCCAGGGCCACTGGCGGATAAGTCTGTGAGGGTGTCATGGATAATCATCATCAGCAGGGTCCTGATAGTGTATGATCACTTTGATGATGGCTGATCTTCCAGAATCTGTCTCCATCTGGGCTATGGCTCACTGCACACAGGGGACCCAGGAGCCCCATCAAAAAGGGTGTTCCCTCCACCAGGGTATCTTGGCATTTCCTGAACCCATTCATTCCCTTTGTGAGGTCACCCTGGATGCTGAGTTATTTTTCAGAATTTCGAAAAAAAATATTTGTGCGCAAATTTCATTTTTCTCTTTTTTGGTGGATTTATTTATCCCTTCAGCATTCATTTTTTTGTAAAAAAATTGATAGCATAAACTGGAACTAGATATGTAAATTCAAAATAACTTAAGATGTTATCTCTCCTTATTATCATACCAAGGTATAGAAAACAGTCCCTAGAAGATTTATAAGAACCAGGTGTCCAAGTGTAAGGCCAGCAGGCATGTTGCATGAATTCATGATCTCCACCTATAGATATGCACATCCCTGTAACAGAGTCTTTCCAAAATACTCTCAGCCAGCTATAAAACCAACACAGCCCCCTTTAGTAATGACTTCACTAATTGTTTCACCTTTGTCATTCAGTCCCAAGTCACCTCCTAATGGCCCCATCCCCCTACTTGCCCCAGGCCTTCCCCCTACTCCTCAGGCCTCCTTAACCCTCTCAAGCCTGCAGCACCACTGCAAATATCGTCAGGACCTACGATACTTTTCCCAATAACTCAGTAGTGAAGCATCATTTTAGAAATCATTTGAAGGAGAAATGTAGGGAGAGTTATCACTAACATTTCTCCTTCAAATATTTTTCTGAAATTGATTTCAGAAGAAAGTCATGCCCAAACTTAGCAAGAGTCATTTGGCTACTGCAGGTATGAATGGGTTAACTACTCAGGAATTCTCACACCACGTACATTGCAGGTGAGAAGAACGTCTGACACTGTGGATCGCTGCTGTGGATTTCATCATAGCTGGAGGTGTAGCGGCAAGATGTGGCATGCCTCCCAGCTCCCGCCCGATATGTACATTTCGTGTATATTTCGTGGTTCTCCCACAGGCTGTATAGCTTAGCACCTTGTTGTTATGGACGTTATTTTCACCCCCACAGGCCATCCGCAGCACAGAGAAATGATTTACATTTCACGGTCGTAAGTGATCATCACTTGACATGTCAAATCATCATCTCACCTTCTTGAAATGGCAAGGAGATAAACAGAGTAGAAAATTCTTTTTTTATATATAAGTATATGTAAATACTTTCACACCAAATCTTTTTTCCAGTTTAAACTAATTTAGCATGAGCAATAATAATAATAATAGCAATTATGATAATTATAATATGATATTAATGATAATCATAATGATAATCATCATCATGATTAAAATGATAATAATAATAATCATACAAATAATAATAGTAGTAGTAGTAGTAGTAGTAGTAGTAGTAGTAGTAGTAGTAGTAGTAGTAGTAGTAGTAGTAGTAGAAGAAATAGAAGTAGTAGTAGTAGTAGTAGTAGTAGTAGTAGTAGTAGTAGTAGTAGTAGTAGTAGTAGTAGTAGTAGTAGTAGTAGTATAAATGTAGTTATCATTTATTCAATAGTTATAGCACCCCCATAACCATCATCTAATCAATATCAAAATAGCCAACCCAACATTTCCCACAAAAACATCATCAGCAGGGCAACCATATATATCCAGGCATTATACAGACACCTTCCTAGAGGTCACTAGGTCCACACCCCTCCAGCCAATCTCAGTTGCGGGAGATTCTCAAGTGTTGCTGATTTTGCGAGATGATGGGGCATTGAGAGTGAGTGGGAGAAGACATCATGATGATGGAGATGGCTGGGAGGAGCTTCATGCCAGCGAATATGAGGGGGTCTTACAGGGGAGAGGCCCGTGGCAATGACACGATGATGATCAGATGGACATCCATACAGTGTGTAGGGTAATGGAGTGTGGGCCTGGCTTGTAGGTAATGATGGTGATGAGCATTATTGTCTCAGGACAGTACGGCTTGCTTCTGGGGCTTCGTGACATGTGGCTACCTTCATTAGCCCTAATACTGCATGAACAACTCAGTGAGTGGGAGTAACTAAGGTTCTGGACTTCATTTCTTGATTGAGGGGGAGGGATTTATCCTTGTTTACAGAAAAGGCCAGAGAAGCACATATGAGCCAAAAGAGGCCAGAAGACAATAAAAGACTAAAAAAGGCCAAAAAGGTCCAATAAGAACAAAAAGGACAGGAAAGGGCCAAAAATAGGCCAACTGGACAAAAAGGCCAAAAAAGACCAACAATGAGCTCCATACTTTCCCAAATGATATGCCCCTGGTATGGTAAGCGTGATTTGGGGTAGTATTAGGGTACCTATACCAAAGCTCATATGCCAAAGGTACATGGCTGGGTGCCTTTAATCAACATAACAGGGTGGTCCAACCCCACTCCCATGATTAAACACACATTTTCTGAACCACCTAGGGTGCAGGGGTCATTGGTCATACCCAAATCACTCAAGTGTCCACTTGACCATGCCATTCTCATCCTTAATGTCCAACTCCCCTTTTATCCACCCCTCCCCCCCCCCCCCCCCTCCTGAACAATCTCTCCCCCTCCCCCCTTAAAATATATCATCACTCACAGACCCTATCATTTCAAGACTTTCTATGATGATATACATGTATTTTATCAGCATACAGAAGAGAGCTGGTATCGATCTTATGGACACGGCCAAGCTCACATGATCAATAATTTCAATATTGTTTTGGTCACATAGGTTTTTGAAATCTTCAGATTTTTACTGTATTTGGTTCAGGGACTGCCCCCATGATTAGACGGTCTAGTGCAATACTGCTGTAACTGTGCATTGTACCCCATTGTGCATTGTGCACAAGGTCTGGTCTTTGACTCAGGCTTGAGCTATGTGAGCTAATTAGTCTGTGGTAAACCCAAAATTCTTTAGTTTCCTCCACCATCAAATACTAGTCGGTCATGATTCAGCTTAGAAATGGCAGAAATTGTAATAGGGACTGTAACTGACATTCCATTCCCTTCCATTAAGTGTATAGGGAAGCAGGTAGGAGGAAATTCCTCTACTTTGCCCATTCAGGTAAAGTAAGCAATAAAATGCCTATCATCTTCCGGGTGAATATCACACTGATTGACTTATACGACCGTATAGCCGCATGCCACCCGCTACTCAAAGTCTGCTGCAATCAATTCCTTAGAGCGACGATCAGGTATCAGCACACCTAGCTGATATTCCTACACCGCCCCATGACGTGACGGCCAACCGCCTCCTCAGAGCTTAGCCGTTTTATTAGCATAGATTTGCTGATTTGGCCCTTACGACTCCCCGGACACTCGGCACTCAGTTGGCAATTTCTGTAGTGTAATCAATTTGTCAGTGGTGGATGATTTGTAAACTTCCTTGAGCCACTGGTAACATTAACTTCAGCGGCTCCCGGCGATTTACGGCTGTTTTAAGACCAGCACGCTCCTATCCTTTTTTATCAATCTTCCACTAAATATATTTTCTGTTGTTTGTTTTTGTAAGTGTCAAAAGCAATGCCACCTACCACTGATGTATACACTGATGGTTATTTTAGTGAAATCATTTTTCATGTGGGCAAGTGTGTTTGATTATGCCAGATTTTTTTCTATGGCTGTGCAAACTTTATCATCATCATCATCATCCTCATCTTCATCGTTGATCATCACCAAAATCATCATCACCACTGCCACTTTCATGATGATGATGATGATGATGATGTTAATCATCATCATCATCATCATCATTGTCATCCTTATCATCAGCAGCAGCATCATTACCACCATCATCATCCTCATGTATGTTATCACCATCACCATCGTCAATACCAACTTTACCACCATCCTAAATAGCACTATGATGACACTGTTATAAACTTTACTTGCACCATTAATGGTACAATCATACTTCTTACCATCATTCTTATCTTCTTCATCATCATCACCAACATGCATCATCATCATCATCATCACCAACATACAACATCATCATCATCATTCCCAAAATGCATTACCATCATCCTCCTCATCATCATCATCCTCGTCATCATCACCTCCTGAGCAACCCTGAGCGGCTGAATGCCTGTGCCTACAGGTGCCAGCCTCCCACACTCACAGGCTTCTGCTTTACACTTACAGCTAACTAGTGCTAGGTGCTGCCGCGACAATCTGATCAACTGCTCCCCAGAGAAACACCTCCCTCTCCTCGTAAAGTTGCTTAAGACATGCTAATGTCTGAGATTATTTCCCAAGATGTACGCATACGCTGTAAATTGTATTGAGGTGAAGACATTCGAGGCTGCCCCTTTCCACCCCAAACCCTGAGGAACCTTGAAATGTCATTTAAATATAATTTGTGTTAACACTAAGGCAATTTAATTTACTTTCATACACCTTTCGTTATACCAGGTGACATCATAAACCTGAAAAACCAGAAAACACCACATTTCCAGAATTTTGCCTGGAAAGATATATTAAGTGTTTTTCATTGAAACAAACACTTCAAACCTTTTGATATTTTGCATGAGTCTTCTTAACCCTCAGCTGGAGAGGGTGACCACCATGTTGGAAACATGTTTTGGTAAAAGAATCGATTGAAATTGAATAATTGAATGAGAAATACACCTCCCTTTAATACATCATTGGAATAAAACTTCCTTATATATTCATTGCAAATTTATTTATATAAAAACCAAAACATCCATGCAATTGTTTTTAGGCAGAACAGTGCATGAAAAGGTTAATTCTAATGATATATGCATTACGTGCGTCAGTAACCCTAGTAGCACGAAAGTGTTTAAAATCAAATCAGTGAAATGGATACGTTAAGTCATATAAATGTCACCGCACACAATCACAGCCTTATTCATCCTAATCTCCCACACTCAATTATGCAGAAGTTGACATCAATTGTTCTAAAATCTGGCTGAGATATACCTTAAGTAATCACAGGTAAGTGAACACCTTTGCTTATATATAGTACATGCAATGTCTCAGACTCGACATATGTTTTTTTATCAATTACTTGATCATTACTTGAAAAAAGTTTTTCATAATTGAAAAAAGTCTTTCGTAATTGACATGAAATAATGGACATCACTTGTCAGGAGTTGCATGTAGTAATTAGTGAAAGTAACTTCCTCTGAAGCCAATAATCATACCAATCTTTTTTTTCGCTCATTTGGTCAATTTTTTTGGAGCTAATTGATTTCCTTTCCTTTCACAGAGATGGAAGTGCAGAGAGCCTGCACGTACCGTCTTTCTCAGAAATGTTCTTCCACGCTATGAAATAATTCCCTGACACCAATTAGGCTAGTGGACGAGAATCTTTTCAATTAGAAGGATTTGAGCAGGAAAGGCTCAGCCAGTGGCTTGTGACATTCCTGCTTAAATGCCTGTAGATCTACTTGTAGATCTACCTGTCATACTTTCGCAAATAATTTTGAGATGAAGCGTGAATTAGCAAAGAGGCATCAAATTAGGGGTACTTATAATTCAAGCTCCTGAAAATTCACTGCTAGTATAAAACTAAAATAAGCACATTATTTACTTGATTTCTTTGATTGCAAATTAATTCACCCCTATGTTTAATATTTTAATGATTCATTAATAATTAACCCTTTTTAAGTGATCTCTTATACCTGATGGATTTAAAACTGCCACCACCCCTACATTAATTGCACCTGTCTGTACTGGTGAGCCTAGCAGTTTATTGGAATTCAATCATGATGAAGATGTCCCCTGTCTCAACCCTATATCAATGTCTTACCTGGATGGAGCACTCAACCAGTGCTCAATGGTATCATCTAATACTGTCACCTGTCTCAACCCTACATCAATGTCTTACCTGGATGGAGCACTCAACCAGTGCTCAATAGTATCATCTAATACTGCCAGGGTAGACTTGGTAAGTTTCTGTAAGTCGTACATGGCTTTAGCTAGGTGTGGGTGCATGCGACTGGTTCCTAAGTAAGACGTCAAGTGATTTGGCCGATACGGAACAGCTACTAGTGCTTGTAGTATAACATTAAGCGATTGTTGTCATCGTGACTCGGGTCCTCAGTGGCACCTAGGGGCACAACCCACTCAATCGCAGCAGCACGGCAAGTCATGAATTCAGACTATTGACGTCGTGATCATCGTCCGGGCTGACAGTCGTCATCAATCACGGCGACATAAACCCCTTGCTGGGTTGTAGCGGTGAGAATGACACTATGCCCGCACAATGGTGCCTCGCTACTCCCACCGAGCCCGGTCTGACAGCTCCTATCGGCCAGAACCACCCCTTGCAATTAGGCGAAGAAAGGGCCCTGAATAACGTCAACCACCCATGCACCTGGGCATGGGCTGACAGCCGATAACTTGTTGACATTTATTATGGGCAGGTCTTGTTGATCAGACCATGCTGCCAAGGGTCCAGGAAAAACACTGCCCACGTCTATCCATGAGAAATTGAGTTGACATTAAAGATGATTAGAATTCCTTGGTCACTTTTTTAATACCATGATATCAACTGACATTCATGAATTCCTGAATATCATCCCACATAGTGCTTTATTGAGCCCTACATTGGGTCCCAACTAAGCTTAATGCCTGGTGTAAGGTGTTGGGGGGAGGGGTGGTGATGAGTAAATAGAAAATGTCCCAAAAAAACTACTTATATACCACAAAACTTCAAAAGTATTTATTCAATATCAATGCAGCAATCTTTATGAAAAATAAAAGCTAATTAGAAAATGGATACCTGTCTAAACAAAAAGCCATAACTAATCAGTGCAATTATGAAAACATGACACAAATCCTCTAGTACTGGAGAGCATAAGTGAAACCAACATGTATACAACTCTCATACAGCGCCACCTATTGAGATAGTTAGGCATAATTGCATATAGACACCAGTAGTGTAAACACGGCAAGGTGGAGGGTGGTCTTCTATTAGGGACCACACAGAACCTCTATGTTATACCAGCTCAGAATTGGCAAAATAACGCCAGACCCAACTAACCCCGCCATGGCCCAAGGAACGACTGGGGTATGAGATTTCCGGCAGGACACCGACAGGTTTACTTGCGCGGAACTGGCAGGATGTCAATCAAAACAATTCGCTGTATGTATGTTTCACAGGCGATGACCTCCCTGCAGTAAATGTCAGCTCACTCTCTGATTGGCTGCTGGCCAGGTGAGAGCGGGCATGCGGGATGAAAACACAATCAACAATAACAATGCCACATGATTCTCTCATTACCGTGATCTTTAAGCCTCTGCGAGATGTTTCTAGCTCAGGTTGCACGGGGCTGTCATGTTGAGGCATGAGGGAAATGCAAAAACACACGCCGGTATTGTGGTCCCCTCCAGGAATTAAGGGGGTGGGGGGGGGGGGATAAACAAGACATACTACAGGAGGCTCTCACTGGCAAGATCGCCACCTATTAAGGCACATCATAAATCTTGCAAAAAAACAAACAATGTTTTTTAAGCACTAACAGAGCTTTTTCAAACAGATGACAGCTATGATAATGATGATGATGATGATGATGATGATGATGATGATGATGATGATGATGGTAGTGATGATGATGATGATGATGATGATGAGGATGGTGATGATGATGATGATTATGATGATGATGATGATGATGATGATGATGATGATGATGATGATGATGACAGAAGAAGGAGGAAGATGCATACAACAGAAACACTTAACAGCACTTATTGTCATAGCAAAATTGTACAGAAATAAAAGTAGACATCAGATAATGGTCCGAAAGTGAGAAGAGCACATTTGTGGAATATGTAGATAAATGACTACAGGGACCTGATAACTTTCCCTTCCCGGGGACAGTGCAGACAGTTTATGTAATGCAGCTAAAACTGCCAGCGTTCAGCAGTAATATCATTGGCTATTGTTCTGTTGACTTAGTACGACAGGCTCAGCAGTAACCGAGAGTTACTCCCAGCAATCCTGTGAATGGATGGCCTATGATAAGATCGATGTGTCTGGCACGGCGTTTTTTCTACATCTGTTGGACATTTTTCATTGCCTCCCGTTCATCAAGGGTGGTGGCAAGACAAAAGAGATATCAGGGAGAGAGCTAGAACAATATATCTCCCTACACACAAATGAAGGGTCATTTAGAAATGGAAAGGTTCAGTAGCAAGTGTGCAATACAATCTCACACATTTACATAATCCTTGAAATGTTCAACCTGCTTCTTTGTCAGTGCAATACAAAGGATGTACACAGTCTCCTTCCCAACACACATAAGATATTCCTATTCATTGTCCATGTACAATTTTGGCAATTGGGTGAAAAGTAATTCATATTTCATAAATGAGAATCTAGTGTAACAATTTAAAGACAATTTCTATTATTGATTAGCACTGATGGCCCCACCCCTTTTTTCAGATGCTTCCTCCCAGTGACTTGGGGTAAGGAGGTGAATTTTCACTGGGTACTCTGATTCCCTCCATGGTTAATATCTAGAGCAAAACCCTTATTAGCATCAAAATAGCATAAAACGTGCATGATGTATATTCAAATTCCAAATTGCCATTGATTCCTGTCTTTCAGTTATATAGCTACAGTTACAGCATGTTAGTTCCCCAAGTTCATCGTCCAGGCAAAAGAAGACATACATGTATCGGCCCAAGGGATTTCACAGGCCCAAGGCTATGTATAGCCGGCCTGTCTTGTCTGACTAACACCAACGACTGCGAGGAATAGATGCAAGTCTGTAGTTTTTGGATGTATTGGCCATTTGTAGCCACTAACCTAATAGAAGGCTGTGATGGAGAGAGAGCATTGATTATTGCCTGAGGATAATTCCCTCCAAATCACCAGCGCAATCAAACGGCGCCGCCGTCGCACAGAAAATATGGCACGGCAACACAAAAACGGCTAGCCTCCATCCACCCCCACCCAACCCCACCATCCCGCATTGTCACTTGCAAATCATCAATAGATTTCACTGTGGCAGCGGTGTTGATAAAAATCAGCAATAGCAGTGGCATAATGCGGTTTTCCCTCTCACTCAACCAGTTCAAAGAATGCGAATGAAAAAGGCTGTCATCAAATCTCAATTTGCTGCTCGTGTAACAGGAAGGGTTTTGACGGGATTGTTGCATTACAGAGCGCCTCCCAATTTCCCTGTATTGAACACGCTGGAAGTCCCCGTGCTTATGATTAATACTGAATAGTATTGTGCGAACTCTGATGGAGATTAATACACAGTGTTAATACACAGGCTTGGGCTGGGCTATGTTACAACACTTCCTAATGGTGCCCGCATGGTAAATACCAGCCCTAGGTGCTGTAATACACAATTGCATTGGCTTAATAAGAACCAACATGGTATAATTTAAACTACCATATTCTACTTAATAAGCATACCTAATACAAAGTTGCTCTCTCTCTCTCTCTCTCTCTCTCTCTCTCTCTCTCTCTCTCTCTCTCTCTCTCTCTCTCTCTCTCTCTCTCTCTCTCTCTCTCTCTCTCTCTCTCTCTCTCTCCCTATATATATATATATATATATATATATATATATATATATATATATATATATATATATATATATATATATATATATATATATATATATATATATATATATATATATACACACACAATTCTTAGTAGAGCATTAGTCATATTTGCATGCAGAGACAATTGGCTCATGGGGGATGTTGCGATACACCCTCCCCTGGATGTTTCTCATTAGATAGCGTCATGGGACTCCATACTTAAGAACAGCTCGCCTTGGAACTCCCTATTTGTATAACCAAGTTACCAATGCTCTGCTGATCTGTCAGCCCCAATCTCCCTACTGCATAACAAACCCAGTATTGAATTCTCGCAGGCTGGCAAAGAGCTACCTTCAATCGACAACAACATGAGAAAAAACGAGCGTTACAGGATCTCAGACGTCATTCTTTGTCATATGGCTATCGCGTAAGATGCAATACCATAATGAAATCAGCAAAACTTGTGTGCACTGTTCTCCTGTTTCCGTTCCAGGGAATTGGCATTAACTGGGAGAAATGACTCGCAATTTCTGGCCTCCTTTTCAATTACCGAAACTCTCCGGCGTCCCAAATTGGTGAAATAAGAAACAGATAAAAATGCTACGCGGCGCGTAGATCAGGTTTCAATGATTCTGACACAGTTTTTGCCTAATCAATTTTCCCTGGTACATTTGAGCAAGATTACAATATGCAAATAGACTTTTAAATCTGATTGGGCTGTGTAAATATGCAAATGAGGCCTCATTTGCGTATCTGTTATGCGCCAGGCATTGTAGTTGTGAAGTCAGAATATTTGCCAAGCCTATTTTTCACTATCATTTGATCGCTCATCCGAATTATGCACTGCGATTGGATTAAAATCTCGTTGCATGCATTGGAATGCACGCGGATGATAAAAGCACCTTCTCCCGCTATTGTCACGTTAACCCCACTTTGCATATAATTACAGATGAATGGAATTAAGTAGCAATGCAGGCCGCATCTATTCAATGATGAATTGAATACCGAATTCATCCACTGAATGTGAGGATGCTATCAATGTTAAAAGCTTCCGGAGATTGTAACTCCTCTTTTGAGCGGTATGCTCATCTTTAACATTAAACTAACGTATACAATATGCTAACAGATATCTTTGTTCAGAGACTGGAATACACAAATCATTAGCAAAACTGAATAGCATAGATGGCTGGCCAGGAATTTGTGGTTTCTTCATTGATCCTTTCATGCCCAAATTTTCCTTGTGATATTCTCTATAGAAAATACCTCTAAGGAAGTTGTTTCGGAAAGGATTAATTGTTGACTTACAAATAAAGTGAAGACGTCTAATATGGATGAAATCATGCAACGCTTAGTATGGTTAGGATAGCAGATGGACAAAGTGACAGTGAAGTGCTATTGTATACCCACCCTGGATAGGCTGAAGATTTGTCTGGAATATGGGTGGGGAGTTTTTGATGTTTGACAGCTGAAGTCTATGACGAGGTTACTATAACAAACGTGATAGTGTGGTGGGAAATACAGAAAGCTGCTGGAGACAGTCGTAGGTTTCGGGAGGTCAAGAATAAACACACACATGTACATCCGCCCAAAAACACAGACACACAAACATTTGAATTCTTGTTTCCTCTTTTTTAGATGAATGATAAAATGGCCACACAAGTCGGTACACAAAATGATACAATAAAATCATAGCTAAAAGTATGGCCGCAAGTTAATGAAATACACATCTTTTCTCTAGGGTCTACGAAGTCATCTTTTCACTCTATCTGAACAAAATGATACAATAAAATCATAGCTAAAAGTATGGCCGCAAGTTAATGAAATACACATCTTTTCTCTAGGGTCTACGAAGTCATCTTTTCACTCTATCTGAACAAAATGATACAATAAAATCATAGCTAAAAGTATGGCTGCAAGTTAATGAAATATACATCTTTTCTCTAGGGTCTACAAAGTCATCTTTTCACTCTATCTGAACAAAATGATACAATAAAATCATAGCTAAAAGTATGGCTGCAAGTTAATGAAATATACATCTTTTCTCTAGGGTCTACAAAGTCATCTTTTCACTCTATCTGAACAAAATGATACAATAAAATCATAGCTAAAAGTATGGCTGCAAGTTAATGAAATATACATCTTTTCAATCTATCTCATCAAAGATGGCTTGAATTCCAAGAGGCCTGTGAGATATCATGAGATAATGAATTTTTGTTTAGAATTTTTTTGTAATTTGAGCCAATGATCAAAGAAATCCCAAAGAAATTTTATAAATTTGGGGTATCTAAACTATTTCTCGCACTAGAATTTTCTGTACTCCATCAGGGACATCGCTATTCATTTTGCATGCTGTGCACTGCTCTGTTTGCGCTCTGATGGCCCGCCACAAAGCCTTTGTTAATTTGCAGTAATGTATTGTAATGCGCTCTCTGTCCACTCGGGGGATTTGGCAAATTCCTTCACTAATCTTCCTCATATCATAATTTGGGGCGAGGGGAGAGGAGGGGGGGGGGCACGACTGATCTATTAGTCTCGCAATCCACGACTACGTTTGCCCTCTATCCACTACACACAAATTCAATCAATCCCACACCGATGTCTCATTTCGGGATGGCATTTTCTAACTGGCAAATTGG
The DNA here is from genome assembly GCA_963942565.1 of Maea johnstoni. Classification (NCBI taxonomy): domain Eukaryota; kingdom Metazoa; phylum Annelida; class Polychaeta; order Spionida; family Magelonidae; genus Maea; species Maea johnstoni. The sequence continues at coordinate 23,184,126 of OZ012686.1, forward strand.
AGCGATGCCTTAAGGCTCTGTCTTCTTGCTTCTCACTGTGAACCCAGGGTTGGTTGCACGGGCCGAATATTCATAAAAACGTCAATTTTGCTCTGTTTCTATAGGCTGGATTAATGAGGGCATGGCCTCTTGACGGTAGAATTTTCCATAACCCTCTTGCCCTCGAGATACATAGTACTAAACTGCAGCAACAAATTACAGTTCACAACCTCCGGGTAATATAATGAGCTACTTATTCTCAATGGCCTGTCCAGGATATTTCACCACTTTCTTCTTAAAAAAACAGAGATGCACAAAACATTGTTATTAAACTCCAAAAGTGAAATGATTCATGCTTTCTTAAGATCTCAACTACCATTTCTTTATTCATCTATCATCATCATCATCATCATCATCATCATCATCATCATCATCATCATAACACACATCATCATCAACCACGCAATCATCAATATCTTTCTCTTCTCCTCATTCCTTATTGTCATCATTATATTATCTTCATCATCATCTTCCTCATCTTCCTCATCTTCCTCATCATCACCATCATCATCATCATCATCATCATCATCACATTCATCCCCTAACAATGCAATTATTGGAGGGTCATTCATGTATTTATTTTCTTGCATGAGCCAATGCACTTCTGATCACCATCATTTCTTTTGATCTTTGTCATTTTTATTTTCATTTTCCACATCAGTAGCTCAGTTCTTTATCCAATAAATCACTCAGGATGCCCATCCGCCAGCATATCAGCTCACAATGATACTCTGGACATGGAGAGAGATAGACTTAAAGACGTATCAATGCCTTGGCACACACTTTACATGGTCCCCTTTACCCTCAATCAAACCATAGGCAAAGGTATCTCTTTAACTGTTAGAAGGTTGCACCAGGGTGAGATTGATACTATTGTATATAATGTGCAATAAAAGTGCAACAGTGTAACTGTTGGACAACTCCTTATCATTCACCATTTGATAGATACAAAGCTATATTGCCGAGTTGAGTTTCAAAGATACATGATCACAACTGTAATTTTAACCCTCTTTTCTTGAAACAAGCAGAATACTCACAACGCTATCTAAGACCAATCAATGTACACAAGTACAGGATGAAGTCACCACGCCCCTCCCCCTAAACATCACAGTGAGAAAAGTCACAGCCAGAGACCAGATAGTAGTGTAAACCTCATAAGCAACTGATCGCATACCAGAGATATTTGTGGTTACGGAACAAATCGGTGTAGTTATTGTTCCCATTCCATACAGATGCTATCCCATGATAAACTGACTTGCCTGCATGATATCTCAATCTCTCTTACTGAATGCGATACTCTAAAAGTAATAAACAAAGCTTTATCGCAAACCAAATCACCCAGACCTAACTTCCTAAGAGAAATGGCACGCAACTTGAAAATGCCGATTTTCTTTTTTGGTTTAGGACGTTATGGGATGTGACTCTTCAGTCAAGAAGGTAGCAAAGGCAACAGCTCCTGTGTGAGATGTTTTTTTTCTAATCGAGAGTTCGCGCCGTATGTTATTTCTCCCTAATGGACGTGTGGTTTCGATGTCTCGTCTTTCTGACACTGCAAACCTGGCACCTTCCACCCTGGGAGATGAGCCAACGGGCTCGGTGTGAGGGTCCCCAAATTGCTTCATACGGAGATGCCATCCGATGACCTCTGATTTGACCTCTGATCTCCATAGCAACCAACACAGCATCCAGCAAAATCCCACAATTCTCCTCCACACCAGTCTGTGGTTGGGCGCAGAAAATTGCTTCAAATCTATTTTATGAAATCCGATCTTGAAAGTGATTAAAAGTGAAATTATTGCAAGTAGGCAGGGACATAGTTGAAGTGGAGGCTGTAATCTATATGTGGTTGTGCAGGTTTTTGCTCCATTAGACAGAAGCAGTTTTGACAAGGCGAGTCACGCTGAAGTCGGAATCGCTTATGAGAAGTGACAGCCCACCGTATCACTGCTCAAGTAGCGCTCAAATACTCATTGAGGGCATGGGACTTTATGACCACGCAGCGGTCCCCATCTCCGCTATCTCCTGCTAGCAATAACAAGGGTATCACTAACCCCATCTCCCTTGCTCTAGAAGTCAGAATCAATTACGCCACATTGTGAAACTATATATAAATCTACGAGGGACACTGAAGGAAAGATATTAGTCTAGCTTGCTCTAGGAATGACAAGAATGCAGTAGAGTATGGTCACACGACTGATCGGATCTGTTGTGAGGATTTTTCAAGCATCATTTGAACTTAGACTTTCAAGTCAATTTAAAGGTCAAGAATCACTTCAGTTTGTTTTGAATGATGAATGCTTTTCAAAAATGATATTGTGTGTACAAGAACCCTATAAATCTAAAACTAAGATGCATGCCATTGGAGAAATTGATGCTGTTGATGATGATGATGATGATGATGATGATGATGAAGACAATACTAAAAATGATGATAACGACGGTGATGATGATGACGTCAATGATGATAGCTATGACGATGATCATGAAGATGATAACAGTGGTGATGATGATGATGATGATGGTGATGAAGATGATGATGCTGATGCTGATGACGACAACAATGATAACGATGATGATGATGATGATGCAGATGATGCTGCTGCTGCTGCTGCTGATGATGATGATGATGATGATTATGATGATGATGATGATGAAGACAATACTAAAAATGATGATAACGACGGTGATGATGATGACGTCAACGATGATAGCTATGACGATGATCATGAAGATGATAACAGTGGTGATGATGATGATGATGATGATGATGATGCAGATGATGATGATGCTGATAATAATGATGCTGCTGCTGAAGATGGCAAAAACAATGACAATATACCATGTGAGGTGAAGCGGCCGTAGATGATGGATGAAGCTAATCAAGCTGCCGTTATTTCCCCAAAGGTCGGCCTCCGAGAAGAGCGCGCCGAGGAAGGCTGGGATCGGGCGGCGTTCATCCCGGACGATGAGACAGGTAGATGTGCATTATGCTTATGAACCCCAGTCTCCAGGGACTCTGAACCATGACATCCCCATCAATCCTTAACATGCACACTGGCACTTCCTCAAATTGCCTGCCAAGTTCACATATTAATTAAATCTAACCATATGCACATAGCATACTAATTCCTGGGCATGAATAATTAAATTCTAACCACGATACACTGACTTTAGGGTAAGCATTGCATCATCACTTAAAGCAGTTCATCTAGCGCATGGAATTTCTGCTAGTTTAAGTCTGCGTTCATCTTTAACTTTATTGTCCCATTTAAAGTTTAGAATACATAAACTCACAATTAGCCTATACTTTTACCTTGAAACTATTTAACCACTCCCCTTCACCCATAATACATGTACAAGATTTTGCATTGACTTAGTTTTGCATAATTGGGGTAAGTAGCTAAGTGAAATATGTATTACCCAGGTATGTGTCAGTATCACTGAACTTCTCATTAACTTTATGACCTACATCCGCTAAGAATTCAATTAATACATGACCTTGAAAAATAATTGATTATTTATGGATGTTCTAGTTAATATTGGAAAACAATGAATTAAATGTTCTACCTCTTGCACAGTCTGTTCTTCTTTCCCCTCCTACCCATCCCTGCTCATTTATTTAACTATATCTGAGAGCATTAAATTGCCATAATAAATTTTAGGTTATGTTATGTCCAGTATGGCCAGAGGCATTCTGGAGCATAGGGCATGGTCTGAGGACAGGGACTTCTTAACCCAAAGAAACCCCTAGAAATACCCCTGACCCTCTAGAGTAACCTTGAACCCCTAACCTTGAACATATGGTGGACATTTATGAGAAAAAGTAATTGATCAAATATTTCAAATATTCAATTACCATCTTTTGTCACAGGACATGTTATAGACTGTCTCAACCTCAAAAAGCTTGATGGATAATAAGTTAATTAGTCTGTCAATAGTTACCGGAGTCTCCAATAGGGGAATGACTTTCCGTAACTATAACCACATTATATTAAGTCATTTGAGGTTACAGCTTTACAGGATTGGAGATATTATACATCAAGGAAAGCATAATTCAACTTCAACTCAAGAAAAATATTTTTTTTTCAGATGTAGAATGAATACACATATTGCTCAAAGCATTTATTTTGCATGAAAGTATTTGTATGTGCATTTTAGTACATCTGGGCAAGAAAGAGTTAAAGTTACTTATCCTAAGCAATAACCAACAGACAGAACTTCCTTAAAATATATATCAAAATGTATTAATATTTTATTTCGAAAGGTGCTAAAGCTTACTGAATGCAATAAGAGGACAAGTGTTGCTATATAGTATGCAGAAAAGCAGAAGTACTGATCTGTTTCTAAAGCAGTTATTCACGTACATGCCATCTTTCTTGACAGTGAGAGTTACAGACAGCATACTGAGTCAAAACATTCCCAGAAAGCAAAAAAAACTCTGCAGAAATCTCAAAACATGAACAATTTGAATTGAGTTTCGTGTTCATTCCGTCAAGAGGGGCCGCTTTGGCCATATGCCGACAGTGCCCTGAAACATGTCTTAGGAAGAGAACATGTCCAATTAGGAGAGATGTGGTGAGAGGGGGGGGGGGGCGACTAGGCCCTACAAACATTCAATCCTCTCCTCCTGCAGGTCCCACCGACCATCATTAGATTAGGATGCGGCCAGAGTAAAACCTGAGAGCTGAACAAATACTCGCTGCTCCCTGCGCGCAATTAACAAGGCAATATTGGGCGCTGAGATGTTGGCGAGATTAGGCAGTGACAGAGGCTACAAACAGACACGGTAAATACTTTTAGCAGATGGAGCGAGTGCTGCTTCTCATTTGTGAGGAGATTGCAAAAAGGCGCTCGGCTGATCGTGGTTGATGCTTGAATTTTAAAGAGCCTATTTCCATACAAGAGAGGATGTGGTGTCCTTTCTATCTATATTATATTAGAGCTTACTTCTATGGAAGGATCTGAAGGTTAAGGGGGTGTCTTCAAATGAAATCTGAGAAAAATCATAAATTCTCGACATCAGGTTGGTTGGTTTAAGTATGCACCCCTTCCTTTTACCCCTCTCACCGACCCCCTCCAAGACATGTCTGAATGAATTTTCAAGCCAAAACCTGCCTTTGCCTACTTACAATGCCTGCCAGCACACAGCATGTTATGAGGCAGTCAGAATGCATTGGCAGCATATGAAATGAACTACAGATATTAACGAGTGCACCATGCTGAAACATACATCATTCTTGAAATAGCTGAAGAGTGTAAAATAACCACATAAGTGAACTTGACAAGCAATCTTTTCAATAAAAAATATTTTCTAACAAACACTTAGGAATGGAATATGTGAGAACAAACGGCAAAAAGTGATAAAAGATCAAATGCAATTATCTTCATTAATTGAATATTGACTGAATTAAATTCACTCAATTTTTAAAACTTAGATATATGAGCTTTGAAAGGGTTGAGAACATCTGAATTTGATTCAAAATGTTGATAAAATCTACCAAAATATGCAAGACTATTATTTGACAAGAAAAAAATCAACAAATGGAAGTGAAGTGAGAGAAACGGGTTATTGAAATGTTTGACCTTCTAAAAATCAATGTTTCAGAATTTGGTATTAATAATTAAAACATTAAGTCTCAGAATAATATGTAGATAATTATACAAATGTATGCACTAAATGAAAATATGGAGGCTGCTAAGGTGAATGGTTTCCATGTGCACACTCCTGTTTAAGCATTCTGCTTTCAAAATGTCAAAGTTAAAAACAATCTTTCATATCTAAATTTCTGAATATGATAGGTATCCAAAACAATCGCCACTACTATTGTTTGAGTAGATAAGCTCAGTTTGCGCTATTCAAGACTGATTTCCCAGGATGCATCACTGCCCAGCCATGGAGATATCCAATTGTCAGGGAAGTCCCACTATACCTCTCCCTCTCTCTCTCTCTCTCCCCCCCCCTCCCTCCTTCCCTCTCTCCCCCTCTCTCTCTCTCTCTCTCTCTCTCTCTCTCTCTCTCTCTCTCTCTCTCTCTCTCTCTCTCTCTCTCTCTCTCTCTCTCTCTCTCTCTCTCTCTCTCTCTCTCTCTCTCTCTCTCTCTCTCTCTCTCTCTCTCTCTCTCTCTCTCTCTCTCTCTCTCTCTCTCTCTCTCTCCCCCTGAGGACACACAGGGTCATCTCACCCCGAAATCAATAATTCATATCCATAACTCGCCACCCTGAATAGGGCCAATGCCATCTTGGGGACCCTGTACCAATAACAAGCCTGCCACTCTAGTGTGGACACAATTATGCCCATATAAGGCTGACTATTACGCTTTGTTTTTAGTAGAGTAGAATTTAAAGCTGACTACTATGCCGTGTTATTATTAGTGTAGTAAAGTCAACAATATTAGTTATTGGTGTATCACAATATCTAAGTGATACCATATTTATACATCCCTTTGGGGCTGGTCAGAGTTAATGGATTGATTTTCATATGTGTTGATTGGACACTTGTGGTAATTGACGCTATACTTGATTACCAATATTTGCTCAACTTGGTGGAATCTATTGCAATCGGCGCTTTCTATTGTTGCGGTACACTTCTGTAGCATCATCATTGTATTGTGTATGTATGAAAACCAATACAAAATAGTCATAACCCTTTTTTGGTCTCGTTTATCAAAATTTCACTCTTAAACCTATTTTCTATTTGGTTTTCAGAAGACTTAATCGTCATTATTCAAACCACAGCATTATCATCATCATCATCTTTATAATAATGAAAATAATAAACATGACAATAAAAAAAAAAAATAATAATAATAATAATACCAATAATAATGATAATAATAACAATAATAATAATAATAATAATAATAATAATACCAATAATAATAACAATGATCATTATGGTAATCATTAATTTTTCTTAAATACTAAGGCTAGCCGTGGTAGAGGGAAACCACCACCTAACCCAGAGTCACTGTCATCTTTCCTCACCATAATACCTGAGCATGCCATATCGAAACCCCCCAAACGTGAGAGACGAGCAAGAAATCTGTTGTAATCTGTAAAAAATACACTGTCAACTGAATGATACATGGATGTCATTACTACTACAATCTACCCCCCTCGAGAGGAGCGGCAGCGGAGGTCCCTGAATATGAGTTGTTTGTGGTTGTTGACGAAAGGCATGCTGGGGGTTGTTGTACTGCTTGGGTAGCGGCAGCTGCGTAGGTGGCGCTGCGGTCACCATGTGCTGCTGGGGTACAGCGAGGCGGGGCGCGGCGAAGACGTGGGCGCAGGGGTGTAGTAATCCCTCGGACCGCCCCCTGGTGGGTAGTCCCTACCATTGAGGTCAGACATTGTAGTGCCCCTTGGAGAGTAACTTATCGATCCATTTGCAAGCATCTGAAATAGATAAGATACATTGTCAATATCAATAAATACTATGAAATCTATGCTGATGTCCATTCCTGAAACTTACATTGCATAATTAAGCACATTTCCTAAATTCCAATTTTACATGAGGAGTGCAAAGAGAAAGTTTTACGATAGTATCTTTTACTCAAACCCTATGCTATACCTATAAATTTTGGAAAAATAAATAGAAGTGTTAGTTTACGATTGACCATCCTCCCTCTAAACCCTTTCATGCCTTTACAGCAAAAATCTCCGGAAAGTTTTGGTGATATTTCTCTATCAAAAGAAATATTTAGAAAATATTTGCAGGAGAATTATTCATCCGACCTTTACCTACAACTCTCCTTCAAATATTTTGCAAATCTATGCTTCATTCCAAAGTTATATTACAAAGTATGACAGGTCCAGACAACAATACTGCACTCACTGTAGAGTCAGCTCGAAGCATAAATGGGTTAAACCTAATGCACACATCCTAGTCACCTTCTGATGGACTGAAGGATTCCATCAAGTGATACCTATCATATACCTAGCCTGTCAGAGACAGGAAAACACACGGAGCACTGCTGGGTGCTGCACAGATCAGTATCAACCAATCACAGGCCGCTGATCGCCTCCAGACTGACAGCAGGAAACATGAGGAGTAAGGATTGCTATTGAGTAACAGACATGGCAGCGATGCCAGAGAGAGGTATTGCAGCGTGGTGTGAAAAGACCCTTGGAATACAATTACAATTTATGCCACACAGATAGTGCGCTTCACAGGGGTCCTCCTGTTGACTCAGCGTCAATAGGCCATGAATGCAATATGTACTGGTAAAGTACACTTCAATTAGAGCAGCGCCAAGCCCACCTTAACCCACACAATACACACTAAGGCAAGCGACAGGTACACAACTTCAGGGGAGGGGGTTCATTTTGCCAATTACTATACATAACTAAGTGGGAGAATCAACAGATCTCCAATTAGCGAGTTTATTTTGTGCAGGATAGACCTATCATAAAATACCTATAGATAGGGGAATGTACACATTCCAAGGTAGGGGTTTATTTTGTAATTTTCAAAATGTTTCATTTTACATACACAATATATGAACTCAGGTTATATACTGATTTAAGAAAAGATTTTTCTTGTGGATGGCTCTGGACACTTCAGTTAGGCCAGAGAGGTCTATTTAATCAACGTCTCTGGTTAGGCCAAGATATGACAGTGATAAGGTAAGGGCCAAATTGTGAGAAAATTAAGATATATATTACATTCATGCCAAGATAAAGGTGCACAGATTGGGCAGGATTTTCCTTGTACATACATCCATACATGTAGGTATGCAATCTACAAACAAGGCTTCCAAAGTGGGTATGTGTAGTATGGTAGTCAGTACACACACTGCGGTATGGAATGGCGCCAGACTGCAGCAGGTCTGCTAAAGGTGCAAGAAGCTCGTTATTACCTGAATACACAGGTAAATAGTTTAGATAACCACAAAAGATGCGGCTAATTGTAGGCGTGCAATTTCAATAGCCTCGCTGAGGCAAGGATGAAAGCAATGGGTTTACCACCCAAGTGAGAAGCTTTCTATAAACAAGTCCTCTTCCGGGGGTAAAAAACGCCCCGAATATCAGGGACAAGCATCTGTGTACATAAGTGGGGACTAGTACCTTCATTCTCCACATAATAGGCAGCAATGAAGTTGTTTAGAGAGGGATCTATTTGCTTAACTCCATACAAGCTTGCTGCAAGCACTGGGGGTCTAGTACAACTTATTCACATACCACATATTTGAAGATTTCATGATGCAATTACATGTATTTCAATGAAGGCCCTACCTCCTCAGCTAACAGAATTTAATCTTTGACTTTCTCCTGAAATAATACTTTAGTATAAAAGATGACCAAAAATGTTGGACAAGTACTTGTATCATCAACAGGTCCAATCCGTCTTCTTTCTTAATATGATAATTAGGGAAGGAAAATATAGAAATCAGTGAAATAGAATTTGTTGCACACTTGCCATCATCAAGTTTTTTTTTACTTTCCCCATTTATACACTTACCACATCCATACAGTCCAGATGCTTCTGAGATAAGTACTGCTAACTTGCTAAGGTAATACGTAACTGTCGTATCTTGGCTCAAAGATAAATCACGTTTTAGAAATACATTATGTTATCTCCAGCAAAATATAGATTATGAGCAACAAGTACTTCAATGCACTTAACCCGGCATAAAAACACAACAAAAACATGTCATCATCCTTTTCATACGGAGCTCAATCTCCCTTTGTGTGAACCTAATGTGCCAGTCAGATAAAAACTTGATAAGTCCTTCAAGTAACAGTATGATTGCTTCTATTCACATGACAGTCCCCTTTTGACCTGAACTCAATAGCTTAATTGTAATAATCCATTGTGCACCTAGATAAGCTTTAATGGTATTGGAGCACTACAATGCATCATTATTCTAACTGGTGAAGCAGAACCATTTGGTGTGTGTGGATAATTCCCAATAAGGATCAAGTTGTAAAATGAGAGATGTATAAGATGATGATTGCATGATAACTATTAGGCTCCTACTCCCTAAGAAGTTCCCTTCTGTGTTGATCAAGCAGTGTGGTGTAGTACCAGAGATGGTAGATAGACGGCACCACTTGGTCCTCCTATCTCTAGAGGTTTCACTCAAACTACCTACTTATGTATGTCTGGGGGTATACTAGGCTCCTACTCCCTAAAAAGTTCCCTTCTGTGTTGACCAAGCAGTGTGGTGTAGTACCAGCAATGGTAGATAGATGGCACCACCTGCTCCTCCCATCTCTAGGTTTCACTCAAACTAAGTCTCTCCTCACCCGGTGACATAAATGTGAACTTATTTGGCTACTCTGGCCACCTTGACCATTTGATGCCTGGTATTAGAAAAAAACTACCAGATAAAATAATCATGACAGCCTGGAAATCTAGGCTGTTTTAGAGTTTTAGATGGTTTTCAAAAATCTTTGCGTTCTTGTGCATTGGGCAAAAGAAGCCCCAGCATCAGAAGGGTTATAAGCAATTGAAGATAAAGAATTGTGTCTAGTATGTTATTTAGTTTTACTCTTCAACGCTGAAGTCAAGTTCAGTCAAGTTTCATAGAACCTGCTCATGCTTAGTGTTCCCATTGAAAGGCATTGCCGGAATGCAGGAAACAACTTGGTTAACCCATTCATGCCTGGATATCTACTTGTGACCAGTGTCGCCTGGACCTGTTCTACTTAACCCTCATGCTGCTGGTGGCCAATTTGCCCAATACAAAATGATGCAAAAATCCTGAAAAATGACTGAAACCCTGGCACATGGGTACTCATCTGACAGTACTTAGCGAGAGCTATCCAATGAGTACCAACATGACAGGGTTTAGATGGTTTTAAAAAAATATTTGTGTTTTTGTACTTTGAACAAAGGTATTAGCATTGGACAGGTTAAGAAAATTACTTTGAAATTAAGCAAAGACTTCTGGATGAACAATCCTCCATCGAAAGGTTTCTAAATATATATATATTGCTAATGTTAGAGAGATATCACTAAAATAGTCAGGCTGTTTTGGGTGCCACACAGGCATGAATGGGTTTAATAATTCTAGGTTGTGCAGCAATTTATCTTTTCTTCTTTGAATATTATTTAAAAAGATGCTCTCGTTAAGAATATATTATTGAAATAGCTGCTGCTAGGCCATCTTGGGCTAATGCATAGATTTTTTTGTCACTTTTTCTACAATATTGAATGAATTTCATTAAAACTTAGTCAGGGCTTGAGGTAGTAATATTGCATAGGGTTAAACTTCAGGCTGCACCTGGCCTATAGAAAGAGGGTTTATATAGTGCAAACGCCCAGCAGGAATTAGGAGTTCAATTGATGTCCTTCCAAGTTTATCACATAAAATGCCCCTTTTTACCTAACACTCATGTTGGTTTTCACTGAAATTCACGCTATGAAATACACAATTAACCCACACATATCTTACCACTTAAATAAACATTTGTGCGACTATGAGAGGCTCCTAAGTGCCTTGAGGCTTCAAAGGCAGGTTGGGAGGGCATATTATTATGTTTGAACCTTCTAGCTACTTTTAGCATCAATTCTCTAAAAGGAATACCATGATTTTCAGAAGTAGCTCAAGAAAAATGTGAATCATTCAACCTACATTGAAGTGGTTTGTGTAAGGTATTGAACACAAGCAACCTCTCTGTCTGTCTGTCTGTCTAACTGTCTCGATCTGCCCCTCTCTCTCTCCTTGACTCTCTCTCTCTTGACTCTCTCTCTGTCTGTCTCTGTCTGTCTGTCTGTCTGTCTGTCTGTCTCTATTCTCTCTCTCTCTCTCTCTCTCTCTCTCTCTCTCTCTCTCTCTCTCTCTCTCTCTCTCTCTCTCTCTCTCTCTCTCTCTCTCTCTCTCTCTCTCTCTCTCTCCTTTCTATGTAAAAATGTACTAGGTATCTTACTGATATCAATGCACTTAGGAAATCAATTATTTTTAAATACTATGCTCATTGGATAATCGATGAACCCCCTAAGGGCAAATAGAGTGTTATGATCAGGACAATACCACCTGTCAAATATAACATCTTCATTTGTGGCCTCAAGGTGTAAGTAAGAAGCTGACAGACAGGTAGACAGTGTGCCTTATCAATAACATAACACAGGTACGGACAGCTGAATCACAGTTCAGACTCAGAGTTCAACATCTTGACATGCTTCCCTTTGGCGGAGATGTTGTCAATTGTCAGTGTCCGACATCACATACTCAGACCTGACACCGGGGCATCTAGACCGTCCAGGCTGTGTCCAGGATCCTTAAGTGACCCATGCAAACATCTGGGAAGTTGACCTCAGTCTGAACTCCAGCGCTACCCGAAACCAGAGACAAACAGACATGTCTTCATGTCCCCACCGCAGAAACATATTGCATTGTAATAATAACAATGCATTGATCATTCGGGATGTTTTTTAATCTAGTGGTTCCCAAAGCAGAACACCATGGCTTGATATGTAACATCTTAAATTCTGAATACCATTGTAGTGTCAAGGAAAATGGTGGGGGAGGATTTCAATGTAGTGGGGAGGGTTCAATTTCTGTCAGCATTTTCAAAGAGGCTGGGGTGTGGTTTGTTTATCATGGTATATTTTCCATCAAGTACTCAGAGAAAATCTTCTCGAACCTCCTCTGCATTTGCAGATGAGGTGCAGAGAGGGGGTTGAGGGGAGGGTGGGGGGGGGGGGGGGGGCTGTCTGTAATCAAATAAGCAATATGACTTGCAGTTGAATATCAGAAATGAGTCCACCAAATACCCTCTGTATCCACAATTGATATGTGATAAACAACCCTGAGTGCAACCCACATGATACATCTTGAAACTGACATTATTATTCAACTCTCCAAAGGCCAGTTCATCAGGGGGGTTCCTGTCCTCTATTTGAGAGTCTCTCAACCCCAATTTGAGGGGTTTTCACCCCCAAATGCCTAATGATAAAAATGTTGCTTCTATAGATCAATAATCAGGGCATCAGCACAAAAAATGCTAAGAAATCAATATTTTATTCATCAAGCTGATATTGAGGTGTCGTAACCCGAACCTGCTGACCCTAATGAGCGCAATGATTGATGTAACAATGAGGACGACCTTATCCTATTGTTCTCCGACTGGCAGCACCAGCGGGGGTCCTGCATCTTGAGTTATGTCCCCTATAGGACCACGATGAACGCTGCGATAACCCCTAAATCATACCAAAGGCCATCGAGGAGGCCAGTGATCACCCATCGCACCGCATTCGTAAATAAACTCATCTCATTGGCCATACCCGCTGTCAACCGGGTACCCCTAGACAACCCATGTGGGGGATGAGATCCTGTTTGTTCGCGATAAAGCTATTATCTCCCTTGCTCACAAAGATGCCTCGGGGTCTCCCCTAATAGGGCTGATCGCAAAGTGGCAGAGTTTTTATCAGGCATTCAACAGAGATGTGATGACGAATGTTTTCCGACAGAGGGTGTCTTCCGCCTATCCTAGGGGGCACTATCAAAATATGACAGCGGCGAAGTCAAAAAGATGGCAGGGATGGATTAGTACATCTGAGGGTATGGGAAACACAGACGGCAGATAGTGGAATGTGACCTCTAGGTATGCTGGCTTAGAAATTCCAGCACAGAACTAACAAGGTTTATTTTCTCATGATTCAATGATATCTAGCGGAATATTATATGAAATAAATTTAAGAAAAATACAGTGGGTGGCAGGCACTGAACTGATAAATCCGATGCCAGGGGGAGGGAGAAAAAACAATGTACAATCTTCATAGATGAATGGTGTATGAGCATATTTTTTAAAAAAAATTGACATAAAAACAACTGAATTATATTCTAATTAAAATATATCTAATACCCTTATCAAAACATATATGCTTATTACCATGAAAAATTGTTTTAAACAGAAAGACACTCCATAAAATGTTAGATTACCTAATGACAATGAGTGTAAAAATAATCATCAGAAATTATGCATCTTTCAGTAAATATATAGGCACCTTTAAAAGGAAATGCCATTTATATCCTACCAATCTTAGCTCCACTTCAGATATCTTGCCTATTCAAGTTTAATTTCTAAGTAGTTTTCATAAGAATCTAATATCCAGATGAGCTTAAGCCCTGAGTAAGTTAACCACTCACCTTCTTGTAACCCACTACATCCATTATAGAATTACAGAACTTGTGAGAGAAAATTCCAACCTTGATTAGTGATTCAGCCAATGCAAGCTATATCGGCAGCTTCAAGAACTCAACACCTGAACAAGACACACACAGCCTTTGAGAATGTTGTTACTTGTGTACACAGTACCACCTGAACAGTGTAAAGATGATTGTCAAACCCACATGATTGCCCCCTTCCCTTATGGGCTTGGCTGTAGGTAAACTTCTCTATATCCTGTTGGGGGAGTTCCCTGCACGTTAATGTGATTCCTACTTCATTTGTGGTATGCAGAGGGCTGAGAGCAGAGGCATGCACTCTCTCTCTCTCTCTCTCTCTCTCTCTCTCTCTCTCTCTCTCTCTCTCTCTCTCTCACTCTCTCTCTCTCTCTCTCTCTCTCTCTCTCTCTCTCTCTCTCTCTCTCTCGCTCTCTCTCACTCCCTTCCTCCCTCTCTTACTCTCTCTCTCTCTCTCTCTCTCTCTCTCTCTCTCTCTCTCTCTCTCTCTCTCTCTCTCTCTCTCTCTCTCTCTCTCTCTCCTCTCTCTCTCTCCTGATGGAAAAATTTTCAGGAGAAATCAAAGATTTTTTATTTTATTTCAAATATTCCTTTGCATTCTCTATGATTTGAGATAGATCCACTATGACTCTGGAGACCACATGGTTATATTTGTCTCAATATCATACATTGATGACATCATAAACCCCATTCCACAAAACTACATCACTTCTAGAGTCTGCTATCTGGTTATTTTGGTCAGAACTAATAAAATTCTTCAGTACCTTGCTAACTATATTGCAGGAATGGGAAACACCTGAGGGTGGCATATCTCACTTAACCAAATATAAATCAATTCAGGAAACAATTCAGGAAGTGTAAGAAGCTTGTTCAAGAAATAAATCTTTCGAGAAAATATGAGGAGCTAATTTGGTTGTAAAATGGTGAATAAGCGAGCAAATAGAGTTGCTGGCCTCCCACATCCTGTAGCCATGGAGTGGTGGACGTCATGCACCCATCACTACCTGGCTGAGGAGGAGCAATATATCACCCTACCCTACCTGTGATAGCACACCTGAGCTCAACCTCACACCTTTCATCTTTGATGTTTAAGGAGACCTGTCAATCATCTACGTCTTGAATATACCACTGTGCCGTATCAAAAGCTTGGTGTAGATCCATCAGGGCTTTGAAATATATGGCTGCAAACACCACAGAAGTGAAGCTATTGGAGGCTGAGATTATGATCAAAAAGCAGGTTTATGGAGGTTTAACCCCTTTATCCTCAGGGTGCAAGAGGATCAGCCTAATAAAGATAGTCTTGCCTTGCTGGAAAAAGTGTTGTTGTTTTTCAGCTCACAACTTTCATAAATTTCCATATTTTGATATACCAAACTACTCATAAATGCAAATGTTTTCTGTTATATATTATTTATCTATAATTTTCTAATCATTGCGCAGTTAGAAAATCACCCTATTTCGAGGGCATTTATCCAGGGCATTCGGGTTGTTCAGGGTATTTCAAAGGGTTAATGGAGTATTAATAAACAACTTCCTTTTCCTTCCCTGCACTGGGTCAGGGTCACTCTTTACACTTCATGATCTAAATTACCCATTCTAAAAACTGATTTAATCTACCTCAATCTACAGAATTTTTCTGAATAACTCTATATCCTATACTTTTTAAAATTGAATAAAGACTCTTTAAATAACACTAGGGACTGAATATCTTCAGTTTCAGAAATGTATTAGACTTTTTATTCTTTCACCGTAGGTGGAACCACAGGTATCCATTTCTTTGTGTACTTCCATTTGGATTGATGTAATCAATTTCAGAAACCTGACATAACTCAGTTGTACTGATCTCATTTCATCGTGATAAAAATCACTTAAATCTTCTATCATTGCGCTTGTGTGAGATGTAAACGACATTTCCTGTTTTTCTGGGATGCGCAAAATGACGACACTGTGTGAAAAACCTCGGTGACAGGAAATGTCTCTGATATCAATAGCACTATCACAATACTAGTCCTAATCCAATTACTCCCGTAACTTTTCTCTCAGCACTGCCTGTAGGGGACCTCCAGTACCCCTTTTCCCATGAGCCTGACTGGATCTCAAATCACCACAGCTATGTAGTATATACCCTGATTCCTTTTCATTGAGATGCAAAAACTGCAAAATATCATTTAGGAAAAATATATCCAAATCTACTGCTGACTGGCCCAGTGTTCTACCCATGACGAGATGGAGACAGGACCACAATGAAGCAATTACTACATATAAGTCTCGATTTTCATCGCTATGAAAGTGTTAGTGATGTGGTGATGGGTCGTAGGTGCCTGACGTGTCGACTTCTCAACCTCCCCTTAACCCTTATGCTGGTGGTGTGCTAATTTGGCCAATACAAAATGATGCCAAAAACCTGAAAAATGACTGAAACCCTGGCAAATGGGTACTCATCTGAGAGTACTCGGTGAGAGCTTTCCAATGAATACCAACTTGACTATGTCTAGATGGTTTCAACACTGTTTGCATGTATTCTCCCACAGACGAAAGTAGCCTCAGCATTGGAAGGGTTAATCTATAGCTGCCACCCGCATCTGTCTGGATATCAGCAGCCTATTAAACTACCTTTAGATCAAGTTACTCACAAGGAAATCTCCGGATCCTCTTCTTTTTTTTTGGGCAAGCAATCTGTCAGTGGGGTTGAGAGATCCTGTCTCAGGGGTATTATAGCTACCATGTGGGTGGAAAATATTGGGCATTGAATTCATATAGCACTGAAAGGACTGAGCCGACTGTCTGTCTGTTTATTTGTGTTGCTGACTGCCGCGAGTGTGTTGTGGTTCCGGGTGAGGACGGGTTATCCTATTGACACCTCACAGGAGTGCACACAACAAGATCTGACAACTCGGAACGTAACTCATCAAATAGAGATATATCTAGGATAAATAAAAACAGGGATTTTGAAACATTCCTCTATTCACCTGGTGGGACAAATGTGAACTAATTTGGCCACTCTGGCCACCTTGACCATGCACTTGGTGCCTGGTAACAGGAAAACTTGAAGACAGAAAAAATACATGTATGAATGGCTCAGAAACAGCTGTCTGACGTATAGTTCTTTCTCATTGACTGCTCACAACTATCCACAACTCACATACAAATCCCTGAGAGTGACTTGCGCATTATAGCGATTGCACCCTACAGTGCTACAGTAAGGCAATCATTGCTCTTGAGTTTACAGTCTGAATGGTTGGCGCAGTTCATATTGGACCTGTAGTAAGAGATCATCAGAGATGTTCATGGTCAGGTTGGCCTATCAGGGTTGATATCATGCTTCATACCCCCTCTTCAATGTAATACCGGCATCAACTGACAGCCAACACTAAAGACCTGTAGAAATAGATAGAATCTGAAACTGCCAGGCGTGAGCTTATTAAAAGATAAAAACAGACAATTTATGAGAGGGGGTTCATTTTTGATCAGCATTTCCTCTCTTCAATGCAATACTGACAGTTGAAACTGTCAGCTAGCACCAAAGACCTGTAGGAAAGATAAAATCTGAAACTGCTGACCATAAGAGATCTTCTTAATACGGACATCAACTGTCAGTTCCCACCACATACAACCTGAAGGAAAGGATGGCATCAGTGACTGCTGGCAATACAAGCTAATACGCAGGGAAGATAGAGAATTGTAGAGAAGGGTTTTCATTTCTAATCATCTGACCCCCGCCCTTTCAATGTGATATTGACATCAACTGTTAGCGATTGTCAAAGACCTGTATGAAAAGATAGAATCAAAAACTGCTGACTATACAAATTAATCAGCAGGGAAGATAGAAAATTTAAGAAGAGGACGGTTTTCATTTCTTATCATCCTTCTCCCCACCCCTTCAATGTGATATTGACATCAACTGTCAGTGAACGTCAAAGACCTGTAAGAAATGATATGATCAAAAACTGTTGGCTATACAAGCTAATCAGCAAGGAAGCTTAAGCGAATTTAAGAGAAGAGTTTTCATTTCTTATCATCAACGGTGAAACCCATTCAAAGTGATATTGACATCAACTGTCAATGAACCTCGAAAACTTGTAAGAAATCAAAAACTGCTTATCAACAGGACAGAGAAAAAATTTAAAGGTAGCATTTATTTTCAATCATCACCTACTCATCTTCCATGTAATACTGTCATCAACTGTCAGCAAACATCACAGGAAATCTGAGTACCTAACAGACTTCTGTTAAGAAACGGGATTAGGATGAAAACTTATCTGCTTATCTGAATACATATCCTTAACCCATTAACCCTCACAGCTGCCAAAACCAGGCTAAAGCATAATTGGCAAAGTATTTGAAGGAGAAATGTAGATAATAACATTCCCAACAACTCTCCTTCAAATATTTTGTAAAATCATTCTCAATTCAAAGTTATAGTCAAAAGAATCTTCAATCCAGACAACAATTTCTAGAAGAACTCTAAGTATCAATGGGTTAATGCCAATACAAACCAGTCAGAACCCTAAAGGAGGATGGGTATCCTGGTTTTAGAATAAACCCCTTTTTAAGAGGGGGGTGGGATAATGAGCTCCTTCCTTAAAATGTTGGTTTACTCTTAGTGCTGACTGCATAATAACTCACTTAACTTTCTGTAAGTTACAGTACCACGCAGAGACCACCCCTCTCGCATGAGCCCCTCTATCTCTCTCTCCATCTCTCTCTCCATTTATTCCTCCGCCCGAGGCTACACCTGTCTCTCCGTCAATCTTGACAGACAACATACTTCACCTTATTAAGTGCCCTAGCCACTCTGAGCACTATCGCATTACCGCTGCACTTACATATACCCTAAAACTACCCACTCAACCCCAGTCTCAGGACAAAAAAGGGTCTGTTTTGGGAGAAAACAGGGATGGACTTTTTCACATGCACTAAACAGCATATCAGGGCAAAAAATGGGATTCAAAGAGAGATGTGTCCTTGGGAAAGGTGATTTTTTTAAGAATGAGATAGGCACCATTTGTACCCTGTAAGGTCAAAGGAAGTTGATTGCTTTGATGTTCAAAGCCACCCTGAGTATCATTGAAGTTCAGTGGCCAGGTCACTCCGAGGACACAATATGACATTTAATAAAAATAAAAAACCATTTCATACCCGAGGCACCCAAAAAAGGTCTGACTATTTTGGTGACGATTTTCTGAAGAAAGTTTCTTTTGGATAAGATCCAAAGTAGGATAATGTTTATCATGACTAAACTTACACCTCTCCTCCAAATACCTTTTTGGCAATGCATGCTTTATTGTCAGATTTTTTTCCTGAGAATTACCATCAAGTGTTGAGATAAACATGTTGAACCTATAATTTCTGAAATATTGACTTCAGCTCGGCAATATTTCCTTATCAAGTTGTCAGACTTTACAGGTGTGACAAAACACATACCTGCATTAACCCTTTCATGTCTAGAATACTCCAAGACAAGTGTCGTCTGGATCCACAACACTTTTGGTAATAACTCGGGAATAAAGCAGGCATGCAAAACAAATTTGAAGGAGAGTTTTAGGTTAGGTTCTGAATGGTATTTCTTCTTCATTTTTTTTGAAAATAAAATGTTTTTGTTAGAAATATATCGCCAAAATTGTGAGTATTTTTCTGTATCCTTGGGCATGAATTGGTTTAGCTGCCTTACAATGTAAATGGACATGCCTCTTGATATAATAGTTTAAGTGAATTTATCAGACTGTCAATCCTTCTCCTTAGCAACAAAACCTAATTATCCATCAAACTGCACAACTAGTGCTTGTTTGGATAAATGCAATTTACATCATAAATGGCCTGCATCTAGTGTGACAGTCCTTGGGGAACTACGCTTTTTCTAGATTATCCGGATAGATTTGAAAAGAGCAAAGGTTGTGCGCATTAAGTTTTATCTATCCTCTTGGGGGGATTTTCACCAATATAGTTAACCCCCCCCCCCTCCTTGTATGTGTGTGTGTGTGTGTGTGTGTGTGTGTGTGTGTGTGTGTGTGTGTGTGTGTGTGTGTGTGTGTGTATGTGTATGTGTGTGTGTGTGTGTGTGTGTGTGCGCGCATGTGTGTGTGTTAGTGTGTGCATGTTTAAGTGTGCGTGTGTGTGTGCATGCATGTGCATGTGTGTACACAAGTATAAATCGCTTCATATTCCTCATAAACCTATCCATATCATAGATTGGATTGCCTGATAAAGATTATGGTATCTACGTATTTCAAGTAGAAAAATTTCAGGGGGTAGTCTTAGCCTTCATGACTAATTATGTATCATGTTCCTAGATAGGAGCTATACTGCAGCATAAAATAGATTTCCTATATAAGATTTTACACTAAAACTCTTTATCACAGAGAGGAAGATATACCCTGCTACTTTGTTTACATAGTTCAACATGTAATTCCATGAATTACACATTAACTCACCATTTCCCAAATGATCATGCATAATGCCAAGAAATGGCAGTCAAGAAATATTTTCCTGGAGGAATATTTTTCACTATAACTTCTTTTTCAGTTATTACTGCAGTAAATTGATAAAAATCTCTCCATTCCAATGATTTTTTACCCTACTGTTTTATCTTTAACATGAAGTGCTTGACCCATTCATTTTGAATCACTGCCTGAATGCTATGATATTCATATAATTTGAGAATAAAAAGTATGAGTTAATGTGAACATTGCGATAGAAAAGAGCGTGATCGACTCACCATTTTCTGTATGTTACCAGATATAGAGTGATTCCACTAATGTTTCTCTTAATCCTGAGTTGCGGATTAAGTATGAAGGGATCTACCCTGTGGTAATAATACTTGAACTCCCATAACACCCCGTCTTCCTGTAGAGAACCCACTTTAAGCACTGGTGTCAATGTATCCGGTTTTCTCCGAGGGTCGACCCTGAGTGTTTTAGGTTCCCCATGTCGCCGCAGCCTCCACCACTGTGACAACTCAATTAAACCAGGGGCAGCCCCCTTGGAGTGGCTCGGTCTTTTCTCCGGGTTCCTACGACTCCTCCGGTCTCAAACCCACCAGTCCCGCCGCACGTTGCGCATGGCCAATCAGCTGACCTGAAGCTGAACTCCAATATATGAAATCCACCTCGCCTGTGTTGTGATTGCTAGCTGCCGTCTGTCCGTACGTCCAACAGAGAACTCAGAGACCACTTGTACTTCCAGCCGGCTCTGGGCCCGGCCTATCTTTAAGTGAAGCACTACCGGCAGCTTACGCCACTTTAAAGTTGATCACTATGCAAATACTCAGGTGTTCTCTTCAACTCTCCTGTTCGCTATCCGAACCACCGATCGGCCAGATAACTTGGCAGCAGGCCAAGATCACTTTAACCCGCTTTTAGGGTAGTAAACATCGGCAGTCTATGATAATAACGAGGCATGTCATTTTACGCCCATGTGGACAACTTTAATTTTAGGTTGTTTGAAAATCATGTGCATTTCATGCATCTCAACAATGCACCTGTAGGTTTCACTCACTGTAATTCTGTGGAAATAGAGCATCCCCATTATTTGTACAGGAAATATACATGTAATAAAGAACAAATGCCTAGCAAATTAGATGTCTACATAGAGTGTACCCTGTTATAAATATAGAACACCCAGTATGCAGAAAATCTTCTTTGACCTAAATATGTTTCCTCGAAAAAATATAAATTGCAAGACACTGAACCTTTGAACTTTGAGATACATGTATATTGATCACTATAAACAAAGGGAAACATATGTAATGGTACAACTTAACTTGTGCATGGAATAACTAGGTACATATAAATTATATTCCAACTAGTATGGAAGGATATTGTGCATGTAATTTACTAATGACATAACACCCCTTTTTTTTCTTCTTTGAATGTTAGATATTGGTAAAATATGGTAAATTTGCTAAATATGGTAATTTATGACAGACAGATAAAACCAAGGATAATAAGCAAATCTTTCCATGGTATATCCCTGGAATTCCCTGAGAATTTATACAAGTAATTCTCAGCAACATTAATTGACAAGCAGAGTGTTGCAATAGAAATACTTTTTCTAATCTTTTCAAATTAAACTGATCTTCAACAAGCAAATTCTAACATAGGTCCTTCTAAAAAAATCATATTTTACATAAAAAAAGTTCAAATTGGCAACTTTGATATTAATTATATTGTCTGGTTGTCGACTTCTCACTTGACCCTCTACTTAGATACTAGCCTAGCTACTAGGTGTTACTGTGTATAACCATATTATATACATACATCTATGCCCTCACCTACATAAGGGCTTGTGCTCTACTGGTGGCCATTTAGTGCACACAATTGCCACATAGCATACTTCTAACTTAACCCCCTAGCATACCGCAGTGCCATCTATCCACAAGGGATGAGATCTAAATATGGCCTAGGAGGCAGGCTAGTAGCTTGATACATGTTTAACCCATTCACACTCAGAACAGCCAAAACAGGCCTGACAATTTTAATAATATTTTTCTTACAAAAGCACTTTTTGAAAAATATTTCAAAGAGAAATGTTAGCCAGAAGCCAAACAACAACTCTCTTTCAAATATTTTGTGAACTTTTGCTTTATTCCCAAGTTATTCTCATAAGTATGAAAGTGGCAGACGATACTTTCTAGAGGAACTCTGTGTGTGAATGGGTTAAGCAGCCTCAGTGGAGTGTTTCAATACTTCAAACCAGAAACTTCTAGTGGCAACCAGTAAGGAAAAAGTATTTTTTGCTGAAATCTTGCTAGAAAAAGTAAAGTCTAGAATTTTTTTGATAAGTTGGCCTTACCAACAACAGCAGCAAAAGGTATTCCTTAAGCATTTAGCCAACCCATGTAGAAGCTGTGATCTGATAAGGGAACTACAGGTATGCATGACATGGCCAAGATGCGGAGAATCTTAATAGTTTCTCTGCAGAGGAGCCATATGGAATGTTAATAACAGTGTCCAGGGGTAGGCCATGACTCTTACAAGACACATTTTCGGTTTAACTTATTTATACTTAGAGCGGCCAAAACAGGCCTGACAATTTTGGAGATATTTTACTTACTAAAATTATGTTTGGAAAAGATTTGATGAAGAAATGTTCATCAGAAGCAACACAACAACTTTCACTCAAATAGTTTATGAACTTTCACTCATATCTAAAGTTGTTTTCAAAAGTATGAGAGTAGCAGACGATACTTTCAAAATGAACTCTGAGAGTGAATGGGTTAACCCTTGAATTTTCTTGGCAGTCATATAAAGGGGCCAAGGTTGGTCTATTAGTCAGATACTTTGGTCAGATCCATTGGTCAGCTTCAGCCAGTTGGATTACTGTAAAGAATTTTCTGGCCAGTGACCGCACAGAATTGACTCATGATATCGCTAATCACGTACCACAGCATCCTGAATTAAACAAAGCAGACAGACAATGTCCATGACAACAATGGAAGGTGAGCAAACAATGGATCATCATGCAGACCAAACATTCATTATTACACCTGCCTGCATCCTTATACAGACAGGAAGTGGTGTCTTGCCAAATGTTAAAACATCACTGACCACTAGAGAGATGTGTATGGTGAATCTTACAGCTTCATCTTAAAAAAGGATCAACCTTTATTTCAACAATTTTTCTATATCAATGTTGGTTTTTGCAATGTGCATTTTCAATCAAGCCAAAAAGACTCTTGGAAAATAGACAAGTCAAAGAAGATATTTGCTGTAAGTGTCAGACTTCAGGTCACATGTAACCTACACGTGCACACTGACCTATCCATCCTTCCTAAATACCTAGCCACCAAAATACTTACAGTGCATTTAACCTACTCAATAGCCAATCAGATTGGTCCAAGCAGGAGCACAAAAAGGGTCACCTTTTGCCGTGAAATATCCTAGCATACTGTGGTCATCTGTTAAACGACATTAGTGCCAAGGCAATGACGTCTCAACTTTCAAGTTAAACAGACTAAGAGAGGAGAGCTTTTTTTTCTAGTATCTACCGCAAATTCTTCCTGTCACATATCAATTTTGAGATTTCTAACATTTTGAGTTAAGGAGTAATGGTGCATTTGGAGCAGACACACACATGTTCTGAAGACTTAGGACTAAGGCATCAAATGAATGATGTTTGAAAAATATTTTATAAATGATTATCAAACCCACAAGCACTGCTGCAGTGGAGTGTTGGTGATTTGCTGGTTTTTAATCAAATAATGTTCTAATGCTCTGACAACTTTTAAGTATCATAGCATCTAGAGAAAAAACTTAAAACTATAACGAAGATTGTTTCTTATCGGAGGACCTAAACTTTCACTGATTTTTTTCAAATCAAAAAGATTCTTAAATATTTGCATATGGATCAGTCAAACGTTGTGCTCAGGGTATAAGTGGGTTAACTTTTCTCAACTCCTAAGAAAGTTCACTTGACTATTTTTCTCAAAAGTGAGTGTTCCCTATGACCACCCGTTGTGCTGTGGTGGCAATTGTTTAACTGTACACCAATGAACTCTACCCATTATCCAAACATATCAGCGGATTCATACTCATAGCTAGACTAGCTACTGGTCCATGAACTATTAAAAATCCTGCTTCCCTCTTTTTATTTATCTCTATCCTTGATCTTATGCGTAGGTGTTAGTTTCTTATCATGAACGTAGATGGCATCAAGGATGGTCAAGAGTTTACTCAAATCATAGGAGAGAAAACATATCATGGTGGCCACCTAGTGAGCAAATATAGAACTAAATTATCATGGTAGAATGAATGTACTATTTAGGAGAGATTAAAAAAAATTGAAACATGTGTATGCCATTTCTTCTTCAAATATGTTCTAAAAATGCTTCTTTTATAGAGAACTCTCCAAAATGTCCACGTTATTTTTAACAGCTAGGAAGAATGAGTTAATCATTTTGAACCTTTAAGTGCACACATGCTCTGACAACTTTAACAATAGATAAATCAAATAAATAAAGTAACGTTTTAAGAAAAAGGAAGAGATATCGTAAAACCCATCCAAAACAACAACTTTCGCTCAAATATTCCTAAATATAATGATTTGTCATCTCCATATTTCCTTATGTGACCGATGATCTGTGTATGCTCCAGGTGTGAAGAGGTTAACCCTTGTGCTGGTGGTGGCTAATTTGGCCAATACATAATGATGCAAAAAAAAACTGACAAAAGACTGAAACCCTGGCACAAGGGTATTCATCTGAGAGTACTCAGCAAGAGTTATTCCATGAATACCAACATGACAGGGTTGAGATGGTTTTCAAAAATCTTTAAATCCTTGTGATTTGGACAAAAGTAGCCTCAGCATTGGAAGGGTTAAGCCAGACCACCTGTTACTAGTTAGTTGTGGGTGTGAAGTATTGGGTCCATAAAAGCCTGGACCGTGTATGCATTAAGCTCACCTTATACCTGTCCAGGATCATCCTGGGGTCCTTGATTTTCCTCAAGTGCCCATCCGCTGCCTGTTTTAACTACCACTGATCTCCACGATAAACAGCTGCTGAATGACTAGCTAGGCCCACACAGGGATAATATATACATACATCCCAAACTCTTTCCATGAAATACCCTGACTTATCCTACGTCATGTTTTGGTATGACGTCACTTTTCAACTCACTTGAGATTTGTATCAAATCTCCATCAGCCATGAAATGTACATGCATAAAAATGGTAGCGTGACAAAAATATATGTTTGATTTTGCTATCAAAAGATATTTTTTATTTCCGAATGAAATAGTATGATATCGGACATGAACAGAACAATGTCAGTTGTTAGGTACAATAGGAAAATCCATCTTCCGTTTCTTGATGCTGTCGGCCTTTTGTGGGTTTTCAGCTTGATTGAGTAACCATACCAGTAGGGGGTATAACACGGGTCAGTTGGTTGCCCCTCAGTCTAAATATGAGTCAAACACACACCATTCACTACTGGATGGTTTCAATTAGGCACTTGAAGTTGATATCTACATTTAAAACAGAATAGACCTTAAATAATGAAGGCTAATTGATTCTATATGCATTAACTCTGATATATGAATTAAAACCATTGTCAATCTAAAACTGAAAGATAATTGATATCAGCGTTTTGATTTGATGTCTACATTAGAAACCTCATAAACCTTGAAATGGATGCTAGTTAATTCAAGCATTTAAAATTAGGCTAATTAATTTGAGCGCTCAATCCTAATGTCTACATTAAGTTAAATACAGGTTTGAAATTGAAATTAATTAATTTTAGCAATCAATTCTTATGTTTGTATTTCAAAAATTGCAGACTTAGAGGTGATACCTAACTTAGCAATTAATTCAGATAATTGCATGTGGAATAACACTCAAAACCAAGGCAAAAGCTAATTCATTGCTTTATTCTGGAACTTCAAAATGTTGATTTTGTTCCAAAGAATTATCGCTTTTACTCAGTTTTGTTTAAAACCAATCAGTTAGATCTACCTTCCTGTCAAAAAAAAACCCCTCTCATACAGAATGATAACCCTACACAGAAACCCTGGATTCCAACATGCATACAAGTCCTCACAATGAAACCAAAATTACAGCTTATACAATGGATTTTAACAAGGTTTTTCTATTTCCCCCTCATAAAAAACAGGAAATGCACTTGAAAAATGTTTCCTGACCCTCATAGTCCACCTGCCTCCAGTCAACAAATTATGGATTAGTCAGTCGTTTTTACTTTTTAATTTGCACCCACTGAACTCAAAATCAGTTTTGTTATAAAAAAAGGGATTTTTGTATCATTGTTATTGAACCACAATGTTGATTGCATGATGATTCCGAAACCATCATTATAGATTTGCCGATTTGTATTTGGACATGGATTATTAAACTTGCATCAGTGGCCGGGAAGTGAATTGGAACACCGCCAATCAAAATGGAAGGCTGAAAACAATGGAGGCATTGTATAATGATAGTTTATCTTAAAGTATCGAAAGTGGACAAAGATTCTTTTTTGACTTTCTATGGAAATACACTAGCCATATGTGACTGTTCCCTTGATGGGTAAACTTCCTGCCTTTTCCAAAGCACAGCATGTTTTATACAAGCTTAAAAAGCCATGAAAAAGTTCATTGAACAATGCAAAATCAATGGATTCGAGATTGCACTATGTCGTAGTGGGCCAGGGAACACCCCGCTGTGCAGAAAAATGGGATACCCTGGGATTGGCATGGGTTTTAGGAAGTAAGGGTTGGGGGAAACCCTACCTCAACCGCAAAGGGTAAAGGGTCAGGTCTGTTACCCCAATGTTAATAACACGAGGACACTAAACCGACTGGCAAATGAGCAATCTGTTTGTCTGTAATGACTTATAGAGTGAAAGACTGACACGGTAAGATGGTGGTTTTTATCAGGTACTTCAGGTTTTTCCTCCATCACTTACAACTGGCTAATCACAATGTTACATTGATAGAAACCAACAGGTTTCATAAAATACTATCCTAGACAAATATATGGGGCTTCCTCCATGGCTGGATGGTCTAATACACTACATACCAACTGCATGCAGTGTCTCAACATAAGGGATTCCACCGTGGCCTAGTGGTTAGGCCTTAAAAAAATGTTTGTTTCCTGTAACCCTACCCTTACAAGTTTTTATCAAAAGAATCGCTACCCTTAAGTTTTTTCTGCCCTCCCAACTCCCAATCAACGTAAAAACATGCATAAAACACACATTTTTGACCAAAAAAATAATGCATAAAAAAATTACCAACGTACCTACCCTATTTTTTTTAAGACCGTTACAGGAAACAAACAATATTTTTTTCTTGGCCTTATGATGCCTAGCTCACAAGCTTGCGTTTGAAGGGTTTCTGCTGTATTCCCAAATTTGCTATTGCAGCATAGATACCTATCAAATAAAGGTTGGTATGGAATTGAATCAGAAACAAGAAGAAATATGTAACCATGATAAGAATTGCCAATCACTAACAATCGGTGAAAAATCCATTGCAGCTTAGTCCCTGCAGATAACATTTGGCATGGAATATGATCAGAAACCTCTAGAAGCATGTGTGAGAAAAAAAATCAGCACAAATCCCTCAGGCAGCTTAGCCCCTGATAAGAAGTGGCAAGGAATTTGTTGGGATATCTCCCCTTTTGTGACAGCAGAGTTGAGGGGCGAGCAGTTTAACAAGCGAATCTGCGCACGGTGAGCGCGTTTGACTGACGGGCCGCATACTGCCGTCTATTGATCTATTACCACCAATATGAATTGCCGGGGCCGCAGAGAGTTGGACTGCAGCCGGAATTGGCACAGTACAAGCTGAGGGACATGCTGGAAATCAGGAGGCTTTGTCCGCAGAGCTGGGGTGAACCTTACACTGGCCGATGCCTCACAGTGTTACGCCAACACTCATGAATATCTGTTTACTGTTATATAGCCCGCCAGTACTACAGGGCGATGCAATGCATAGCCACATATCATATACCTAATCAATGGGCAACTTGCAACCATGCAATCTAACAATGGGCAAATCAATGGGCAAATTGCAACAATGCAATCTGACAATGGGCAAATCAATGGGCAACTTGCAACAATGCAATCTAACAATGGGCAAATCAATGGGCAACTTGCAACAATGCAATCTAAAAATGGTTAAGTGGCCCATGTTTGATGCAAGGAAAGCCATCAATACTATTTCAGATGATTGTGACTGGCAAAAGATCATTAGTAGCTAATCGCATTAAAAATTGGATGGATTGCAAACAACTAGATGGTTAGTTGGAGCTGTGTATATCAATTAAGATGAATCCTTGGAGTCAATTTAACATGATGCTAAATCTTCCAGCACAACTTGAGAGTCTTCTAATTAAGCATAAACAATAACAGGTCTCTCTGAATAATACTGGTCTTGTTGTAAAATTACTTACCCCACTGTGTGACAGTAATACAATGGTGCGGCTTACCTGGAAAGAGAGAGAAAATCAATTAAGGATTATGACAAAAGATAAGGTACAAAAATGATGCTTAACCCTTTCATGCCTAGAGTTAATTTGGTAATGTTGTTATCTCGCGCTCCGATCATGTCAGTATATAGGGTTTAAGAGAACCGTCCCCCCCCCCCCAAACCCCCCATTCATAGTATTACTGAAACTTAACATGCAGAATGGCCCCTTATTATCATCTTATTCCAAAAAAAACATCACTCACCCCCAACCCTAATATGTATTTAGAATTTACAATTAAATGAACAGAGGACCATCTTCATATGTTTTTTAATTCAAAACAGACTTTTATTCTGTACCCAATCCTAAGTTACCCTGTGAATCCAGGCTAGGTCCATTAGCATTCATAGTAGCACCCCTCCATCATGTCTGCTCAATGCAGCTGGAGTAATTAGACAAGTACAAGCCTGAGCAGAATCTACCATGCACTCTCCCTCGTCCAGATCATCAAATATCTAGGGACTTTCCTGCACAATCTACATCTCTTGTTCTGAGGAGCCCAATGGATTAGTCTCCCTTCATATGGTCACGGCCGACACAATGAGTCATTTTCGGGATATTTTTCGCCTGCAATTGGATTTGTTACACCTTCTGCACCCAGACACCTGGGGATTGTTCTGGCTGCAACAGTTAGTCATTCTCTCTTCAATAAATGAGCAGTCGATCTTGGTAGAAAGGCGGGCAATGCCCAACCGCTTTTAGGCTCATCTTTCGGTGATATCAATTTCATACCGAGTTGGACAATGGTTACATGTTAACTATGTATCAATGTTTTTTCGCTCGGCCAGCAAGTTTTTGTGTTCCTTTTCAATGTTTGCACAGAGAAATCATTGTTGACAGGAGAAAAGGATTTAGCTTCGTACAAAGGCAAGCATTCATCCATACATTATGCAATCAAGCCAGTCCTGGCAAGCAGATCTACTCAGATCTGTGTCTCCATGCTTCCCAGAAGGTGAAGTCACAGTTTAATAGGAAACTGGAAGGTTTTTAACCAACCCAGGGGGTCCACTTTTTTCAGGGAGCCTTTTCAAGACTCTTTACATCTGGTCTTCACTCTATATTAAGTAATTTGAGCATAATCTGTCATTCTGCATGTAATCAAATCTCACATTTTTCTCATTTTCACTTTATAAGACTTTTTTGCATATTTCTCAGTCTACGTATTGTATTATTGCAATGCTTAGGATGTCTTTTGACCAACAACCTATAAAAACTGAGTCCAGATGCACCTGTATATTTTAATGGCTTGGCTGGCATTGCATTGGTGTTACCTGAACAGTCTACAGACAATTATCTGTCTACTGAAAAATCAATTAGACGACTGTACACTCGAAAACCATAAATCCTGCAGTCAGTTTTCAGATAATCATTACAAATTATTGGAGAACTTCCACTAATTGGTGAATCACCCTTGTTAAAACACTGGGTGCAAGGCCCGGCTAATCTTTTCAATAATGGATAATCTAATATCAACCTAATTTAGGGCTGATGATACCTGGTGAGGCACCAACAGACAATGAGACCACCTGGTGGAGAAATTTGGAACTAAAGCCAGTATGTACAAAAACACTGGGTGTAAGGCCTGGCTAATCTTTTCAATAGTGGATAATCTAATAGCAACCTAATTTAGGGCTGATGATACCTGGTGAGGCACCAACAGACCGTGAGACCACCTGGTGGAGAAATTCTGAACTAAAGCCAGTACGTACATCAATCATTCTAGACTCTGAGAAGATATAGGGATACAAGGCTTTAGAGAAGATTCTTGAGTAGAAGCCAATACTTGACACTCACTTTTAACATGAAAATGCTCAAGTGTAAGAATATAAAAATCAGAGGAATTATATGCATGTACTCAAACCCACATAAAAGAATTTGCTACTATTTTCGAGAAGATGATAAAAAACTAATGTGAAGCAAAGAAATATGGTAAATCAAGGTAGGTTTGAGTCTTGACCCTAGATATGATAATCAGCGTTATACTGATATTTAAACAAAGCCGTGGGAGCTATAAACTAGTGAAACTGAAGAAGTGTAAGAGGTTTACATAGGCCGGGTGTCTAGGTGTGTATCTGATGGGCAGCTGCCATACTGTGCTCAAGTACCCCATGACCAAATATGGATCAAGTTACCTTTTCCGACTGTTTCATCAAACTGGCTCACGCACAGTTTGTTTTATTTGCTTTGGCTGTCCAGCGAGACTGGCTGCTGATACTCTCAGGCACTTCAGGGGTAAGGAAGCAGAGTAGTAGCAGCGGGCTCGATTTCACACCTAATGTATACCTGTCTCATCTTTAGGTAACCCATTCACCTCCTAACTTTAATGCATTCACTCCAAAAAGTCAAGAAATTCATTCCCAAACTTAACACATTCACTCCCTAAACTTAATGCATTCACTCCAAAATTCCCAAACTTAACATATTTACTCCAAAACCTTAACCTATTAATTCGATTTAAAAGTTAAAAGTTAACACATTCACTCCCAAACCTTAAATCATTCACTCCTAAAAGTGAACAAATTCACTTCCAAAGTTAACACATTCATTCTAAAAAGTTAACGCATTCACTCCCAAACCTTAACGTATTCCATCCTAAAAGTCAACAAATTCACTCCCAAATGCTGCTTATGACTAATTGACTAACATAAAATGATGCAAAAATAATGAGAAAAGACTGAAACCACATGGGTACTCATCTGAGAGTACTGGGGGAGAACTATCCAATGAATACCAACATGACAAGGTTTAAATGGATTTATATGGAAAACCTTTACGTCCTTGTTCTTTGGATGAAAGTGGCCTCAGAAATGGAAGGGTTAACCCTATATGCTGCTGGTGGCTAATTTGGCCAATACAAAATGATGCAAAAAACCTGAAAATGACCGAAACCCTGGCAAATGGGTACTCATCTGAGAGTACTCAGCGAGAGCTATCCAATGACTACCAACATGGCATGATTTAGATGGATTTCAAAAATCATTGCGTCCTTGTTCTTTGGATGAAAGTCGCCTCAGCATTGGAAGGGTTAAGGTGAAGAGGAACACCTGTGATCTCTTTTCTTGTCTACATATCTATGTTTGTTTGTGTTTGTGTACATACGTGTGCTGCGTTTGCATACATGTGTGGGGTACGGCTGAAGCACTTAACCCGCACATGTAGCTGCTGCTATAGAATAACACTTGAGAAGCACTTCACACTCAGCCCCTGAGAGACGCTTTTCTGTGACAAAGCTTATGATCAATTAATCACACAAGACCTGTGTTGGCTTACTCCAGCGTCATATCAAACTGCAGACAATTGGCAATTTGTACTGCGCCGATTCGGCGTGAAATCCTCGCTATGAAATTATTGGCTAAAAAGGTCAGTAAGTTACTTGTGACAATTTATCAATCGCGCTAAGTACCAAGCTAGGATGATAGCATTTGTATAGATTAAACAACCAGAGTGGTATGTTGACTGCAAGTCGAAAAAATCCCACAATTAAAACTGGCTGAGTTATGGGTTTTCTTTTGTAGGGAGGTGTTCTCGTGGAAGACATCACACACGATGAGAATTTACGCGTGCGATCGGGCGAGGGAAATCAATGCTGATCACACAATACCGCTGACTGAGCGTACACAAGACAATGGGCCAGGTGACAAGCAATTAAGGTGAGGTAATGGAATCCCACTCACCTGCAACAGGGCGCAGCCTCTACGTTCTCACATGTAATACCCGGACGACGGGGCAGCACCCCAATATTCGTACAGCAACCCCGCGATTTCTCCATGAGTAAGGAGACCCAGGTATAAGTCCTTAACGATAATAGCCTGGGTTAGCTCAGGCGTGAAATGTGAATATATAATCCACTCTAATAAGCTATGTTGAATTCCGTGACAGTACACAGCCCACAGGTTAGTCTGCGATGTACGTGTACTTTCCTGCCTGAGGCCTTAAATACAGTAGCAGCATCGAGCAGGAGTTTCGCTATGAGCCATGAAGATAGTACTTGTCCACTCCGCAGATGGGGGCGATCTATTTCAGTGGCAAGTTGAGCATCCCTTGGGATGATCCAACCGATCTAAAATGCACCTCAATAAGCAGTTTATCACCAGGATCTCGTTGTGTCCTGTGCGGGGCCCGCTCCTATCAATATTGATGATTAAACGGCAGCCACAAGTCAGCTGACCAGCAGTACTAGAAATGCCGCATCACTGAGGAGTGAAATTCCGTGTGCATCCTCTATCTTCCCCAAGCCTAGCCATGCGCTGATGCACAAGCACATGCATACGTTGCTCGTGGTGTGTGGTGTGGTACACACACTCACACTTTTATCCAATCCACCAGATTAATGCAAATAACCCCCTCCCTATGAATATTTAATTCTACAATGATTTGACAGCGCTATAATACTCTGTGCAAGCGTTCTATCAGATCAATACAGTGAAAGTGCTTGGATTGCTTTGAGGCATGGAGGGGGTCTCACTTAAAAGCCTGCCTTTAAAACTAAACTATTGCTAAAACATAAATGAATAAACTCATAAATGAATAAACTCATATATATATATATATATATATATATATATATATATATATATATATATATATATATATATATATATATATATATATATATATATATATATAAATCAATATATTGAGTATGTGTGTATATATGTTTCTATGAATGTATGTATGTATGCATGTATGTGCACATATTTATGTAAGTATGTGCATGCATATACATATGTGTGTGTGTATGTATGTATGTATGTATGTATGTATGTATGTATGTATGTATGTATGTATGTATGTATGTATGTATGTATGAATGTATGTTTGTATGTATGTATGTACATATGTATAAATGGGCAACTGCCTCAGTCCTTGGAGAACTTTATGAATCAGACCCTTTTATCATAAGAAATGACTCAATGAAATGCCATGCCTGATTCACAGCCCCATTCCAATATACCCAATGCCGATTATAGTACTATACCAGATTAATTTCCAATTTGGCAGTAAAATAAAACAAGCCCTGTGCACGGTTGACCTCACACCCTGTATGAAATAATGCTAAAAACAACAACATGCCATAGTTCATGGGATGGCCCTTGCGAACACTGCATTAACGAGAAACAACACTTCCGCATGCATGTTTGGGATTGATAACATGTTTGCAGAAAGCTCCCAGCTATGAGTTTAAGCTGCACAGAGGCAGCTAACTTGTTTGCTGTAGCCAGTGAATGGGGCGCCCTAAGCCTCTGGGAGGGGGATGTCTATTTCATTAAGACGAGGCCGGCTTGAAATGAACATGTCATGTACACCACCTTTAAAGCACTTCGGCAAATATTTCCTTTCAAAACAGTACTCAATAATGCAACCAAATAAGCGCACCGTGCCCCAGACAAAAGGCCAGTGTCTCTCTTCTCCTTCCCAGTCAATTGGGCAATCACAACATGAATGGCCACTCGTGTTTGGAATAGTAAGTCCTTTCAGGCTTGTGTAAATTTTTAGGATACCATTGTCGAAATCAAACATCTCCTCAAGTGGTCTGACTTATAAAACATTTCTCGAATGTCATCACTGTATGACAGCATGTTTCTCCTCTCCCAATATCACCTTCATTATATAGCCTTCTTTTGTCTATAATCATTCGTCACAATTGCCATCAGTACATTTAGCATTATTAACAATTGTCATCATCATCATCATCATCATCATTATCATCATCATAATCAGCAGCAGCATAACTTTTAAACTTCTCAGCCTAAATATCATCATCATTATCATCCTCACCATCATCAATCCCTGAATAACCATTGCCATCTTCATCTTTACCATCATCACCATCCTCTACAATATCGTAACCATCATCATCACTGGTCCTCCTCATCATCATCATCTTCATCAACATCATCATAATCATCATCATCATTATCATCATCTCCATCATCATCACCATCATCATCTCCATCATCATCACCATCGTCATCTCCATCATCGCCATCATTATCTCCATCATCGCCATCATCATCATCATCATCATCAACATCATCTTCATCACAGTCATCATCATCATAATCATCATCATCATCTCCATCATCATCATCATCATCATCATCATCTCCATCATCATCATCATCATCATCACCATCACCATCATCATCATCATCATCACCATCATCATCATCATTATCGTTATCAACACTAAATCATCAGCATTGTTAGCCAGGCTAATGAAGATGATGATGAGGAGGAGGAGGATAACAATTGTGAATACAGGAATAGGGTGATTATAACCATAACAACGCCGAATGAGACTGAATGAGATTAGGTTAAATTAATAGATATTGATCTGAATCCCGCATGAGTCGGAATCACCAATACAATTTCATTATCTGCACACATCCCCCGCTAGAGCAGCGGATCGGGGGGGTTTCCTGGGCTCCATATGGGAAAACCTGCACAAGAAAGGGTGGATTTCTATTTCCAATTGGTAGGTATAACTGGGTATTAGCTACTTGCTTAACCTTCTGCACACTCCACCCATGCAAGTAATTCAATCTATTAAATGTTGGGATGAGGCAGAATTCGCCAAAACCCACCCAGACAGCCGGTACATTGTTGCTCCTGAGTGACAGGAGTCTGCCAATAGGGGGCTTTAACTCCCAGCGTCAATTTCTTTCTTCTCAATTGCATCGAAATCTCTTTTGAAAATAGATGAGTCGGCCTGTGACGGCGGGACGGACGGGGCTGGCCGTGAAATAAAACCATTGTCGTTTCAATCTGCTCTGAAAAGCTGGGCACTTAATATGGGTATCAGGGGCGGGGTAGCCCATGAGCCTGCGCTCAGCCGTGTAGGCAAACTGACATGCAGTGTGCGGACAGCGCTATCATTTCGTACAGAAAGCAGCGCCCCCTTTACGAGACACGCGGCTCCCATGACGCGCAGGCCACACAAGCAGACCCTCCTCTTGGGGGATGATAACAAAAAGATGATGATGATATTACCACGCCAACGATGAAATTCATCTGCATCATCTGAGGTCTACTCAGACCACCATGATGCCATGCCATTCAACTCTACATTCCTATAAAAGTTTAGATAATAAAAGAAATTTAATGTACTCGTATCGCATGTGATTTATTTCATTTCAAGCTTTTTTTCATTTCAAGCTTAGATAATCAAGAATATGCATTTTTTCCTTTTGCATGTGAATTTTCACTTCTACTTTCTTCCTTTGAAAGAATGAAGAATATGCATGTTCTCTTATTGTATGAAATGTTCCTCTTCCTCATTGAATTGTTTCCAAAACTATAATGCCAGTGACTGAGGGCTAGTTGGTGGTATGCCCTGGGTTCTTAGGTTTTCCATAAACCACTTGTATTCATATCTATAAAGCCTAATAATTAGAAAGAAGGATAAGTGACATAGATTCAAAAATGCCAATCAATATGGGGAGGTAGAGGTAACACAACATAACTTATACACCATATACACCTAATTCACATCACCAGCATGAGTTTAGCATTAAAATCTCTGGTTGTGTTGTAAATTGCTATCATTATTTTATTATTATCATGGTGCCTGTACCAGAAATGGAAAACCACTGAGCATATATCATATAACAAAACATTCCCAAGTAATAAACATCCAATCATCAAAATTATCATCCTATCATTTCTGCACACTGCAAGGAAGAGAGTAGTTCTTGGTCATGTGAAGCATCGGCTGAGTCAAAATAAGGACACAATGGTCTTTACACAGGATTATCATTTCTCAACACCTTAAAGAGAGTAGTTCTTGGTCATATGAAGCGTCTGCGAAGCAAAATAAGGACACAATGGTCTACACACAGGAGGAATCACTGACACATTATATGCTTGAACGGTCTCTCAATTCTCTGAAATATATCAGCCCTGACGTTAGTGGCCACACATAAAACCCGCTCTCTCTTCCACTGTCGCCTTGAAAATGATATCCCAATCGGTCTCCGGTGACACCCCACTCTTTTAACACTAACAATGGGAGCCTTGCTAACAATACTGACCACACAACGCGCTGGGGAAATTGATTCCCATTCGCCACATGATGAAGTTACCTGTCAAGTCACTCGCCCGATTCTCAGTTCTTCGGGACATCGCTGTAAATTGCGAAATGAAAACCTTGTCTCTTTCATCAAATGAAATTTATCGGTCTTGTCAGTTACGGGCCACACATGATGTTTATTGTCCGAGGCGTCACATGATCTGCGTGATTTACTTGCCCTTTGATACCCTTTCGATCCTTGAACACCAATAAGACATAGCCTCTGACCTCCAGACTTGCCCACCAAGGATTCCTATTGGGGTCCACTCAAACGCTATCAACTGATAGTCAGGGTTGTTTAAAGAGACCTTCAACTATTATTATTGCCTTTTAAACCCATTTATACCCATGGGGCACCAAAGGCCTCACTTCCGTGGGGATATCACTCAAACGTTAGCATCATTTTAAAAAGCTGGGGAAGTATTCCATCACCACTGTAAGAAACAACTTTTCTTTAAATTTGTTTCAAAAGCATGCTTTAACCCTTCATCATTTTTGGAAGTATTCTTACATCTAGACAATTAATTGTTGTGAGGAGTTATAGTTAATTTCAACATGATCATAATTGGACAGAAAGTCAAACCCTCACCAGTCCTCTATGTTGCCAAGGGTATATGAGAAAGTCACTATAGTGACAACAGATCACAATTTGGCCTAAATACTGACAGAAAAAGTGACGATAAACAACATTCCAAACATTCCAAATTGAAATGAAACCAGTATGATTTATCATAAAAGTCTATAGAGCCGCATGCTCATGTTCTATGTAGACCATGGGCTGGGTTACAAGATGCCAGAAAACCTCTATCATATTTTGCAATGAACCTAAAAACATCCAGATCTCTTTAACTGGCAGTTTTCTTATCTTACAGATCTGGATCTCTAGGGAGTCTCTCATTCCGTCCAAACAACTACACATCAAAAGCGGGCGAGAGGATGACACATGTCTATGGCTAACCCGGCCCCCAGATCGTCGTCGGCAACGAGAGGGCTACATTGTCTCCATTAAATACTACACGCCTTCTAAGCTGCACATGGCAATTATGAATTACTCCTAATGAGTTCTGCCTCTGATCACATGGAACAAGAAGTGCCAGCTCTGAGACTCTGCCTCCTTAACCCTCTCAATGCTGACACTACTTTTGTCTGAGGCACAAGAACTCAAAAATCTTTGGAAATCATCTAAACCCTATCATCTTGGTATTCATTGGAAAGCTCTCATAGAGTACTCTCAGATCTTAGCCACCAGCAGCATAAGGGTTTACCCATTCATATTCATGCCTGCAGCAGCCAAATCCGCCTGATAATTTTGGTGATATCTCTCTAACAAAAACAATATTTAGAAAATATTTGAAGGAGAATTGTTCATCAGAACTTTATCTACATGTCTCCTTTAAATATTTTGCAAATCTATGCTTCATTCCAAAGTTACTTTCAAAAGTATGACAGGTCCAGACAACACTATTCAAGATTGCAGGGTTAACCTGATCATTCCTGGAGTGCCTCTGAAAAATGGTGCCAATTGTTTGCATAAGGGAATGGGGATTTTGTTAACATAGGGGCTAGGCTAGACACTAATCCCACAGTAATGACTTACATCCATCATACACCCTTAAAATAGCTAATAACAAAACAAAAACCCAGATTGCTTATTAATTATCAACCCGTCCAATGCTGAGGCTACTAACATCCTAAGCACAAGGATACAAAGCTCTAAACCCTGTCATATTGGTACTCATTGGATAGCTCTCACTGCATACCCTCCGATGAGTACCCATATGCCAGGTTTTCAGTCATTTTTCATATTTTTTGCATCCTTTTGTATTAGCCCAATTATAGCAACTAGCAGCATAAGAGTTAAAGAAATATATCTTCTATAAATTGCCTTAGTTGCCAGAAATGATTGCATGAATGGCCTTAAGCATGCTACCATACCTTGGACAATAGCTACATTGTTATTGATAAAACAATGCATATGAATACATTGTGACCCTGATCTCATAATGGTCCTTGGCTACTGTAGGCCTTGACCTTTGACATGACCTTGACACATATACCAACTGATTTTGATCATCAGACTCTCTCAGCTTATTCTAGCGTTAAGATGTAATCGCCAACTTATTTGATTCCAAGATTCTATTAATTCAACTACTTGGACACTGGAAAGAAATCAACCCAATTTCCCCTGTGGTTTAAGATAATTGTGAATTGTATAAACTAGGAACATTAGCTGAAATCATTTTGCAGCATCTAAAAAAGATCTTACATTCAATATAATCAAACTATTCTAGTTAAAATTGAATTTCTATGGCAATTATAAATTCAAAGGATTTGAGGTTATTGGCATGGGTTTCCTATAATAAGCTCAATCCTGCATAGCTTAGATGCAAGTAAAAAAAAATTTCTGGCAGGCAGTATATAAATTCAAGACCCTAAACATATTGCACTCTAAAATATATGCCAACTATTATCTCAATAGAAATGGCCGCTTATAATCAAACAAGATCAAAACATCCAAATGATCTTAAGCACTGTGATGCAATTATTTGAAATTCTATGCTGAATAAAAAAGGTATTATACATCTCAGATTACTTGATATATCCTGCTCCTTTTTTGACTTCATAAGTGATAAAATCATTTTGACCAGATGTATTAAGTTGACATATGCAAATGTCCATCGGAACGGCGATCCATTATTTCTTTTTCAGTCTCAAAGCCAACACAATGGAATGTCACAAGTCCCCACCTCCTAGATCTATCAATGTCCCAGCCTGCAAATGATACAATTACCAATAATGAGCAGCTTTGAAGATGATATGATAAAACAGCAGAATTCCCAAGTTCATCTTGGCCACGACCTTGAAATTGACCTCTACGATACCCCACGGTATGATTCAGGCTAGGGGAGAACTGATAGCGTTGAACTGTATAATTGACCAGTTTGAAAGAAGTATTTCACAAACGAGATAGGATCATTTTTTCAATTAGATTAAGCGTAACAATGCCGGGTACAATAACCATAGACAAGGCATGAGACTCGGCGATCGGGACGACCGAATCTTGGTCCCTAAGGGTTGGTAAATTAAGGGTCCCTCAGCAGGCCCGTAACAGCCCAGAGACAGAGACAACCTTGAGGAAATGTCACATTATCTTTTTTGTCATTGTTGAAGGTTTCACGGTGACTGATGGTACCACCGATACACAGCGACTGCTTGGCGACTCTGATAATGAAATTTATGCAAACCTGGGGCACAAATCACACGCAATTATCTCAAATTGCTTCAATGTCAAGAACCAGAGAAAAACTGAGGTACCTACATGTACTTGCATTGTACATGTATTTTGAAATGTAATAAGATGCACAGTGCATATCATACTAATCATGTAAGTATTTGAATAAATGCGAATTTGACAAATAAACTTCTCATGGGAAATGATCTATACATGTGTATTATATGGTATATTAGCAAATGCAAACATCGAGTGACATAAAAGAAAGAAAAAAGACATTTTGGGACATTCCAGAACCATCATATTTTATATTTTGCATTCTAATTAACCACACCCCTCTACGACTCCAGAGTCTCGATTTTAAGTCCCCAAGACATGTTTAACCCTATATCTCACATAATTAGAATTGGTGGGAATCTAACTGTAATTGGTGAAGTCTGTCAGCCAATTATAAACAGGAGGCATTTTATGGCCATGGCAACCCCAGAAAGCTCCAATAATCCCCTTTCCCCTGAGCTGCTGACGATCTCACACCCTCCCGGGCGAAACCTACAGCCATTTTGCATAAAGCTCGTTGAGATGCATGAGAATCGGCACTCGGGTCGTGTCGCCGACGTTCGATTTCACCCCGAACATCAAATGTTAGGGCACGGCATGGTAGACTGAACGGATCTAGTGTACTCTTCATTAGAACGCAATTCTCTAGTGGCGCTTTTCTTTCACCTCTGCGGGGAAAGATGTTACGTTAAGCCGCCGTTTTCTCTGTCTTGCCTAATTGGCTCTATTAGGCTAGCAACGAGTTCATTACTTAGCCAATCTCGACATCGGCACCTGAATCCTGCGTCCTGCGGCCCATCTCGGCATTATTGTCCCGCTTCCAGCCCCACAGCCACGCAACTTCACTCCAAAACCATGCATAATATCATACATCCCGTTAAAACATGGCACATTTTCACAAGAAGGTGTGCTTGAGCTTTGTGGGTAGAATTAATTTATGAG
Organism: Maea johnstoni; assembly: GCA_963942565.1. Classification (NCBI taxonomy): domain Eukaryota; kingdom Metazoa; phylum Annelida; class Polychaeta; order Spionida; family Magelonidae; genus Maea; species Maea johnstoni. Next base: position 23,225,556 of record OZ012686.1, read on the forward strand.
GTGTATCGGGGAAAGTTCAAATCAGAGTTTCCAGCAAAGTTCGGCAATTCTTTAGGAGGTTAATAAGAAAAGGAGTAGCACTGACCCGCAATTTTCTCATACAAATTGCAAAAAATAAACACTAAATCTAAATGCAGTGTGCTGACCACATAAAACACAGGGACGTGTGATTTTTTGTTTCTATGGTGACAGTTCTGGCAGTTACCATGGCAACCCACAAACAAGGGTCTTTAATAAGATCGCCTTCAGCAAAATCCAATTTGGGTGGGGAATCGTAAAGCCAACAATTTTTGCATCTAAGGCTTCAAAGGATGTCTTTGTCTCAAAGCAAGTTTCCATCATCGTCATAGAGACCATATGCTCATTACCATGGCAACCACAAAGAAGTCGTTATATTGTAACTTTTTCGTCAGATCACAATCAGATCTCCTTCATGATTTCGAGAAAGGCAATTTAATAACGTTTGGCCATCAGGGGCTGTTGATAATGACAATGCCAAATACCCCATTGAGACATTCCGCTTACGAGAACCTGAGGCTGGTGTTAGCTTTTACAATTTCCACAAACCGCACAATATGCCCATTCAAGCCCAGAAATATACATTTTTGATTGGATTGGAAAGTAATAAAGGTTTTCCCCCATTTCCATTTGAAAGATCCTCTTAATAAACTATTGATAAGAGGTATCTTTGAAAGTCATTGCTTGATTTCCGTGATTCATTCAAGCATCACTCTGATTGGATGATTCTGTCCTGATTACATCCTGTCTCATCACCGTGAAGTAACACACATATCCCATCACTGTGAAGTAATACATATACTTTAACCCAGGAATGTAAAGATACCTGAATACTAGCTTGAAACCTACTTATTATTCCAAAAAATTGATGTATATATGTTTTTTTATGTTATTACAATTAATTGCTCAAGTTTGAGGTATCACTAAAATCACCAATACATTAAAAATTCTAGGAGGGCAACTTAACAGAACTGCCACAACTAGATTTCTTCCTATGCACTATAATTATAACCGGCCAATATCACTGTACTTCAGTTTATCATTTCAACTCCAACAGTAATATTTAAAAAGGATAGAAAAAATGCAATTTTTATGCCTTGCAATAAACAAGTGAACATTTGAACAAGTGATATCTTTGCTACTGTCACTCATGTATTGAAGAATCCCAGTTGTAGGACAGCTTTGAGAAACTTAAGGCTCTAGTTATTAGCTTATCCCCCTCACCTGAATACAGTTATAACCCCAACTTGTTTATGTAAATGCCACCGCCGCACTGTATGTTACTTAACACTGAAACCTGAGCTACCTAGCTCCAACACAAACATAAAATATTAACTAAGAGACCTTGCCTCCCTGTATACATCCTTAGAACTCTGACATAAACCGCTGTGACATAATGGCTAACAACTAGCCGCTGGTCAGTGCTGCCATAACAGTCAGGTTGGGTTACATGATGTAGGTGTTAGTGCGTGTGTGGTCAGCCTGTGGGCCTGCTGGCCAGTGTCCAGAGCAGGCTGATCATACATGTTAACTCCCAACCCACAAAGGTGATCACGGGCTACCACTCGATAGCACAGATGATACTCTACCAGGGACTAGAAATTGCCAAGCCTGGTTGATGTATGAACATACCCAGTAGCTAAGGATGTGATTGTAATCTGTGAGACCATTCAAAGCATTGTTTTACCTGCTTTGATATTGACAGCCAAAGATTTTGAAATATGATATATCATTACCTTTTCTGCTATTAGGCTGAATGGCGACTACTTCTGACAATAACTTGTGAATCAAGAGTGATTTTATAAAGTATTTGAAGAAGAGTTGTTAATGATATTCTCAATGATGTTTCTCCAACCCTTATGCCGCTGGTGGCTAATTTGGCCAATACAAAATAATGCAAAAATCTGAAAAATGACCGAAACCCTGCCAAAGGGTACTCATCTGAGAGTACTCGGTGAGAGCTATCAAATGAATACCAACATGACAGTGTTTAGATGGATTTCAAAAATTTTGCGTTATTGTGTTTTGGACAAAATTAGCCTCAGCATTGGAAGGGTTAATAGGTTAAAGATAATCAAGGTGCAGGCAATCAGGTGAAGAACAGTTTGCACCCCTACGTGCAGCCAGCTGCCTCATGATACTGCCATCATACTGGTTAAACTGTTGTGTAGCAGCCAAGCTGCAGCCAGTCCTCTCAATGCTGGTCCTAGGTTAAAGCCAGGATCAGGCAAAGAGGGATGTTCCTCTCCACTGAAGCAAACTGACTCCAGACTTACAAGTGGTGATTATGGTTTCACACTAAGCTTGGTGACTCCTGTCTGGCCACCAAAATGACAGGGATAGCTATGGTGAGGGTCTGTTTATCTTCATATGAAGATTACATGTGCTGCCTCCTATAAGGGTTACCGCATAATAACAGTGCCTATTATGGTACACTAAAATATATTAGTCAGCTGGCCTCAATAATCAAATGATAAGAAAAAATCAGAAATTAAAAAAAAAAATTGGAAAAAATGTTTCTATAGTGTGCTCTGATCTGATATGATTCAAAAAATCAAAAATTAAAAAGAACATTTGGTAAAATGTTTTCATAATGTGCTCTGAAATAACATGATTCAAAATAATAATGAATTAAAAAAAGAATCTTTTTAAATACAGACGCATTGAAACCATGAAAATAAGGTATAATCGATTAACTGGTCGACCACCGCATCTCACATGGCTGATGCATAATCTAGGAACTCTTTTCCCTGCAGTAACTGGATGGGAGGATGAGACATTCCCCTCCTCTTCATACATGAGTAAAGATAATGAAGAATGCAAATGTGCCTGCTTCCCCATCCCTTTAAACAGCTTAATTGCCTCAAACTTCAAACAAAGATGCCATTTCTACAAATCTCATCGGAAATGCGTAGTTGCGTCCAGTGCCACCCACGGAACTGACCATAAATGGAGCCGCCCAGCTGAGCAAACTCTCGAGAAGTGTCAAATACTTGGAGCAATCCAATTACAAAACAATAGTCAGGAAGGAATGCGTCTATTTCGCGGCGGGTCGTGACTGATGATGTCAGAATTTCATGTCCATTTCCACCAGGATTTCTCCCCCCAGAGGAAACGTACGAGAGGGCGAAATACCTCCTAGGTGAGCCATAACCAGCAATCATTTTTCAACAATGTTTATACTATCAATCATCAATGTTGACGGAGAAATTTCTTGGCAATAAAAGGATGAATTCTCCCACAACCAATCTTCATAATGCAAATGCTATTAGCGGTAAAGCGTTTTGTATCGAGCAGAAGCGTTTATTGCTGGTGCATAACAAATATTAGTAGAGCACCAAGCAGGACTGCTTCCTACTTGCACTTAATGATTAAGTAAATCATCAAAGTGGGGCGGGGATAGGGAGGGGAGGGGGTCTGTACTTACTAGCACTTAGTGAACTTAGGATAGAGGGTGGGAGTACGCAGGGGCAGATATAGGATTAGAAGGATAGGATTCTTATTTAAGCTCAAGCAAAGACAAAAAAATTCAGTTTAACATAAAAAATTGAAATTCTACATGTGGACTAAATTTGGGTGTTAATCATCCCTCATGGATAATGAAGGAAAGGGGGAAAGAGGGGTAACTATTAGAATCAGTAATGCAGTATTTGTGGTTTGTGAGGAATGAATAAACCAGAAAGTAAGTGATCGACTATTAACCCTTCCACTGCTGAGGCTACTTCATCCAAAGCACAAGGAGGCAAAAATCTTCGAAAACCATCTAAACCCTGTTATGTTGGTATTCATTGGATAGCTCTTGATGAGTACTCTTAGATGAGTACCCATATGCCAGGGTTTCATTCATTTTTCAGGTTTTTGCATCATTTTGTATTGGCCAAATTAGCCACCAGCAGCATAATGGTTAAGAAGGGTAGGTGTGGTTATCTATTCAGAGTATGTGGTATTCAGCAAAGTATGTGGTATTTTGGTAGGAGCGCCGGAATTCATTAAGTAATCAGTCATTTACATAAAGGGGAAAGAAAAGTGGGTGGGGGAGGGGGAGAGTGAGGGTATCCCACTTACATTAATGATGAAGTCATCATTATTTGGGGTGTCTTGAAGCCGGTTATTATGAATTGATATGGAAGGATGTTGAGATTAGTGCAAAGGAATCTCTGGCATGTACAGATAAGATGCGCTAAGTCTCCCATCTTGTGCACTATTGTATTGACCAAGAAAAAGAAAAGGGGCGCTGAATTAAATTCATCCATTTGCGTCATTAGTTATAAGACCAAATCAATCCCCTTGACTAAAGTCTCCGCCCCAAGGCATTGTACACATAGCTTACAAATGAGGATTACCAAATTTACTAACTAATCCATGTTCTGATGATACACTTTTCACGTTGCTGCCCCATACCATGTATACTGCCCTCTGGGCATCTGTTGGGTATTAGTGTTCCTAAGAGTCGTGTGCATCAAAGAAAACCTGGTTAGGGGGTCTAGTAACCAGATTAAAGCCGATTCCTTTATGCCGTTTATTGTTAATTGTTTCTCCGTGTAGGCTGGCCGGATTAGCGATTGATATTGATTGGCCCAAGACAAGCTGTCTCCTACCAATCAAGGCATCATGGAAATCGCTAAACTTGCCATGAAGGAACAATTAACTCTTTCTAAGCTACTCAGGTAAAATCTGACCATCTAATCAAAGTGCATGTTATTCCCCAGATCTTATCCATTTACAAGGCTAGATATAAGTCAGTATTGTGGTAAAATCAGGACCCATTTGGCATCAGAATGGTAAAGGTCGAATTCTTTTCTGCAAATATCAACTTAAAGCAAGGAAATAAGAAAATAACTTAAGTATACTTCAAGAAGGAAAGCATACACCATACAAGTTTTCCAAGAGAGAGAGAGAGAGAGAGAGAGAGAGAGAGAGAGAGAGAGAGAGAGAGAGAGAGAGAGAGAGAGAGAGAGAGAGAGAGAGAGAGAGAGAGAGAGAGAGAGAGAGAGATTCTAGCTCTTAGTAGTAGAAACTCTATCTTCAGTGCAATCGCCCTTACTTCCTAAGGGAAAGAGTGTAATTATTTTAACTCAGTGCATTCCTCTTAAAGGCCTTTTTTTAGGTTATTGGTTTTACTGAGAGCTTAGATGATAGTAACCCTTTTTGCATAGCTATGCAGGATCACTTAGATTGGAACTAAGGTTGACTGGTTTGGCCAATTACCATTATCAATTCAATTAAACGTACTCTTTTAAGTTCCCTTATACAACTCAGAACAACCATAATGCTAATAAATACAATTATGGCCAATGATTAATCTATCAATATTTCCTCATTGTAGTTTTTTTCTACACAAAGAGCAAAAGACTCATCTCAGAATGCATCATGTTAAAAAAAAGGAAGGAAAGAACATGGAATTCTTTTTTAAGCTTTCAAGAAATGTTAGATAAAGATCGATTCTTCAGCAACTTTTTTCGAACTTTTCTTTGGCGCTGTTACATGCTTAAAGAGAACCCTCTGACCCTCGAAAGACCTTTCCTTCTCGTTATCCTGTGAGAGGAAATCAGACATTCCAAAATTAATACGCGAACGGAAGCCTAGGAGCGGGTTCGGAGTAAATACTGGTATTAAGGCGAATGGATTAGAAATGTCTTGACCCATCGACGCGAGTGCTCTTGTGTAAAAATCCGCCCTGTTCCTTTCCCAGACGAAGATTAGCGCTCGGCGCCAAGGGGGTCTCGGGGAGCATTCATTAACGCCGATCTTCAGGTGGGGCCAGTGGCGATAACAGTAGCGGATTGCGTCGGGTGTCAATGCGATGTTCATCACTCGTCCCTATTGTGTAAGTCTCCTATTGTCTGCGGGGATCCCCGCACAATGCCCTTGATAGGGGCCCTGTCAATACTCGCAATCAGCCGACAGATTATCATCCTGTTTCGCGTAACTGTAAATGGCGGAGAATCAATGCAGATTGTCGGTGAATAACAGGCATCATTTTCAACACTCAAAATCAGTTTTCAGGCAGTCGTCATCGATTTTTTTCTTTTGCTTGAAATTGATGCGGTTCAATTGCAAATTGGAAAAATAGCAACTGTTGTGCCGTGGCATATGACACTAGAGCATGACTCAGTGCATGAATAAAGGCAAGCGTCACAAGTTCAAGGAACACGAGGGTCAAATACACAATATCACCAGTTCATGACAATGCAGGAACCAAAAAAATATATAGCGTCCAGAATATCAATTTTACTTTTTACAAAAATTGTAAAATATAACTTTTTGAAATTATCACAGTTTAAAAGCTAATCCCTGACAATATTACCATAGTAAATATACCTCTATGGAGATCTCCCTAACATAAGTTAATTGAAATATGATTATTTGAAATAAAATTGTTAATATACTGATCATACAATGTTTAGCAGATATAATATAATGGGCTTATTCACAGCATTGGATTACAATGGTCATATTTCAATTGCAAGACATTCCTGCCTCAAGGAAATAAGAATAATCAGCAAATAGTTTCATCATTGCCCAGGTTTTCAGGATCTTGGCAGCTTCCATGGCAAGGGAAGTCTGGATCTCAGACCGGTCTTCTAGCAGAGTGAAGATAAAGTTTACTTCATCCTTACTTCATGTCTTTAGGGTAGAAGAAAAGGCTTAAGCAATGGGAAATCGACAGACTGCGATGTCAGGAAATGTCTTCCTCCTCAACATACCAATACACACTTAGCATTACACATGTTAAATTTGTCCACGCAGCCCCCGGCGGGCAGGCACGGCTTAGGGAGTCTGGTGAAGACCGGGGTCCGCGGGTGAATCAATAACTAGTACTGAGCGTGTAATCCGTGTACCCGCAGGATCGCCGCGCACTGAGAATGCATTGCTGGAGATAGCTACTCAAGCATCAGGCAAATCTGGGAGGCAGCTTGTGGTGTGGGATTAACCTATTTATACTTAGGGCACCAGAGTATACTGAGAATATAGTATATATGTATATATGTATATATGTATGTGTATATATGTAAATATGTATGTATATATATATATATATATATATATATATATATATATATATATATATATATATATATATATATATATATATATATATATATATATATATATATATATATATATATATATACATATATATATATAAATATATATATATATATATATATATATATATATATATATATATATATATATATATATATATATATATATATGAGAGAGAGAGAGAGAGATTCTAGCTTCACCAGTAGCGAACGTTAGAGGAGATTTTGCATGTTCATTGGAATGTATGAACAACTCTAATCTAAACATATGACTAAACACCTCATATTCATATTCATCACATTGATCTGCAAGTGCATCAGAGCATCCAAGCATAGCATGGACATGAATGGGTTAAAGCTTTATCTTCAGATTCCTGTTTTTGGCTTCAGGACGTGTCTTTTAATTCTGTGGAAATTAACAATTGCATTGTTGTTAAGGAAACACCCCTGGCGGGCTTATCTATTTGGAACAAGAACTGATTGCGCACAGTGCGCAGTCGATACGAGAATTATGGGAAATGAAAAGAAAACAGCAGTAAGTGGATCATGGTACGCCAGAAGCCACAGACCATTGTGGAAATATTAACTAAGCAATGTTTAAACAAGTCAACAAAGAAATGAGTTCTGGCAAAGAGTTATTTTAACAGACAATGGGCTTTTTCACCATCGGTGAAGCAAATGGATACACCCTGGAGTTTATACACAATCAATGGGGCTCTTTCGGGATTAGAGAAATTCATTCACACCAGAAGTGCTTCTGAATCAGTGGTTTGATACCTACATATTCATTTTCAGTATTAAAAACAGATATCACTGCAGAGGTTGAAAACCTTGTGCACATCACAACAGAGAAGAGAACTTAGAACGATATATTTTTTTAAAAGATGATATATCATAGAATACCTAAATTCAAGTATGGCAACAAAATGTCATTGTAAAACAATTGCTTTGGTAATCAATCTAAGTAATTAGGCTTTTTAGTTTGCTACAGAGGTAACTGGGTAAACAAATATTCTTTTTGGACTTCTTAATTCCCGGAAATATCTTATGTTTATTTCAATTGACAGTATTGTATTTTTTAACCTTTTTATATTCCAAGGGGTGCAATATTAGCTATGATTCATTAATTCCTCAAGATACATTTTGAAAGACATATACCCTACCCTTACTATATGCGTAAACACCTTTCCTTAGTGTGGGGTCAATTTCACTAGGGAGCACCCATTAACAAACAAATACAATTCTAAACCTGCAGGTGTTCCCAAAATATTGACACCATTGGCTATTTGTGAGGTACGCATCTATAATGGCCGCCCCCATTAATGCAAATATCTAATCAATTACACATGAGGCAGCTCGTGCATTGGGGATAATGTCTGCTAAAATATTGTTGTAGCTGAAATCAATTGAGCAGAGAGGGTTGTAAATACTGCAGCTAACTAGGAGTTTAAATATTTACCTTTTGCCCCTTCCTGTACGGAGTGCCACATAAGATAAATGTCTCAAGTGTGATGAACCGTAAGAATCTAGTTCTATAAATCTTGACTCCAATTAATAACTGCCTGAGACATGGAACATTCAAGAGGAGAGATCAATAAATCAATCATATTTATACTATGAATTCAAAGGTTCCTATCCATTCACTACATTTCAAGGAGTGTTCTAGTTCCGAATTATAGAATTTAAAGGTTCCTATATCCATTGACTATTTGTAGAATTTTTTGAATTTTTTAAATTTCTATACAATATTCCAAAATATGATTTGCATGAAGTACAAGGAAGTTAGAATGGTAGATTTTGCAGGTAATCAGGTAATCTTCAAGATGAGTCCCTGGAGGCAAAGCGTGTCACCAAACTGTTATTAAAATTCAATGGTCAAAAACACAGAATTCTTACAAATTTTCTTCCTTGTAGAAATTCCCTTGACCGCAATCCCAACAAAATGTGCTTGTCGTTGTCAGCGAGTTGGGCAACTGTGCTGCGGATAGCTAGGAGTGCGAGAGCCTGTGAGCAGGCGTACGGCAGAAGATGTACCTGTCAATCACTGCCAGGGAATTCAAGAGCACTGTCTCTCCATACCCGGTCTCACTCAGTCCTGAACACAACCAATTACTTCTCTCACAACACAACTACTCTCCCTCTTCTCTCCCCTGCTGCCTTCTACTATACTCCTCACAGACATGTGTGGGCCCAAATGGAAAACAAGCCAAGGGCATTGAATAGTGCTTATCTGTGTGCTGATTGGCTTAAAATTATAGATGTAAAAATACATTTATTCATACAAAAAATTTTCAATTGTTTTCTATTTTCAAATGATGATTTTTTCAACATATTGATTGACTTCAGTATATTCCTAATTATACTGCTTATATAAACTTCAATTAAAGACCAGATTCTATTCCATTGGTGCCTGGAACATAGATTCAGTTCTTGGAACAAAGATCCACTTCCATCAGTTTTTCAGCAATGCTGTATGTTACAGTAGTTCTTAGTTCTTTTTGCTCCATATGTAAGGATCATAACCATCATCTGCAGTAATTCTCTGAACACATGTATATCACTCACATTTGCCCATAGCTCAATTATGGATAACATGATGAAGTTATTTACCTCAATGTTTTCAATTAACTGTTTATAAATATTGAAGAACTGCCTTCCCTTTCCTCTCTAATTACTAAGTTTATGGCAATCATTATGGCCTTCCGATGCACTGCACTAATCAGCCCTGCAGTTTTACATCTCGCCCATAAAACCCCTACAAGACCTCTGCTACAGCGGCGCATGCATTAAACTAATATGGAGAGTAGGTCCGCTGTCATAAATCCATCGTGAAGTATTTTGTACCGATGCCCACCTTAAAGCATCAACAATAACGGCCTGCTAGGTTGCATTTAAAGGCTTACACATGTCAGGAGTTTTATCACCAATCTGTCTCATACATAACTTTTACTGTCATAATATTTATTTTCTCTGGAGTATTCAATTATATCGCTAATATCCCCTGATTTCTGGAACGTAATCTACGACTTCATAAACTTTTTTTATCACCATCCCAGTGCAGAGGCCTGCCAGATTTTTGCACGTAGGAAATTTTAGGGAAAAGGTTTATTAAGGAATAAATGACATTAATTTGTATGGGAGAGTGAAATATTTGCTTGCAGGGGCAGTAGGGCATGACTTGCATTGTTTCTATGCCCCGGCTACATCCACGGGGCTCAATGCTTTAGCATATCTCATCTGATAACACAGGATATGTGCGCAGGAGATTTCCATAGCTTCCTTTGCTAACCCATTCATGCCAGTATTACCCAAAAAACGTCCCGCCAGTTATGGTGATACGGGAAGTATCTGATGGAGAAAAGAAGGATATGTGCATGTGCAGGAGATTTCCATAGCTTCCTTTGTTAATCCATTCATGCCTGTATCACCCAAAAAACATCCTGACAGTTATGGTGATATGGGAAATATCTGAGGGAGAAACACAGGATATGTGTGCAGGATTATACAGCTTCCTTTTTTAACCTATTCATTTCTGTATCACCCAAAAACATCCTGACGGTTATGGTGATATGGGAAATATCTGAGGGAGAAAAGCAGGATATGTGCCCAGACGATTTCCATAGCTTCCTTTATTAACTGATTCATAGCTATATCACCCCAAAACATCCTGCCAGTTATGGTGATATGGGGAATATCTGTGGTAGATATGGAGTAGGAGAATTCCACAGCTTCATTTGCAAGCAGAAGCACAATTGGGAAAATATGTGTAGGGGAAATGTTTTAGTACAGAACATTACGAACTACTCTGCCACATTCATTACTAATTCCAAAGTTATCATACACCAAAGAAATATAGATATAAACAACAATCTTGAGAGGAACTATTAAGTAATTCACAGGTTAAACAGAAGGGAAACCAGCCAAGGCGTGTTAGTTTCGGCTTGTTGCCAGTAGCAGGTTTTGACGTGACAAGCAGAAAAGGCATTTCTGAGAGATAAGAGGGAGTCGGGTAGTAAAGAGCAGGTAAATTGTCTGCAAGGTATAAATACCTGACAGATTGGCATGATGCGAGCAGATTAGAAGTCGCACAAACTACCAGGAGGTGGAAGAGGAAGAGGAGGATAATTAGGAGGGGATGAAAGAGAGTCAGGAGGAACCGAGGAGAAAGGAGAACAGGAAGAGGGGAGGTTGTGATGATGATGATGATGATGATGATGATGATGATGATGATGATGATGATGATGATGATGATGGTGATGATGATGACAATGATAGTGATTGTGATGATTAAGTTGAAGATCACAAGGATGAATAACATTTACCAATCAAGAAATGTGAGATGATAATGATGATGATGATGATGATGATGATGATGACATTGATAGTGATTGTGATGATAAAGAAAAGATCATAATGATGAATGACATTAATCAATCAAGGATTGAGTGATGATGATGGTAATGATGATGATAATGCTAATGATAATTACAATGCTAATGATAAAGGTGGTGATGAAGAGGATGATGATGATAATGATAATGATGATGGTGGGGATAATTATGATGATGATGCTAATGATGAGGATGATGTTGATGATTATGATGCTTATGGTGGGGATGATGATGAGGATGATGAAACATGAAAATGATTAGATGTTAAAGAGAACCTACTATTTCAAGCACATTAGAAAGCAATATATAAAGAAGGGTAAGAGAAAATCTATGTAGTGTTGGTATCGCTTTAAAATCATTATTTTCATAACTTTATTAGGGACAATTTCATAGATGTGGGTACTTGAGATCCTAATTAATTAATAATACTATACCGATTTGTAAAAACTAAGATTCCGTGTGTGAGAGCCTCAAGATCTCAAGTTGTGGAGCTGACCGATATATTATCGCTGCTGAGAGGTACCGATGATGAAACATCATTATGGACAATCCGCCAACTTCTTCTATTACAACAACACTGACTCCCCGCACACTAAACAAGATTCCATCAACATTTTATGGCTGCTTTTATCGCAGCGGCCGTGTAAGAGCTCAGTGGCCCGGCATTCTTGCCAGCGCAAAACCCACAAGCAATTGTCCATGGTAATCTGGAGCACCAGGCAATGGACAGTTTATTGCATAAATGGTATAGGTACAAGAGGATCCGATTTCGGCCAATTTACCAGTACAGAGAAATCATTGAACGGAGCTACCGAAATGATCCTGGTGGCAATTAACCCGTGACAGTAGCTGTGGTATGAAGTTGATTTCATATCCCGTATCTGCGGGTTAATTACAGCGTGGAGCGCAGTGGTGTATGATATTTCTACGAGGCGAGATATTTCTATGGAGAATGAATGGAGTCAGGGCGGCCAGGATCCCTATCGGGCGTGAGGGCTAAAGAGAACGGATCAATGCAAACCACTGCATTATATATATTAGCTGGTACGCTGAATTAAAGGTGACCAAACTTATCCAACTGAGCAAAGACTGAAACTTGTACCAGCCTGTTTAGAATTCTTAAAATTGGGTTCATACAATAACATGAATAAATAAATAAAATGATGATGATAATAATAATAATAATAATAATAATAATAATAATAATAATAATAATAATAATACTGATAATAATAATAATTATAATAATAATGATAACAATGATAATACTGATAATAATAATAATAATAATAATAATAATAATAATAATAATAATAATAGTAATAATAATAACAGCCCCTTTTCATATAGCACATTGCCTCATATATCAGGTTTGAAAGCGAAAGAGTTTGCTTTGAAATGAAAAATCATGGAAGCAATACAGAGCCTTCAATTTCAAGACTATGTATACACACAAACATACCATATGGTATAAGGTAAACATCTTGACTCTGACCCCAGTCTGAGGGCCTCATAGCAATTATTTGCAGGTCTAAGGTGAAGGGTGTACCTTTACCTCATTCTAGTTATCAATTTCAAAGAATTTAACCCACTCGTGCCCGAAATGTACAAGAGGTCATCTCATGGAATACTTAAGAGAACTGAGAGCAATATTTCAAAAGGATATGAACTAATATTGCTTTCAGATAAAGAAAAACTCACTTTTATTGAAATAATTGGATACAATCAGATGGAGTATTGATATACACACATTTGCATCAGTCCACCTGGTTACTGATCTGACCATGAAAGAGTTATAGCAATAATACCAGACATATAGACAGAACCGCATTCGCTCTGAAGACGATGCAGGGCGCAATTGACTTAATATCCTCTATCAAAACAAGAGCTCAAGAAGCAAAATGGGGCTGAATATTGCCGACGACGAGAACCAGCGCGCTCAGTTGCCTAGCTACAAGGCTCTGTTATGATTTTACTTTATTATATATAGAAGCCTGCACCTATACTGGATAGGGACTTGTGGCCTACTGTTGGCCATTTAGTTCACACAATTGCCACACGAGGGAGATTACTGTTAACATATTTCCAACTGAACTCCTAGTATACCGCAGTGCCATCTATCCACAATGGTAAATATGGCCTGGGAGGCAGGCTACCTGCTCAGATGAGGGGTCTGTTGGTCGTAGTAGTGGGATGAGTGCCAACTTGTGGTGGCAGCATCAGCAGCAGCGGCATAAAGCCATCGTATTATGTTACATGATAACACAACAGTTTACCTGTCAATCAATCCACACTCAGCATCACCCAGTGCTCGGCCATTTGGCGCAGAGGAGCCGTCCGTCGCAGGCAGCGCGCGATTGGCAGGTAGGAATATCGGCTGTCAGGAGTCTTAATGGATTTCAGGGAGTACCTTTCAGTTTTACATTTTTTTCCAATAGGACTTACCCTTACCTCACCCCATAGGCATTCCTAAAGGTGAGCCGGGTCTATTTATCTGGGAGAATCTGATACATCTCTATAGATGCAGTCAAAAATAAGCAATATGGCATTGCAAAATGGAATGATTATTATGGGATGATGCACTTGAAATTTGCCATAGAGGAATGAGAATTGAATAGCTCAATATGATAGCATCAATCCCAGATATAAAGAATCAGCAACCCCGATCTCATTTCACCTCGATTGATCCCTACCATCCCCTTGAAGCTAAGAAAGTTGCTATAACACCATAACACAAATACTTCAGTGGAACATAAATTGACCACAATAAATTTAACCCTCCACTTTTCACTTTTATTTTTACTAAAAAAATAATCAATAGTAATCAAAAAAGTGAAAACTATATAGGGGTAAAAAGATTGAAAAAACAACAACTTTTTTTTAAGTGTTATAATTATTGAATCATTTCTGAAACATATAACTACAAATCCATATCATACTGAAAGTTTATGATAATTAAGAAATCTACCTCATTGCATGAATCCAAGTCTCCTAACTCCTCCTTTTGGTCCTCGTAGTCCCACGGACATGACACTGGTGGGGAGCAGAAGTCCTTAAGTAGTTCTCTCACAGGTCCATAGGTTAGGGGTCCTTACCACTAGTTACAGTCGACATACAGTGATCATGCTGCATGCTCTAGCACCACCACATCACTGGCCTGCAGCCCAGGGGGGGAGCACGATGATGTCATCACTATCGCCATAGCCAGCCACAGACAGCACGGGAGGAGGGGGAGATATGTATCTCAATGTAGTGTATCTACTTGGCAGGGGGTGCCATTATTATTATGATGTCACTTGACAATAGAGTTTGCACAGGCAGTAGACTAACTTCTCATCTAGCAAAAGATTAGATCCTGCTTCCACTTTTTCATATATATATATATATATATATATATATATATATATATATATATATATATATATATATATATATATATATATATATATATATATATATATATATTTAAATCAGTATCTTTTACTTCATGTACATCCATGAAAGTTTCCTGCTTCAATCCATTCTTATATGTATTTTTCCCATTCTTCTCTGAACGTTTTACTCCATTATAACCCAGTAAGAAATTTCTCCCTTATTTTTCATTTTGCTTTGAATATTTTTCCTACCCTGATCTTTAACCTAAACTTGATGCCGCACTGGATATTTCCAATTCTATCAGTTCACATGTGTTTTTTCCAATTCTGATCTGTACCTTTTACTTTACTTCTAACCTGGTTGGAAATTTCAGAAGTTCATCAAGGATGGAAGCAGGGATGATTTCTAACAAAGTGCAAATTCTGATAATGATTGAAATGTATCTGTTTAATAGCTTTTGGTAGCTAGAAAATCAATAAATCATCAATTTCAGTTGATTTCAGTTGATTATCGGTATGCGCCATCAAATCTTTCAGCTGATGCTGGCATTATACTCCTTTATAAAGATCTCCATCAATGAATTTCATAACTGTCTTATCAATTTTGCAACCATTTCTAACAAAATTCAAATTTTGATATTGATTGATGGTTATCTGTTAAATTAAAAATGATCAATCAATTATCAATCTATTATCAAATTTGATTGATAATCAGTGCGTAGCATCAAGTCTTGCTACAAGTGGTATGGAAAAGGCATTATATTTCCCGTACAACCACCCAATCAGCATGATGAGAGCTAACAGTTGTCATTCCCCCACTCCAATAACGAGATTTACGGTTTGACAAATATTTATCATTAACGCTGCGGACACTGAGAGCATGCCGACACTTTTTTCCCCTCCCAAAGCCGGCTCATGGGGCCGGTGAGGAATGTGTTTGGAAATACATCGGTAATGCTAAGCCGATAATTCTAGCCTCGCATGCCGTAACTAATTATTTCCCAGCCCCAAACAGCAACAAGAACAGCGCCCGAAAAATGACTGTTTGAATTCTATTGGCAGATATCCATAGATAGGTATAATTAATTTAGTGATGGCCTTCAGACAAATGCGTCTTATACGCCGAGCCACTACATCAAAGCTACACGAAATAATCCAATTGATACTGCGCACTCCGCTGCACATGAGCGGGAGAAGACGGAAGACAATTTCCCGCGTCCCGAGGGCATCATCGGATTGACACATAACCTTCTAGTTAAATACAACTAGGCTACTGGGGGCTGTGAACTTCCAACCAGATTCAAGATCTTGAAGATGCTGACCATATCTTCGAATGCCCTCCAGAAACCCTAAGATGCTATCCAGTAGTTCTGGCTACCCGGGCCTCATAGTAGCACTGAACACTCGGCTGATCTAGTGCTTGCATGCGGTCCGTCATTATCCAACTCACAGAGAACTTCCAATCGCGAGGCCGCCGGCCAATCGACACATCAATATTGACAGGTATTGATGTGAGCCGAGAATAACCTCATAAAACAATCACTTCATTGTTTTCTCTAATCCTTTCTCGTAATCTCTAATCCTTAGGAGAAAGGAGATTTCATGGTTGACTTCAATAACAGCACAATCACCTTAACCCATTTATTTCATAAAAGGTCGTCAGTCTATCTTCCCCATAGGGGTTGAAAAAGGCAAGCCTATCTAGGAGTTATTTGGAAGAGAAATGACCATCAAAACACAATTTAAACCTTTAGTTCAAAGAAATTAATTACAAAACTTACGTTAACCCTTATGCTGCTGGTGGCTAATTTGGCCATTACAAAGTGATGCAAAAAACCTGAAAAATTACTGAAACCCTGACAAATGGGTATTCATCTGAGAGTACTCAAAGAGAGCTATCATGCATATCAGCTTTTCATGAACATCCTTCACACTAAACCCTTTCGTAATGTAGCTGGGACTTTCAAGGAAATCCTTGGACTTTCCTTGGATAATTCTAAGAATATCTTCATATTCCCATGTTTGTTTGGTAAGGGAAAGCTAAATGTGAAGCCAGTCTACCCCACAGATCACCTCCTCTATATCTAAATCAAGTTTTCAGAAAAGATGCAATAATTAACATAGGAGGAAAAAGAGGTAGTATCATGATTATAAGAAAAAGTAGTGTAGTAAATAAGCAATGCAATTTTAAAATGCTGACCCCATCAGTAAACCTGATAATGTTCCTCACAGAGCCCTTCTTCATTTAGAATGCCCCATGCTCCAAATCTGATCCCCAACAAGTTTTCAACAATCAAAAAAGGCTAAAAACTCCTGTCCAAATGTCAGCCACCACCCCAAATCAACTATCAGAAAAGTGATTTTCGAGGCGCTTTTTTTTTCCATTTGGCAAGCACAATATCATTATTGTATCAGTTGTGGCACCTGAAATGGATCACCTGTCACTCGCGAAGAATAATTTATCACCTAATGACTAAAATGTCATTAAAGTAATCAGTTTGACATACCTGTCACAGGTAATGCACGGGGACGAACAGAAACAGGTCCCAGATGAAAGAAACAAAGAACGTGCAGTCACTGTTACCGTGAATCATGAGTGATGAATCTCGGGCCTACCTAAAATATTCCTTCTTCAAGTCACGCGCCAACATTTCCAGGCACGCTTTGGGCCGAACTCTAGGTACTACGTACACCATGAGGAAAATCGCAGGAACATCAAAATCACCTATTTTTTTCTGAGATATTCCTTAATTCTCTTGCATATTGTTCGCTGCAAAAGAAGCTTTTGCAACTCTTCTGATTTCCATATATATATATATATATATATATATATATATATATATATATATATATATATATATATATATATATATATATATATATATATACAGACTCTGACACAAATAAGAGTAACAACAAAATCATCACCTTGAAGATTTTTAACTTGATCTTTCATGAAATGCATATTCCTAGACTTTCATCCTTCTTCAGCACCCCCTAGCATTCCATGAAACCCACCACAAAATAAATGACAATTTAGTCTCTGGTTGAAGCCTGCAGTGCCATAAGTTATCATCTTCCTGGTCATCCAATTAAAGTGTGACCAACAGAGGACACTGCAAGTGATTAAACTTCATATCGCAAGGCAATTCAAATATGCGCCGTGAAAAATCTCTTTCGCCGCACACAATAAATGGCACGTCCCAGCCTGTCATGACAGCCATGTCAGAGGGTCGAGAAATACAGCGTATGGCAATAAATATTATTTCACAATTCTCTGCCCGCCTCGTTTCACACTTAGTCCTGCATACAACCCCCTCGGAACGGCCGTACCTGTTAATAAATTGCCCGTCAGAGTCCTAATGAAGAGGGCAACTCTCACATAGCCAATTATTTGCAGTGGTTTTATGGCAATAACCTTACGACATGGTCTTAATTATGTGTCACATTAATGCAAGAAAAAAAAACGTCGACGGGATGCTAATTTTGCGTCCATTCCGGTTCTCAGATTTATGCCTCATATTTTACTATTCCGCTGACTTCTTCATGGAGTGGGGCCCTGAACTTGTCCATAGCTTCTGATCAGAGCAGATATAGGTGGCATTATATGGCACTTTTACTGGACATACTGGACAAATTGAAGAAAGATACTTGCAATTATCGCATGGTGGGTGGTTGGAATGAAGTTGTAAGAGTTCCATGGATATGTCATTTCTCTTAATCAGTTCAAAGTGTGATAAAATCAAATTGTTTATTTATTTATGAATAAATAGTTCAACTTTATTTATCTATTTATTTTTCATTAAATCTAGATCATACGAGAGAAATATGATAATAGTAAAATACTTTTTTTTTGGACATCATGTAAGCAACATATTAAATTTTTCATAGATGTTAAAATGATGATTGGTAATTCAGATTCATTGCAATTCAAGAAATAGGTAAAGTTTTGAATAAATGCAAACTACCTTAAACAACCATTAGTGGTGTTAAGCTTGGATTGTAACAAATCATTAAATACTAACAGTCATGAGATTCCTAATGAAAACATGCACAGGAAATATAACAATAATGGCAAAGGAGAGCTATTAATGAATGTTATATACATGTAAACCTTCAAAAATACATAATTGGATATAAGTCATTTCACACCTATACCTATTATTACAATGCATCATGAAGGTATACTTAAGAAAATACATGTTTCCCAAACAATTCTCGATGCAGCATTTGACAGAAGCTGTAGAGATTTCACTATGTACACGTCTCCACACCGTCAGCCCTGCGTGGCCGTGGATTATTGGAAATCTCTGAGTGGCTGCCGAGGCGATGCATGCTTGCACGCCCGCTCGCTACGTGTCCAGGATTGAACAGTGCCAATAAGAAGACAAGCGGCAGGGAGAGCGAGGAAGAGAGAGAGAGGGCGGTAGGGTGATACTACCGCCGGGTGATTCATGCTATAAAAGGATTAGGCCGCTTTAATGGACGGGCATTGAGACAGAACTTGAATATGAAGATGTGAGAATAAAGTGGTCTCTGCAGACCTCTCCATGAAGGAATGTGGATGCCTGCCCCAATGGCTGAATGGTCCAGAGTATTGCCACTGACTGCTACTTTCTCTTCTCTCTACTGTCCAGGTTTTGAATTCGGCTCAAAGCATGTAAGAAAGCGACCAGACTTACTTGGAAGTGGTGTCTGAATATGAGAATATAAGAATAAAGTGGTCTCTGCAGACCTCTCCATGAAGGAATGTGGATGCCTGCCCCAATGGCTGAATGGTCCAGAGTATTGCCACTGACGGCTACTATCTCTTCTTTCTACTGTCCAGGTTTTGAATTCGGCTCAAAGCATGTAAGAAAGCGACCAGACTAGCTGACTTGGACTTAAGTGGTGTCTGAATATGAGGATATGAGAATAAAGTGGTCTCTGCAGACCTCTCCATGAAGGAATGTGGATGCCTGCCCCAATGGCTGAATGGTCTAGAGTATTGCCACTGATGGCTACTACCTCTTCTCTCTACTGTCCAGGTACTGAATTCGGCTCAAAGCATGTAAGAAAGCGGCCAGACTAGCTGACTTGGACTTACGTGGTGTCTGAATATAAGGATATGAGAGTAAAGTGGTCTCTGCAGACCTCTCCATGAAGGAATGCAGATGCCTGCCCCAATGGCTGAATGGTCTAGAGTATTGCCACTGATGGCTACTACCTCTTCTCTCTACTGTCCAGGTACTGAATTCGGCTCAAAGCATGTAAGAAAGCAGCCAGACTAGCTGACTTGGACTTACGTGGTGTCTGAATATAAGGATATGAGAGTAAAGTGGTCTCAGTAGGCTGCTCCATGAAGGAATGTGGATGCCTGCCCCAATGGCTGAATTGTCTAAAGTATTGCCACTGACTGCTACTATCTCTTTCCTCTACTGTCCAGGTTTTGAATTCAGCTCAGAGCAGGTGAAAAAGTTGCCAGTGACTTGGACTTAAATGGTGTTTTTCAACAGTACTCTATTTTTCCACACCACTTACGACTGACAGGTTATTCACAACTTAGCCTAATTATGGCAGAAAAATTAACGATGATTCTAAATTCCAAATATGGAGAAATGCTTCTTAGCATGTAAAGGGATCACTCAGGCCTGTAGGTGGAAATATAGTAAACAATTCCTCAGGGTAAAGTTTCTGATATGAAAGTATCATCTGGAGAACTTAATGCTTTATTTCTAAATAATTGTCAAACTCAAGAATAAATTCAGAATTCACAATTGATTTGATTTGAAATACAGGCTCTTTTCTGCATAAAATTCCTCTTCTAGAGTGATTCCAAGATACTCTTTTTTCCAGAGAAAATATCAACACCTACATAATAAGCTGGCTCTTTTTCACTGCAGCAGGCCTGAATGAGTTAAGAAAAAGATATAGGTTCATGCCAACTTCATCTCAGCATGTACGTTTCATGACTGCACCAGAACCATCACCTGAAATCAACACACATTCCTCAAGATGCTAATAATGTCAATTCCACCTACCTGATTATACTTCTTGGGGTTAATCCAGCTGAGTACATTCTGTTCCAAGTAGGCCTGCGCCTGTTCCGCGATCGGAGCCGTCGGGGGTCCAGGGGGTGACGTGGCCCCTTGAACTCCTTGCTGCTGCCGGATATATCTACGAAAAAACAACGAAAGCCAGATATCAGTCGAGGAGCGAGCTCATTTAGCATGGATGATCATGATAGCGCAAGTGTTGCACGTAGCAGTAGCGATCACCGGGATCAGTATCACTTTCCACCGTTCCGTGTGTCGGGCTCATCAGTTTCAGGGCTCTCACATTCCTAGCTTCAAAGCAGGAGCCCTCATAAGATAAATAGGATAATAGGAAGAATGGACCATTAAGAGCTGGTCAATAATATCAAACAGAGAAAAACATCAAAAGTATGTCATCCACAGCTAAAATGGTATGAGTAATTTAATATTCAATAAGCTCATACAATTATATATGCAATGTTTTAACATTCTATGATAGAGATCAAGAATGGGTTTGTTCAAATTAATCCATGATGGTTAATAATTTATTTATGAAAGAATTAGTATCAATTAGTATTGTTTTTATATCTGGGCATTGACAGTCTGATTTTGATATAAAATTCTTATTTTCTAAAGTATTTCACATCCATTTTGCTATAAATTCAATTTCTATGGACTTTATTGTAATCAGAAAATATTGTAATCAGTATTGTAATCCATAAATTTTAATATTGGAATGATATTCCATGTCTTGAGTTTCATTATTATTGCAAAATTTCTTATTCATCACAAGGTTTCAATATCATCTTGCTGTATATCAAATTCAATTATGATATCATTACGATGCAAGTTTGTTTGTCATACAAATCAGTATGAAATGATATTCTACGTTACGAAATACCACCCATGGCATGATTCCCTAGATGACAAAAACAAGACGGCTGAACAGCACGTGTCCAGTTGAAACTAAGCAGAACTGATCAGAGTTCATTACGGCCCATAAGGACCATGTCCACCCGGACCCTGGGTGCTCTCCAAGGAGAGGATACCCATCCAATATCATCAGACGTGACACCCCCAGCCCTGACCACGCCCACATGCCCTCTAGTGGCCACTAACGACATCAGAAAACAATAGAATTGGCCTCTTTGTGTCACCTCCACCTATTGTCTCGCTGGGGGAGGGGTGTCTGGGGACCCTGAGTCAGGCATGGGCACGGACGCAACACGGGTACTTGATAAATACCGAGCGGAGGCACAGTGGACATTGAACGATGCCGCCATTGTTTCTCCGGCAAAGATGGATAGCCAATCTTGAAGAGGGTGAATAATTAACGACGGAACAAGAAAAATACCAGTGTTATAAATGCACTCTTTGATTTTGCTGTTTCTGAAGCGGGAAATGGCCATTGGACATGAAATGATCGGCGGAGTACCGTAGCGGTGCTTACTCAAGGTCATAAACATCCTGCATCAGGTTGCAGAGTAAAACAGCTGAGATTTCTATGCTGCACCTATGCAGTACCAGCAAATAATACCATTGGAAACTATATTGAGGGTTACAGGGCCAACATATTGAATCCTTCACATGCAAAATTTACTAGAAGTAGCCACTTTTTCAGAATGTTCTGAATTTCCTGAAAATATTATTGTAATTAAGAAAAAACTGTCCGAACCAATCAGTTTACTGAGTTACAGAGCTGATTTTTTAATCACCTGTCCAGTGATAATCTTTGAATGAAGAATGAACAATTTTGCTTGTGGCTTTTGAATGACATTTACTTACAATATTTGAATAAAAAGATCTTCTAACAAAACAACTAGGTTGTGCAACCCACAACTATAAAATATTGAATATATTCCTTATAGTAAAAAGTTTAACCCATTAATGCTCACAGTGGCCAAAAAGTAACCTGACGATTTCGGTGAAATCTTTGAGTAGAAAACATAAATATTTAAATATTCAAAGGAGAAAAGTTCATCGGAATATGACAACCAACTCTTTTTCAAATATTTTGCAAAATGATTCTTTATTTCCAAGTTATTGTCAAAAGTATCAAAGATCCAGATGATAATTTCAAGAGTAACTCTTAAGAATTAATAGGTTGATTTATTCCTGATAAATGTATACAATTCTGAATATACCTTGCCTAATACTCAATCCGAGTCATTAACAGTAGCCCATCATTTGCATATTTACCAGACAGCAGTACATAAGTTAATGCTGAATGGTGAAAGAAATTCATTCATATTCTACAGTGCATAGGAATGAGACCCGAGGGTATTGTGGTATATGTTCATGACATCGGCATATTCCCCTTTCCACCCTGAAACTGTGACCCCGGGGTACCAGCTGCACTGGACACCCTGGGTGACCCCCCATCCCTCCCCCCCCCCCCCCTGTCTGTCACCCGCAGCTGCCTGAAACAGCAAATACTGGAGTGACAATATTCAATCAATACAACCACCCCCTGATACATGTTCCCCGTAAATATCATAGATTTTGTGTAATAGGATCAGCTAAATAGAACCTGCTAAAAGAGTATAATTTGATATATTCTTTCAGTAAAAATTGAGTGATGCATCGAGCCGTATTAAAGGTATATTTAGGTGACAGCTCCCTATAATAGATGGCCATAGCCAAATGATTGTGGAGCTTTCAATATCACTGAAGATTTCTTTACCATGACTCTCTGTTTACATGGAACACACCCCAAGGGTCAGGGAGCTTTCAATATCTCTGAAGATTTCTTACCATGACACTCTTTTTACATGGAACACATCCCAAGGGGTTGGGGAGCTTTCAATATCTCTGAAGATTTCTGTACCATGACACTTTTTACATGGAACACATCCCAAGGGGTCAGTGAGCTTTCGATGTCTATGAAGATTTCTGCACCATGACACTCCTTTTTCAAGGAACACATCCCCGGGGGTAGTCAGTCATCTCCTGCAGGGCGAGGAGCATCACGTCCAGCATTGATGAGAACATTGTGTACACACTACTCTCCAAACCCGACTAACTGCAGCGCTTATTACATTACCAAGTCTAAGCTGGAGTCCCCCCACAGAATATCTCTGACTGCTGTACGTCGGTCTCCCTTCCCTCGCTGCTCGCCCGCGCTGGCTGCGTGCAGCACGAGGCAGGCATAACATTACCGTACTAATCCATGTAACATTCAGAGACTGTCAGAGGCCGGCATGATGGATCTCTGCCGTCTCATGCATATTTTCTCCAATCAACCCCATCAATCTTCAATCTGCATGCACACGACATGCATTTAAAACTGGTGTGCAAAAATTAAGATTTTGGTAGGGTGAAAGTACTTTTTGATTTTTTTTGTATTGGTACATATGATTTTGATGTATATGATGATCAAACCTGCTTGTGTTGTCTCTTTCTCATCATTTGTTTTTGTTTCGTCATTTGCAAAGAAATCTCATTTAATTTCAGTATATTGTCTATCTTATAGTCAACCCCATCCTGTTCATTCTCCTCGTCATTATCATCGTCATCATCATCATCATCATCATCATCATCATCATCATCTTCATAATCATCATCATCATCAGCATCATCATCAGCATCATCATCACATAAACATTGTTTTAGATTAACCTAAGCGTATTTAGACTTATTTGCAATAATTCCATAGAAAGATAAAGAGGATGCTCAAAGCCCATGAAATTGATCACTACGAATACTGCTCCAGAAACTTTACCAGCTGCAGATTTACTTTTTTAAGACAATTCCACATTAGGTAGATTTTTCATTCAAGCAAGTACTAGTAAATTGTTTTCAAGATGTCTCTGCGGTCAGGTACCCCCGTAGGAGCAGGTGATGGCCAGGATATCCTATCCTATTTCCTCCCTCTCTGCCCCCTACATTACAGACTCACTTAGTAATAGTTTTTTCTCACCTCCGAGACTCATAAGGATAAGCGAAACACATAAAGAAAGTCGCTGCCAACACCTGACTACCGTATTCCATGCAAGTACCTAACTAACAAAATTCGGAAAATCACCCGAAAATTACTGCCGCTGCAAATCCTGGGAAAAGTTGTCATGCAAACGCTACATGACCCCTAAAGAATTAATGAGTAATCAGGAGCTACTCGTTTCTACCTGCCCAAAAAGCCTTGCTGGGAATGTGCGTATAATTATAAGCTTGTTGTAGGATGATGAATGGTTAGCGGAGGGGGTGGCATGTTTTAATGTTCAGGTATCGCCCGATCTTCTTATGGGAGTCCTGACACTCGCGAGGGATTGGTGTGCCGTCATGCAAACCTGTTGGATCCAACCATATTCCTGTTACCTGGCCACTCTTAAAGTAGCTATACAGGAATCATGTATATCGCAAAAAAAACATGACAATTCCACAAACCTTGCCAGGTGAAATCTACACATTTCACAGAATCAGCTGCATGTAGGTGTAGGTTATACTAAGAAAGAGCTCTTTAGGCAATCTCGGAGAGAAAACTTACAATTTAAGAAAATAACTGGTCAATACATTGCAATTATTCTTATTCAAATGTTTATAATTTCATTGCAGATTGAGATGTAAACATTAGCTTTACAAAACGTGCAAAGTACCACTTGATCCATTTTCCTGACAAACACAATTCCTTAAAACCACATTCTATGAGTTGAGAAATTCTAGCCATGTCGGGAAAAGTGAAGTGTTTGAAGGAGAAGACAGAGAGAGGCCTTGAAAACTGAAATCAATGAGCCATTGAAAGCCTCAAGAACAGTTTTTTTTGCTGCATTCTTTTGACAGTAATTTATGGAGTATTTCTTGTGGTAAGGCCACTCTGACATGCTTTGGAACAGGTCAGAAAACACTGTTAGGATAAGGAAGAAATATGGCTAGTGTGAAGGACAATGTGGATTCAAAGGAAATGGCAGGCTGTCATTTAATATTATGTGCATTTGTGATTATCTAACAGTCTAGACATGGAAATATTCTAAAACAGTTCTTTCCATTCATAAAACATTATGTTATGCCATATTAAGGGATGAATGCTGACTTTCATTGGGATGTTTGAAGTATGCTCCCCTGCCCATTCAAATATGACCACTCATTCAAAACACTGAGCAGACATGCATGGTAAAGTGCTGCCACCTAAAGGCATGTTTATGAACTAAATATAGTTACAGGGAGACAGCTGCTGGACCTTCAAATTAGCTATACAATCAAACTAAGTGGACTGCCCTCTATTGGGTATATTGTGAACTATACCCTACACATGTGAGAGTGTTCAATGGTAAGAACAGCACCATCTGGTGGTGAAAGTAGGCATTTTCAGTGATGCCCCTACTGGCTAAGTTACAAACTGTATTTTACACACATCGCCAGAAGCACCTGATGGTGAGATGAAGCTGAATTCGCCAGGTGGCCATTTCCTGGTAATTTCCAGCTTATTCATAACAGTCAGATCGGATCACAATTAATATTCAGCATATTAAAACTTAATTCTTGTTTATAGTATGAATTAATGAATTCATAACTTGTTGAAAGCGATACCTTTTCAAGCACTATCTGGTAATGAAAATGAGCGTTCAGTGCTGCCCTCTTCTGGCAAATTCATCAACTATATTTTGTACCCACATGTGTCTGGTTAATTGAAGCCAGCACCCAATCTGGTGGTGAAATCAAGCATATTTCAGTGCTGCCCTCTATTGGGCTTGGTTACAAACTATATCCTATACACACCACCAGCCCCACCTGGTGTTCAGATACATCATTCACCAAGTGGCCATTTCCAAGCTATTTCCTGCTTATTCAAAGCAGTTAGATCGGTCACAATTGAAAGTCTGCATATGAAACTGATCACTTAATGCTCACTTTTAATATGAGTTAATGAATTCATTACTTCATGAAAGTGATACCTTTTCAAATATCATATTCCTTTTCACTGTATATAAGCGGAAGTGTTCCCTCCTATACGATTGGTGGATTGCACGCCCGTCTGCCGCGGGAGTATTTAATTACGACGACTGACATAATCCCCCCTTTTGTCATGTGGTCTTTTTCATTTGCATTAATATATTTCCATCGTAATCCCTCGCGATGACAACCATCGCCGAAGTGGCGGATAAGCCATCTATAAACATAGCGCCATTGTTTACTGAATGACTTTTAATGACATCAATTAACAAGTTACACTAAATTAAACAGAATCTGACCATTTTCACCTAATGTATTCCACGTATGATTCAGCGGCTTAGCCCGTCGGCATAATCTGTATGCGGGGGACTTAGGGGAAAGTTAAGCTATATCGATGAAGAGAAATGCTATCCCTGCACTTGTGGAAATTGGAGGATCAAAGCGAGTCGTAATACTTATTCCTCTGGGAGTATTCCACCCAATTAAGAAAAAGCATAAGTCATAGTAGACTTATGAGGAACACGGAAAGGATTTCAGAATACTCGTAAATATTATGAGGTAATGCATTTATCAAATTTAAGAAAGATTTTTTTTTGTTCATGCATGATTTCATTTTTATTAGTCATAAGAGAATCAAGCTTAAAACATCTTTTAGATAAGTGGATTGGAAAAAGTTTGATTATCTCGATCAATTAAGTTAAATCATGGGTTTTCTTACAGCGAAATGGCAAACAGGTCAATTTGATAATGCTTCAACGCTAAGAAGGTTTAGAATTCTATTTTTTTGATACAAACCATCATAACTTATTTCATAATCATTTACATATACAGTCAAACTTCTATTAAGCGACCGCTCAAGGGAAATGTCAAAAGTGGTCTTTTAAAGAGGTGGTCTCTTAAGAAGGGGTTGAGGGTCTGAGCGAGGTTATGAAAAAACAAAGAATTTCCAACAATGACCTGGAATTATTGAGCTTGTTATGTTTAGATGCGTTTGTTGAAATTTCTTCATTAATATTTTAAGAATTAACAATTCAGAAAAATAAAAGTTGAACTATATCATTGATTGAGGACCCTCAGAAATGATATACTTTCAATTTTTCACTGATTATTTCATTATTTTATTGTGCCCTTTCCAATATACAAGGCGTCTAGGCGTTTAAGTGGCCGTTGAATGAAGGTCCATTTACTCTTAGGGATAAGATTCCATGGTCGTTGGTCGCGTCAAGCAAGTGGTCGCTTAAGCAAGGTAAAATATACAGGGAATAGCCTTGGGGGGATTTGAAACGGTCGTTGAAGGCAAGTGGCCGTTTAAGAGAAGTGGTCGTTGAGGCAAGTTTGACTGTATATGTTCAACTGACAGTTACAGCAAATGATGTAAATATAAAATGAGCTATTTTTGTAACTATGAACTAACATATGATTATACTCTCTACAAGTTAGCTAAATCAGAACTAACTTTTACGTAATCAGAATTTCCCGACGGAGAATTCTTCAAACGCTAAGTATGCTCTTTCCTAAATGAGGCAAAGAATCTAAGGCTATGCCCCCTACAGGCCATCTACAGAACTAGCCTGAATGTAAACATGATTTCCTGATGGAGAATTCTGCAAATGTGAAGTGAGCTCCATTAAAAACAGGGGTAAAGGATCACTGCGAGGCCTCCTTCATTGCATGTGCAATTCCTCGATTTAGAATTGGAATGTTTAGATCAATACGCGAGGAAGAATAAATATTGTTGGCATACATGTCAGTGCGAGTGTGTCTACATGTGCAGTGAGAGTTTGCACATGCTCCCAGCCAGAAATGAGGAGGGGGCTCGTGAGGAGAGCATGCATCAAAATGAAAACCACCCCCCCCCCCCCATGCCCCCCACACAGTTTACACAATCATGCTGGGTTCTTCAGATAAGTCTTTTCTATATCATATCCCAATATTCCAATGCTGAGGCTACTTTGGTCAAAAGCACAAAAAAGACAAGATTGTTGAAAAACATTTAAACCCTGTCATATTGGTATTCATCGGATAGCTCTCGCCAAGTTCTCTCCGATGAATACCCATTTGCCAGGGTTTCTGTCATTTTTCAGGTTTTTTGCATCTTTTTGCATTGGCTAAATTAGCCACCACCAGCATAAGGGTTAAGATATTTGAATGAAACTAAGATTCACCCTATGATTATAGTCCTAATGATACCTTCTTGCATAAAAGCAAATAGAGCACTTCAGTAAATAATGCGAAAAGGAGAAAATAATCTCTGTGACAACCAAATTAACCAAGTATAGGGGGCCCAAGTTTCAGTGTCTATGACAGAAAGGGTAGAGGGAAGTACGAGGGGTGAAAAGGGATGGGAGTGAAAGAGGTCGATGATGGTATTATCTATTGGCCAATCAAATTAACCAAGTATATAGGTGCAGAGACATAAATTACAGTTGAAGTCTCTAATAGGTGGTAGTCCCCAGTTTCAGTGTCTAGGAAAAGGGACAGAGAGGGTAGAGGTAGGGGAGAAGGGGGGGGGGGGGGGGGGGGGGGGTATTCTATGATGGTTTTCTCTTGGACAATCAAATTAACCAAGTACAGGTAGTAGTCCCCGGTTCCAGTGTCCAGGAAAGGTGACAGAAAGGGTGGGGGGTTGAGATTCAATTGACCTTAGAATTAACCTTATTTGAAGGTAAAATTGGGGCTAAGACAGAATATATTATTAGTTCTTAAGCAAAGGGGATGAATTAGCTAGAGAGGGGGTTGGGATTCACTTTGACTTTCAAGTTCCCCACGTTTAAGAGTGGAAGGCCAGGCAGCGTATGGTTCTGGTGTCCAAACAAGCGTCTCTGTTTCACTGTGGCTGATTGTGATTAGGTACTGGATGTAATGGATACTGAGAGAGGGGGACATATATGCAGCACCACCCATTGCCTCCAGACTAAACACCAGGCAGGTACATACCTGAGCCTGCCTCAGGCATGCAAAATCACAATCAGGAGGGAAAATCGCATTCACAAAACCAACAGTTATTGAATCAATTATAAAATACTGGAAAGGGATAAGGTTTGAGATCATTAAGAATGAAACGGTAAGGTATCGGTAACGGTACCAACAAAATGATACAGTATTTTAAAGGTACTGTTAACTTTACTTTTTTGCATTCTTACTATACAGATTTGGTTGGGATTAGTAATGTTTAGTAGCCTTAAGTCAATCCCTAATGATATTAATGGTATCCCTCTCCAACCCTAGTCAGGGACATAATTCACAGATCATCCCTGATACAACACATATACTTATTTCAGCTTTTGCTTTTAGAAAAATATTTATAAAAGTCTAAAATGATCTTTTAGATCTATACATATATATGTATCTAAACATATCAGTTAGACCATCTTTATAGCAACCCAAAATGGCCTGACACTCAGTGATATCTTTCTTAAACAAACATATTCTAAAAATATTTGAAGGTTTAACCTTTAATCAAATATTATGATTCTCCTTAAATTGTTTTGTTAGGTCAAATTTTAATCTTAAGTAGAAGCAGAAGTATCATATAAATGCAGGGGTGTTACTTTCTTTTGACTCTCTTATCCCCTTATGCTGCTGGTGGCTTATTTGGTCAATACAGAATGATGAAAAAAAACTACACGGGTACTCATCTGAGAGTACTCAGCATGAGCTATCCAATGAATACCAACATGACAAGGTTTGAATGGTTTTCAGAAATATTTGTGTCTGTGTGCTTTGGATGAATGTAGCTTCAGCATTGAATGGGTTAAACCCCTAAAGACCCTGCTAATACTGAGCAGAAAACGTGGTTTAAGATGCGTTTAAAAGCTTGACTCAGCTAGGTCTGTTTGTCGATCCACGACACAGCAATCATGGGACTGTCTTAAAGTCCACAGAATTCCTATTTCAAAGGAGCCATGTCAATATTGTCACAACTGGTGACGAAAAAAAGAGGACCTGTGACAGGGACAATGCGTTTCTGGCAAAAACCAACAAGGAGGGAACCGCCCAAGTGGTCCCGTTCTCATCATGTCTGGGGCCGGCTGTATAAACTCCGTACACAGATCGATGCTTCGTACCTGCCTTGTTAGCAGGTATATAACCAGTGTGACTCAACGAGTCAACACCGTAATTTATCGTGCCGTCAGGAACAGCCCACTTTATTCTCACAACCTGCCCAGATTTTGTTGAATAAGGCAGAATTAACATTCAAAATGCATGAATCCTTTCCACCTCTCCCCCCTTGGGTCTATAGACATTGCTTGCTATTGTAATTCATACTTAAAGACATCCGCAGAATAATGCCCACTTTGCACTTGAGAAAGTGGAGATGCATTTTAGTTCAGCTTTTTGCCACCAGATGCCCCACAGTATATATCACTATAAAACAAGCTACACTAGGGGACTGCATTCTGTTCATTAACAATGAATTAAATGGGTGAGTATGCAGACTGCTTATAAAGCTGCATGTTCTAATGAACTAGAACTCAACATTTACTTGATATGATACTATTCACAACATCATTAGTCGCCTACATGTATGCTTATCTCTGTTTCAAATCTTATAATAAAGGCAATAATCATTATCATAAACAATGTTCATTTAAAGGCAATATCAATCATATTGACTCGCATAGTTGGCTAATAAAGGCATTCACTGGTTGGTCTTACATTAGGTCCTTTCCTAGGACTGCAGTCCTTAATTATGTGAAATTGACCCAACAGTCAAAAGTTTAACCCCTCACTAAGGGTATCAAAGGTTGACCTTATCTTCATGAATGGCAGAGCCCAAAAAGGTATTGTTATCATATGCATCAATTTTCCATAAATCTTGACTCATGCCATGGCAAATATATGTTTTTGTATAAGTAACTTTTTTTTAATAAAAAAAATGATGCTGCAGGCCTAGGGTCAAAAGAGCAAAGCCTGTAATTACCAGGGTTATAATATCTTTACGCTCAGTGCCCCTGGTCACTGAAAATTAAAACGATAATAACAGACCCCATGTGGTTACTGATATGTTGTTACATGGTTTTCAAAGAGCACCATTATTATGATAACATAATCCCTAAGTGAACGAGGCTAGTCCCGTGATCCACTGGTTCCAATTAGAGGCAAGCCACGTTTCATGCTCTGCAATTCATTTTAATCCAGAAAAATTGCCAATGATGATATTGTAGATTTCATACCATAAGCAATAGGCGGAACATATAGAATAGCAACAGGATACTGGGCTAATGAGGATGCATCCACGGATGACATCCACCATACAAATGCTTCTGATGAGCGAGGCTAATCGTCGGGCTTCCCGTAATACATGGGAGAGCACGGACCTCTCCTTAACCACGCGCACGCCCAATTAGAAATAATATTTACCCACTCGGAGACGGCTGAATCAATTTTTAATTAAAAGTAAGCAGGGAGAGACTGTGGAGTCAAATCGCGAGATTAATTTCCCTGTTGTAGGAGAAATTGGCGGTAGAACATTTGAACTGGATGGTATTCAACTCAGGGCACCCGTCTTTCCGATCGCACCTCACTGTCTCCACCGCCCGGAGACGGACTTCATTTGTCTCGCGCTTGTTCAATAGCACTGCACGATAGGATCAGGGAAAAGCTGGGATAGACAGAATAACAATCACGCAGGGCTCCACTGGTTTGCTCGGACGCAGATCAAACTGACAGAGATCAATACACGCCCGCGTCCCGGCCACACAGTGGCTTAACCTCCAAACTACACCCCGACCCAAAACACCATATTCATGGCACCAAAGCTTTGGAAATCTAATCTTCTTTTCAATATCCATCATCATCAATCAAAACCAAAACCAAATACAAAAAAATTAACATCATGATTTCATATATTTTCTTTAAATAAATATTTTTCTATTTTTCTGATATTTTTTTGTGTGTATGAGTTAAACCGATCCTAGCTTTATTTACTCAGAGAGGGAGAAGAGTCCATCAGCTAAGGATCATAACATTCCCACCTCCTCCGCTGAAGAGAGATGAACCTAGTTGGCGATAATATCGTTAATCAATCCCCAACCCAAAATTGCGCTTATCTGCCGGCCGTGCCAGGAGATGTAAGTAACCATGTCTAGGCGCATCAAAAATGCAAATTGGACATCGATAATATAGATTCCTCGCAGATTTATCACTTGTAACTTCATAACAGTTCATACACATCCATCTATCACCTTGATGTGCATTTCAAAATTAATTTCCTGTAAAACATAAATCACCCATGCCTAGACCAACCTTGCTATGTGCAATGTGATGGTATGAAGGGGGGAGGGGGGGTTGAGTATAGTGGTCCATCTTTCCAATAAAGACATGAAACTGTCTGATATGGGGGGGGGGGGGGCTGGATATGGTGGTCCCTCTTTCCAATAAAGACATGAAAATCTCTGATATGGAGAGGGGGGGGGGGTTGAATATGGTGGTCAATCTTTCCAATAAAGACATGAAAATCTCTGATATGTGGGGGGGGGGGGGGTGGTTGGATATGGTTGTCCATCTTTCCAATAAAGACATGAAACCTCTGATATGGGGGGGGGGGTTGGATATGGTGGTCCATCTTTCCAATAGACATGAAAATCTCTGATATTGGGGGGGGTGGGGGTGGATATGGTGGTCCATCTTTCCATTAAAGACATGAAAAATCTCTTAATTTCAATGTGGACCTAAGAATCTCATCTTTAATCTGCTCAGATCCATGGCTTACATTTTATATGATCATCTCATTTCTCCAAGTGATTTAACCCTTTCGTGCCTACAGACTGTGCGAAGAAGGCCTGATTATTTTTAGCGATATCTTTCTGTAAATACATACTCAGAAATCCTTTCAAAAGGAAAAATGTCATTCTGAGCCTAGTCTAGGAGAGGGGTTATAAAAAATTGGATCCACAGTGAGTGAATGTATGTTCTTGTGTGGTGTTTTATGTTCCATAAGTGTATGTAGCTATCACCTGGGGCCCAGGTGAGTCTTCAGACACAATCACTGATTAGGGGTTTTCTCTCTGACAAATATACTGGTATGTTATCATAAAACAAGGCTAGGTCAATCCTAGATGACAGGTGACAGATGACAGGTGACAGTTGACACGGGACAGTCACATTGAATGTTGTCCTAAGGAATGAGGCTCTCCACCTTAACATTAAGGATAGGTTTATTTGAATATTGGTGAATTTCATGAGATAGATCACCTGAAGAAATGAAAGGGTTAATAAACCACCACCCCCCCCCCCCCCCCCCCCCCCCCCCCCCCCCCTCCCCCCCCCCCCCCCCCCCTTAGCCCTTGGCCCAGGACTTCTATACATGCCTCTACTGTAATCTCATTGAACATAAGCAGTCATTTTTGGTATGAATATATAAATATATATATATATATATATATATATATATATATATATATAATATATATATATATATATATATATATATATATATATATATATATATATATATATCAATGTAAGAAGTGTAAATGCAATAATCTAATGTCAGGCTTTGAAATATAGCTTTTGAATGTAGTATTTCCATCAAGTTGCCAGAGCACATGGATATGAACAGGTTAATACTTCCATATAGCGCTGTAAATCACAGGTCCCATATATCACCGTATCACTGCCTTATTAAGAGCATTATCAGGAACAGGCTCTATAACAATATCAACACAATCCCAGCAAACCCTACATGATAACGGAAATTTATGAGTTTTGTTCTTTACCCAAGCAATTTGTCAGCTAGAAAGTGTTTGCTGCTTGTGTTTAGGTCAGCTCCAATACATATTATACAATCCAGAACAATAGAAGTTTATAACTATTGTCGCTGCTTGCCAGGTGATTAGATTAGATTAGTAATTTACTACACATGTGAGAGTAATGATTCCATCTTCCGTCTATATCCAACATATCCAAATTCACTGGAGTTTAGTTTACTTATTTTCCTCAAGGGGGAGCTATGCGATCTGTGTCCGGTGACCGGCCCAGTCAGAGGCCTTTAGAGGTTGACTGAACCATGTTCCATGTACTCTCTTAGTTTTCATAGTAAATGCCAATTTTTTTATCACAAACTGTTCTCCAAAGAAGGAACACAACGGAACTGCCTCTTCTGAAATCCTAGCTCTGCATAAGCAAACATAGTTTTGAATAAATCAAACTTGGTTCCCTATTACATATACTGATACAATAGCCATGGAGGAAATTCAATTAATAACACCAGACCCACTTGATCTCTTGCCACCTGGCCTCTCTTTCACCACACAGCTTGAAAAGTAGCAATATTTCACCTTGCGTTCATTTCAGCAAAGAATGCTGAGCATGCAATATATTCCCCTGGTGACAAATGTCGATATCATGCTGGCCAATTGGGAGAAGAATGCCCATCTAAATCCTTGCATTCAACACCTTCTTTTTTATTGCTTCCCATCATTTATCACTGTATAATCTTACTTGTAATATGGAAAATATTCCTTTGTCCTGAGGGTATTGTTCAAACTAAAAGCAATTAGGCAATTAGAACATAAAAAATCCTATGTTTAACAAACACATGGATGATTAGTCATTGTTAAACGCATTGTATTGTGAGTAACAAAATCCCTCCACAAAAAAAGCTTAAATTGAGTAACAGTTGTGTTTTATTAATATGGGCTAGGGGGTGGTAACTTTTCAACACCCCCCTCCCCCCTCCCCCCCCCCCCTCCCCCCCCCCCCCTCATTTTTTTTTAATAAAAATCTTTTCAGTAACCAAATATTAGCAGGTCAAAAGCTACAGGGTATTCCTATTTTGCTAAAATCAACTTCACTCTACTAAAATGTTCCCTCAACTCTAAACTTGCCCACAAAGACAAAGATATTGATAAGTCATATAGATGTTTTCCAATTGCAAGAACTTTGAAAATATAGATAGCTACCACTCTTTTAGTTATAAAGCAGGAACAATTAGCATGAATCAGTCACTTAAATGGAAAAGCAGATATAGACTTTTAACAAAATTATAACTTTTAATACCAAGTATTCGTGTATCTATTGGATGGGAGATATCTATAAATACCACATGAAATAAACTTTGCTACATAAAACATACCTCCCAAGATGTTCCATACCATTTGCATAGCAAAGTGAAAAGAATGTTCCTTCAACAAAATCTATAGGCAATAAATGACAACAATAGTGCAATAAAACATGATGTATCATATACAGACATTCTTGCAGTGTAATATTGCACCATACTAATTTGAATATATGTTCATAACACATTCCACAATATTAGGCAATGTAAATTTGCACCAGAGCTATCAGTGCAATATGTTGATAGCATAGGGTACTTTCCAGTTGCTAACCCATGCTTAGAGAATCATTACCAGTACTAGCATAGCAGCAACTTCTTTAAGCCTCTCTCTCTCTCTCTCTCTCTCTCTCTCTCTCTCTCTCTCTCTCTCTCTCTCTCTCTCTCTCTCTCTCTCTCTCTCTCTCCCTCCCTCCCTCCCTCCCTCCCTCCCTCCCTCCCTCCCTCCCTCCCTCCCTCCCTCCCTCCCTCCCTCCCTCTCTCTCTCTCTCTCTCTCTCTCTCTCTCTCTCTCTCTCTCTCTCTCTCTCTCTCTCTCTCTCTCTCTTTCTCATATCAAATCATCTTTGGAATACTTAAGCTCTAGCCTTACTTTCCTATGTTTTTGACTTGAAGCATTACAAATGCACTTTTTCTTTTTGGAAATATCAAATTTGTTCTACATTTTACCTCTATTGTTAGGTCAGTTTGTCCCTATCTGCCTCAACTAAATGATTAATAAGCAAAAACACCTACCACTAAGCGTAAACAGACTCAAATCCCGAGTCGCTGGGCGTCCCGAGCCAGCAGCACTCAAGCTAAGTAGCCTGGTCTCTCTTGTGGCGACTCCTGAGGGCCCTGTAACTAGGTGTGCTTGTCACTCCCCATATGAGGCTACGACTGCAGAGAGGCCCGGCCGGTCTCTCTCTCTCTCTTTCTCTCGCTCATTCCCTCTCTCTCTCTTGCTCGCTGCTGTCGTGCACCAGTCACACCGGCGCAGGCACCAGCAGACCTTACGAACATGTGCAACACGGTGGTGGCTGCTTCGGTGGCGCACTTGTCAATCAAATACTGTCACCAGATCCCCGGCCATGCATCGAAACACAACACACGCATTTTCATAATTCCACGCATGAGCACCCCGCATCAGGCTCTTATCATAGCATGTTTACCTTATTTAATTAATTTTTGATATTTCTCCTGGGGGGCCGTCTGCGAAAGCAGATGGTGTCTTACGACCTAACCCCTTTTACGCTAAAGCATATTTGAGTTTCAATTAAAATGCAAACGATACGCTTTAATCCAACACCTATTTTGCATTTATCCTGATTATTTTCTGAATGCCTCATCAGGTCACCTGTTTGCATTGTCACGGGCCAAGTTCCCTACCAGATGTACAGCGAAGGTCAAAGGTCACTGAGATGAAAACTTTGTATAAGGCATCCCCCCCCCCCCCCTCCCCCCACCCTCTAAGTGGCAGACTCTTGCTTAGGGCACTTGACATCTTGAGTGTGTGTTCAAAGTTAATTGATATGACACTTAAGCTACAGCAGACCTCACTGAGACTAAAGGCACACGCACATACATACACATGGGTGGAGCAATAGGGAGTTTCCTTTTTTTAAGGTCATGCCATTAAGTGAGAACGAAGAGTTCAAAAAATTTCTGGAGATCATTCCATAATGATCTGTGTGTTTGAACTGCGTCTGACATAACCTCAGCTAACTGTGATCATATAATGGGTCTCACTACCATAAGATCAAATTTCTATTCTTTTATCCTTATCACTTCACCAACGAGTGCAATACTCCTACAATGGGTAAAAATAAATGGTTGGGTTTCCAAAAATGTTTTACCGTAGCTTCATTTATTGTCTCGTTTGTGTGCCTTTCTCCTTTCTTTCTTTCCTTCTTTTTTTCTTCCGTTTACTTCTTTATTCTTTCTTATAAATTCATTCCTATTTTCTTTCTCTTCCTTTTCTTCTTTTCATCTTTTTTTCTACCTCAATTTCTTTACCATCTCTCATTTTCACTTTCAACCTTATTTACTGTCTGTCTCTGTCTCTGTCTGTCTCTCTCTGATTCTGTCTCTGTCTCTCGCTCTCTCTCTCTCTCTCTCTCTCTCTCTCTCTCTCTCTCTCTCTCCTCTCTCTCTCTCTCTCTCTCTCTCTCTCTCTTGTACCATGTATATCTACTGATTATGCCAGCAGGTTGTTGGGGTGTTGCCCAGGTGTTGTAGGAGAAGCAAGGCTGTCCTGCATGTACCAACTGTCAATTTCTCACCGGTGTTACCTGTCAGGGTGTGAACACACCCGCTGACTTGATGCCCTTCAATACACTTGTTGGTGTTGGGCACAAACCCGACATTTTCTATGCCAGCGCCGCAGAACAACGCCAAGGTGCCAGGGTGAAAAAGCAAGCCCACTACCGCGCATTAAGAGATTTCATGTCCCATTGAGTCTGTGCATTTAGCCGGACCCTCCGCAGCGCGCGGCGAGCCTTTCTCTGGCTCCTTGGGAAGATACATGCTCGTCCTCCGTCACGTCGCCCGTCACGCACCTGCCCTATGAGATGGTGTCGCATCAAATCTGTGCTCAAACAAGCGGCTACACGCCGGACCATTGTACACACGTCTCCAGGTGAGGGGGGTCTTTCTCTGCACGTCGCTTTTCATGTTTCCTAATCTGCACGCCCGGCAGACACCGACTGTGGGTGTCCCGAGATGAAATTAAGCAGTGCCAGAGATATCGCCGGCCACTTTGTGCTCACTTTGTGCGCGAAAAATAGTCCCAACCTTTTTCCCACCCTAATCTTGATTGCAACATGCAAGTCATCACAAGTCTTAAGAATCAAGTTCATCTTGGTTCAGAAGGTTCACATACTATTGTCGCTATCCCACCCCCTCAAAACGTCTGCTGTCAACAGCTTGGATTTATACTTGCTCTAACTGTATGAAGCTTGAAATACCTAGGAATTCCTAGAAATTCCTTAGGAAGAACCCAGGATTTCCTAGGAATTCTCAGCTACATTTAGTAAAGATGAAAATAGACATCTTGACCTTAATGATACCTTTAATATTAAGCTTTGAGATTTACATAATAATTGAAAAAGAGGTGGGTTTGGTTTGTTTCAACAAGACTACTCCTTAAAATTGTTTTAAAAAAATTCTCCGGTCTTTGAGATAGCAAAAAAATAGGCAGGGCTTTTTTGGCTGCTACAAACATGAAAGAGTTAAGAATGAAGTTGATTTCAGTTTCTCGTCCACTGCAGAGCATCTGTTATTGTGGTGAGAATGAAGTCGGCATGGCTTGTGGTTATAGCCAAGGGTTCTCTGTATGCGATGGGGAGACTCGTGAAAACGATGATGATACTTCATTACAGCAGCAGCTGATACTCAACAAGCACAAGTCATTTTGACAGGCTCACAGATTAACCAGTTAACGCCAGTAGTGCCCAAAACAACCTGACTATTTGGTGAGACCTATAAAACTACAAAAAGCAGTTCTCAGAAAAGTAAATGGCCCCCCTTTTTTAAAAATTCTTGCTAAATTTTCAAGTTATTTTCGAAAGTATCACAGGTTCAGACGACAATAGTAAAGGAAATCAACAAGCATGAATGGGTTAATCTTAAACCTTGATTAGCTCCTAGGCCATGGATTCCTGCTTTTTTTCTCATTATGACTGTTATCTTTGGCTTGATGCCCATGAAAAGTATCAAAGATCTTGATTAAATCTTATGAAGATCTCGAAGCATATATGGCTGCAAGATGACCTTTTATACCATAAAATACCATAATTGCTTCCTTTTTCTACTGATATGACTGAAATCAAACTGGCCCCACCCAGTGCACAACTTAAGTTAGAGAATTGGATATTGGTAAAACACCATCAGTCTTAGGAAATCTTTCTCTAAGATGCTAATAACTATAAAGAACATTTCTAGGTTACCATCCCTGTATCAAGAATTCACCTCACTTTCTAAACACTAGATGAATGATTTTCCTTCACTCAACTATCAGAGGATTAGTTATGGCGCCAGAAGTCATAACCGGTGCGTAAAACCATCAGCATATTTCACTCAAAACCAACAGGGCATTAGTGCAATAATGCATTTCTCTAATTGACAATTGTATTTAATGCATGCTGCCCTCAATATGATGCTATGCATGGCCGCACAGCACATGCGAAGTACAAATACAGCAGGCTGGAGATACAGTGTTATGTACTGCATGTGTGTGCGTATGTGTACCTACCCCCAGGCTGTACGTCTGCCGGTCCGTATGTGTGTGTGTGTGACGGGATGTCGAGATGCGCGTATTCCTCAGACGTAAATGTCAGCGTATGGCGGCACTTGGTTCAGCGGCGAGAAATCACAGCAGCCATCTCAATGCCACTGCTTTGAGTCAACCACAACTACGACTCATAGCGGCGCAGGAACATCATATCATCCTCATCTGTCAGCTGTGTTCAATGACAAGACCTTTAACACTGCAGTTCCTTCTAACTGGTGATTACTATGTGAAGATCATCCAAGACCCCTGGTGCCTTACAGTACAAACAAATTTCAATGTCCACTACAATGGTCACTGCATGTGAGTCCTATGTGTACCTTACCACAGTGCAAAATAATTAATAGTTGTCCTTGACTGATTTTGGCTAGGTATACATTGTCCATCACTGATAGTCCAGGTTCGATTCAGTCCCGTACCAAGACGCATGTGTTGATGTTTACTGTATGTGTGTTTGGTAGGTGCCTCAGGTGACAGCAAAGGCACTAGTGCTATACACTACAGTTCCCTAGAACTGCTTATTGCAATGTGAATATTGTCCACTAATCCTGCGCTAGTACATTCGCCACAACAGATTTTTATGTCCAATACATGTGTGTTCAGTGGCTTCTTCAACCAAAGCAAGACCAAAGTACTACTGTTTCCTTTAGTTGGTTATTGCTATGTGAATTTACCAGTTCCGTTATGGTATTGGCACTGGAATAGATTTGTATGTCCACTGCAGTACCGGAACAGATTTTGATGTCCACTACGCGTGTGTCCAGTGTGTCCCTGACCACTGTGGCAGCAGGGGCACAGGTGCCGTTTGATCCCAGATGCTAATTTGCCTTTCATGCCATGTCATACGCTAAGCCCTTTAAATCCATATGGTGAATCTGGCCGGCCGCAGCAGCAGCAGCAGCGGGGAAACTGACGCACATCTCCATCATCATCCATACAAGCTTCTCTAGCAACTACTAGTACCATACAACTCCTCTCCCATCAAAGCCTGTAGCCAGCAATTGCCGCCCGCCGCACTGATGCTGCCGCTCCTGTATCCGCGGCAACCGCTGCCGAAGCTCTGAGACAGCGTGCCGAGATCTTGACAGAATAATTTTTCTGTAGGCATTACGACGATTGAATCGGTAGAATATGAACATCTCGCAGCGGAGGATAATGGAAAACGTGATGATTGTATCATCGTAATTTTTCTCTCCACCTGGTGGGCAAGGGCGGCAACTATCAACAGAGAGATGAATTTCTTTTTCACAGAAATGTACATTAATTGAAATGTACATGAATGTCTTTTAGTGATTCCTTTGCATCTGGTGGATAATCCATTTCACATGTCAGATTTCATATCCTCTGCGGGATACACAGTTTCCGTTAGACAATCTTATTCTATATCACTGGGTGGAAATATTGGAACTATACTATGAAGCTAATATGAATAGCCATGATCAAAAACAATTTTTTGAATGGCATTTTAACATTCACCGACCCAATGATGATGATAATCTTTTTCTATTAAACCCTTTGATGCCCAGATTGGCGAAATGGTATAATAAAATACTTGATTTTTTAAGGTATTCTTTCAGTTCTCGGATAACCTGAGGGTGAATAAATAAATATCCATGAATGTGAATTTTAGAATTTGGAATTTTGTTGTCACTTTTTCTGCCATTTAGAGGCTTAATTGTGAGTCACTGTCCTGCTTTCCTATAATTGCCCTTGAATGCTCATATGCCTATAAACTATGAGGGAGAAATGTAAATTAGAATATTACCAACAAATCTCCTTCAAATATTTTGTAAAATCATTCTTTATTCAAAACTATTATCAAAAGTATCACAAGTCCAGGCAAAACACTCTTGAGGAACTCTTAAGCATGAAATGGTTAACCCATTAATGCCTGCTACGGCAGCCAAAACTGCCTGACTATTTTGGTGGTATCTCTCTAACGCAACCAATATTTGGAAAATAGAGAGAGTTGTTCATCAGGACACTATCTACAACTCTCCCTCTAATATTTGTCAAATTTATGCTTCATTTCAAAGTTATTATTTTTAAAGTATGGCAGGTCCAGGCGACCATCGTCAAGTAGATCTCCAGGCATGAATGGGTTAAACAAATCTCCTGCTATGGCTGCATGCCCATCATGATAGCGCCTATGATTATACCCATAACCCACTTCTTATTCCAATTAAAGAGTAGGCCGCCACCGATATAGATAACCTGAAGAATTCACCCAAGTCAATTTCCATGGCCGTGATGTGTTTATACCCAATAAAATACCAATTCCCTGCGAAGGCCGCCCCTATTGCCTACGCCCTGCTCCGTTAAAGCACTGCTAATGCCTTCCCATTCACTTCCCGTTAGATTGGCGACCAATAGGATTTACTACAACAAGCTTATCATAAAGCACACGCTTTTTATTCAACCCGTCTGATCGGTACGGAATTGGAGGCCGGAGCGGAAGGGACCTATTGTTATACCATTGGTTATTGGGCCGTGCAGGAAAGTCCTTGATCTACTGAAGGAGGGGGGGGGGTTGATTTACCTGAGGGAGATTTAGAGGGCAGTTAGAGGAGAAATGGGAAAGAAAAAAGTTTACCCTATCCCATATTCAACCCTACCTAGACTAGCTGTAAGTCTGATTTCATTAATCTATGCTTTTCCTATTTATATCTATATTTTGCTTAATTTCTAGGTGTTGGTTCTTGTGGCTGGTGAAAAAGATGGTCACGCTGGTGAGTTAAAATCACAAAATCAAGGAACTGAAAGTCTCACTGTGGGCCACCTGGTGAGCAATTTAAGAACTAGATCAGGAAAGACACAGTTAAGAATTGGTAATAATACTGTATAGTTTTTATGTCAATCGTATAGAGATTAAGAAATTCTTGGCCTAGGATTATTCTATGCCCTATCCAACTTGGAGGTTGTCTAAGGAATACATGACCTTCTGGCTACCTGTAATACCTTTGATATTAGTTATAGATGATAAAATGTATTAATTGATGCATCAGCATTTGTGGAGGTAAGGGAGACGGGCATCCTTTCATAACTATCCTCCATCTGATATGTTGTATTAGGGACAAGATATATTTTCTTTCTCCTTTTTTGATGGAAGAAGGGGCACATTATGCTGTATCCCCCCATTCCCCTACTAGAAGTGGGGTGACTATTCTCATTGCCACCGATTTGACAATAATGGCGGTAGTTTACTAGAGATTTCCGTAGTAGATCAGCTGCTATGGGCAGGACTGTGGCAATAAAAAGAAAGCAGGCATTGTCTAGTGAAACCTAACAGGTGTGATCTAGGGGAAGTTTGCCTAATCGAGCTCGCCCTATGGAAGAAATTACTGCTTTAATCAATTGCCAGCTTGACTAATGATTCAGGTCATAAATAGCATTGATTTGACAACCGTATTGGCACTAAAATCAATGTCGCTGCCAATAAATGACAGTGGTTGACTTTTCTATGACAAAGTAGCAATTTTAATGGATTCTCAATTAATCATTTAGTCATTTCTCTCATTAATTTACAATCTGAAGTCCAATGGTGATCTGTGTAACGTGTACATGTCTCGATATGTACACGCTAATACTGCCTGATACATGATTTCAATATTGATTCTACAGAAAAGACAACTTTCATTATTTTCATATCCGGTCAACTGATATTTTACCATAGTAAAGGATTCATTCCTAATAATGAAATAAATGAATCACAACTTCACAGTGGTTAGTATCAGTAGGAA
This sequence comes from Maea johnstoni, assembly GCA_963942565.1. Classification (NCBI taxonomy): domain Eukaryota; kingdom Metazoa; phylum Annelida; class Polychaeta; order Spionida; family Magelonidae; genus Maea; species Maea johnstoni. The sequence goes on from OZ012686.1 coordinate 23,269,355, forward strand.
TGAAACGATACGATAAGATACTTTTGAAACAATACCGGTACCAGTACCGGTACCTTTAACCAGCATACAACCCAAAATGTGCCACCCAGAACTCCTGTACCCCAGCTCCCAGTACTGTGCACATTGCAGGAGAATTCTGTAATAGACATAGTACTTTTGAAACAATACAGGAGGTACCAGTACCGGTACCTCTTAGCGGTATCCAACCCAAAATGTGCCACCCAGAACTTCTGTACCCCAGCTCCCAGTTAACTGTGCAAATAGCAGGAGAATTCCGTAATAGACATAGTATTTTTGAAACAATGCAGGTACCAGTACCGGTACCTCTTAGTGTTATCCAACCCTAAGTGTGCCACCCAGAACTCCTGTACCCCAGCTCCCAGTGCTGTGCACATAGCAGGAGAATCCTGTAATAGACATTAAGTATTCATAAACAATACCGGTACCAGTACTGGTACCTCTTAACGGTATCCAACCCTAAGTGTGCCACCCTGAACTCCTGTACCCCAGCTCCCAGTGCTGTGCACATAGGAGGAGAATTCTGTAATAGACGACATACCTGACACTGCTGGCACTTCCTCAATGCCTGAAACGTACATCCACGTTCATTACAGCACCACAAGCGAGCGCTTCCCCGATTGTGTAATCACAGCTAGGAGGAGACCAACACTCAAATGTCACTGACTCCACAACGCATCAGCAGCGTAGTATTATAATCCAGCATGAGCGATGAGATGACAGTGATGCGATTTTTCTTTGAGAGTCTCTGTAAGAATATCGTGCAGATCTGCTGCGGGGAACCGGAGCCCAGAAGTGACACTATCGGTATGACGGGAAAGTTGGCCGACCATCGGGCTTGCTGGGCTGGTGAGAGGGATTGGCTGGCAGTAGGGATTCATTAGCCCCCACCACCCACCACCTGCACTGTGGTTAGTTAACCCATTTAGGCATGCATCTCTCCTGACACAAGTGTCGTCTGGATCTAAGATACTTTTAAGAATAACTTCAAGATAAAGAATAAATTCACTCAAAAAAATGAAGGAGAATTGTTGAGTAAGTTATGAAGATTATTTCTCCTTCAAATATTTTCCAAAGTATGTTATTATTAAAAAGATATCGCCAAAAAAGTCAGAGCTTTTTAACGTGTTATACAGGCATTAATAGGTTAGACCCTAGACTATTCATACCAGAGCTGCCAGATGATCTGACATTTTACAGCATATCTCATAAATCTGAACAATATTGCAGAAATATTCAAAGAAAAAACGGTTTTCAGAAGCACCAACACAACTTATACATTCAAATGTTTATCACAAAATCATTTCGTTAACAAAACATTCAGTCAGGAAGACAATATTGCAAAAACATTTGATGGAAAATTGTTCATCAGAGGAGCTCAGACAACTTTCATTCAAATATTTTACATTAAAATGGGCATGTTTACAAAATATTCACTCATACGTCCAACTAGCAGACGACTTTGGCATGAAAAGAGTTAGCCAAGATGGCCGCTGCATGGTGTGTCTGTGCAGTGACAGGGTTGAGGGGAGGCACGCAGGGGTGCAGAGATGGGCCAGTTAGCAATGTGACAGTTTTCACAACAGGACTGGCATTTTAATGGTCTCCCGATGTGTCTCCTCGGCCTCTCACCATCTCAAGTGTCTCTGCTGGGAATGACCCATACACCACTCTCTGCAGCCTGCACTCTCAGCACCAGCACTGGCCCCAAAACCACAACATAAGGGGCGCCGGCAACTTATTCAGTTACATATAAAGAGGGGGTTCAAGGGATTGGCAATACCCTGTTTTAAAATTCAATATGTTGATTTTCTTGCTCAGAATGTTACTTTTACTTAAGTTTTGCTAAAACTAACCCTCCATATACAAAACAAACCCCCTAAATAGAAACCCTCGATTAGCCCCTGTTTTTGAATTACCTATATTAGGAAAATAAGAGGTTGAAAATCTAGATAACACTGTCCATACCATGAGGCCCACCAGTCCCAAAAACGTTAAAATCTAGGAACCCCCATAGCAGTTCTTGGGAGTCTTTAAATGCTTATTGGTGAACAGGCACGGACCATGGAGGCGGCCATCAGGCCACAGTGGACACAGACACAGACACACACAAGACATTCTCCACCTACATACCTCCACACTCCCCACTAGAATGACTGACATTCCGCCTCCTGAATGTCTCAATCTATTCGCTAATCACCCTTCATAACGGCCACTCACGTGCATTATTGCTCCAATTACCAGCTCTCGCTTGGATCTCACACTAGATGGCAGCACCTATCATAACGGCCACTCGCGAGCATTATTGCTCCAATTACCAACTCTCGCTTGGATCTCACACTAGATGGCAGCACCTATCATAACGGCCACTCGCAAGCATTATTGCTCCATTTACCAACTCTCGCTTGGATCTCACACTAGAGGGCAGCACCCTTCATAACGGCCACTCGCGAGCATTATTGCTCCAATTACCAACTCTCGCTTGGATCTCACACTAGATGGCAGCACCTATCATAACGGCCACTCGCAAGCATTATTGCTCCCAATTACCAACTCTCGCTTGGATCTCACACTAGATGGCAGCACCTATCATAACGGCCACTCAAAAGCATTATTGCTCCAATTACGAACTCTCGCTCAGATCTCACACTAGATGGCAGCATCTATGTGGCAAAGATAACATTTTTCTTCAATCAAGCATTTTTTTTCCAAAAACCTTGAAAATCCCATATGTTTGCTTATCACTTTTTTTAAATGCCATTTGAAAGGAAATGTTGCAGTTATTTGGTTTTGGTTTGGTTGATTTTTCACACAAGATAGCAGGACCTGTATGACAAAAATAACATTCTTCTTCTTTGATCAAAACTATCATTCCTCTAAAAGTGGTTAAAGACCCATTATATTTACTAACCCTATTTCAAAGCAGCTATTTGAAAGGAATTGCTGCAGTTACTTGGTTTTGATTTTGCTTGTTTTCTCATTAGAATGCAATACCCAAGGGCAAAAATAACATTCTTCTTCTTAAATCAAAACATTTTTCTAAAAACTCATCAGGATCCAATCTATTTACTTACAACATTTTATAATGGTTGTTTTAGAGTTTTGTTAATAGTTATTAGGTTTTCCTAGTTTTTCGTACTGGATGCAGCGCCGAGGTGACTATATGTAACAGTCTTCTATTATCCATGCAATCTGTTCTAGAAAAGATTGGAGATTCAATATATGTGCTTATCTTGCATCATGCAAATAACCCATCCAATGTTATTTTCGCCCAAAGAACAAGGACGCAAATATTTTTGAAAACCGTCTCAACCTTGTGATGCTTCTGGGAAAAAGGAGTTAAAATCCATCCTCTACTCAGCCCATATTGGCTAAAAGCTGCTGTTGCTTCTGTGGTTAAAATTGCATTTATTTCTGCGGGGAGGAGGAAGTACACAGAGAATCAACACCTCTCTCTCCCTAAGCATGTTCAATTATGACTATTCAACGCGCTGAAAAAAAACTACTGGGGAATTCAAGAAAAGAGCTGCTTGGGTCCGGTCCAATATTTTCATTTAGCGATATTGATATCGCAACGAGCGGGCTAGCGTGCTGCTAGGGCCACTACCTCACCCTTAATTCTCGGCCAGCAATTAAAGCAGAACCTGCAAAAATTTGCACTGCAACTGTGATGGTCATCATACAGGTTCTGTAAGGAAATGAGAATTGGTTGGGCCCTGGAGTGTGTATATGCAGGCTGGCATTACCTGGCAGTGAGCATCTGATTGGAGAGTCGAGGCTTAAAAGCATTGCTGTGTTTTGAGCGAGGCTCGGCAGAAAATGCCGATGTGGAGCGGCAAGGCCCGTGTTCCGCTAACGCCCGCTCTGTTTACGCCCTATGATATCCACACAAATCCTTTTCATAAGCGCGCTCATATTGCCATCAATACACACTGATCACATGGCCATGATTGCTGTGCCTCCACTGACACCAGACACTGAATATAATATCTCTAGATTAGCTCTATAGTCAAGAGGGGGGGGGGGGGGGTACAGCAAGAGGGGGGCACACCCACTCAGTCAGTACCATACACCACGCTGGGCCTTGAACACCATATATCACACTAAAACTGGTCTAATTAGAAAGGGACCTGTGGAGGGCTCACCACAGATTCATAACACTAGAAAAGGACGGTTGAGTCATTAACCCATTTATATAAAGGGTGAGAACAGAGTCATTTATTTAATTTCAAAAGTAGGTCTATATAGGAGGTGGCATTTTGTAGTAAAACCACAATGAAACTAGAAGGAGATGTTTTCACCCTTATATATCATGAATAAGTAGAGCATAGTATCTTTTTTAATAGTAGGGCTGACCAAGAAAAGGAATATTTAAAGTTTCCTTGCCAATACAAGGGAGATTTAACAAAGCCACCCTTGGCCCAGATGAACCTATAAATGCTATTCCTTGATTAAGCATTAATGGAAAAATAATGATGATTTAATTGTCATAACTCGTATTCTGATTATCATATTTTTCCTTCAAATATTTTCAAGATATCCTTTAGTCAGAAAAACAACATCATTGTCAGGGTTGGACTGCGTCACAGATATCAATGAGTTAATATGGCAAACAAATGCCATAATTATATAACATAGAGATTAACACATTAGGTCCAATAATTCAACAGCCACACAAGATAAAAATATTAGTGCTTATGAGAGATAAGGAATAAAGGAAGAAACCCCTCCGATGTAAAATCAGACTTCCAATCCTCTTATGTTTCTCCTGAAAGAGGCTTACTGTCCATGTTGGTGGTATAAATAGTGGTGGTGGTGGCAGTGGCACTTGGAAGCCCACTATAACCCATGCTGCTATCAGACATGCAGGCAATCAACAATCTTCATGCCCTCCTTACATGTCAATCAACACACGAGGGCAATAAAACCCATATCGCCCTTTCATGGGGGCTAAATACGGATTTTATTCACCATCATCATATTACTAGCAGCAAAACTGCTCCTGAAGGTGGGATAATATTTACTGCGGTAAAATATTATTGCAGAATATCACTAGCAGAGGGAAGGATATGGAATGTTATTGGTGTTTCAAGGCTAAAAGCTATATAAATGGCAACCCACTGACCCCAGTTACAAAAATACCACAGGTGTGCTTGAGCAAGTTAAATAACTTAAAAGACGAACTCACCCATAACACCCCTATATATATACATATATATACATACACACATATATTTATATATAACTACATATGTATATATACATATATATATATATATATATATATATATATATATATATATATATTTATATATATATATATATATATATATATATATATATATATATATATATATATATATATATATATATATATCATTTTCCAGACTTCATTTTCAAAAGGGCTCTGTGCTTGAATCCAAGGCCTGTTCCTAGAGCATTGAAGAGCCTGCACAGCCAGTTGATCCTTGATCGATTTAATCATTCAATCATTTTTCATCCCTTACTCATAAACCCACCGCACATTCATTAAGAAAATTGTCACTCTGTGTAAGGTCTTCATAAACACATCAATAACGGCTTCCCGAGGCCTACCGCTATTTAATTGTAACATACTCGGGCTGGGCCCCTGCCAGTGGCTGTCGCCATTTTTCATCGGGGTCCACCCTGACAGGCTGTCTCTGGCATGGCCCCCTGGTGGTAAGAGCTGTAGTTAACATCTCATATGGCAGGCGCTGCCCATGCTCTTCGTGGGGGCCATGGGTGATGCATGTGGCCTGGTGTTCTCTGGGAAAGTGTGGGAACGGGGAAAAAACATTTTTATAAACCAGAGAACTTCTATACCAATAGGAAAAGCTCAATCTTTTAGATTAATTGACTCTTTCTTGCCCAAACAGCCCAGACAATATTAGTTTTTTAGTATATGTCTAGAATACATTAATCTAAATAACGGAAAACATAAGTGATTTTATAAATACTCCTTAGATCATTTCTATAATCTCATAAAATTGAGACGCACTAATTAATAATGGCAATGGTAGCCTGAGTTCCTAAGTGACCTGGTACATAAGAAAACCACCACCTAACTCCAAGTTACTGGAAACTTAGACAATGCCTCAAACCACTTTTTAATTCAGGCAGTGATAGGAGACTGTGAGAAATCAGTGGCAATACCTTAGACAACTTGGCTCTAGAGGCAAGCCCACAGTGGTAAGATACTGAGAAATCAGTGGCAATACCTTAGACCACTTGGCTCTAGAGGCAAGCCCACAGTGGTGAGATACTGAGAAATCAGTGGCAATACCTTAGACCACTTGGCTCTAGAGGCAAGCCCACAGTGGTGAGATACTGAGAAATCAGTGGCAATTACCTTAGACCACTTGGCTCTAGAGGCAAGCCCACAGTGGTGAGATACTGAGAAATCAGTGGCAATACCTTAGACCACTTGACTCTAGAGGCAAGCCCACAGTGGTGAGATACTGAGAAATCAGTGGCAATACCTTAGACCACTTGGCTCTAGAGGCAAGCACACAGTGGTGAGATACTGATAAATCAGTGACAATACCTCAGACCATTTGGCTATTACGCAGGCCCTCAGTGGTGAGAGACAGCGAGAAATCACTGGGAATACCTTAGACCACTTGCCCCTTGAGGCAGCCCCATACCTCTGGTGAGGCACAATAAGTCCAGGCATTTGACCTATGTGCGTCATGTGTCAGCCTCTTAAAGCCACTGATTTGATTGTGGCGCTGGTTTAAAGTGAGGCATAATTGGTCAAACAGACCCCTGCAGGACCCGATGGTGCCGTCCGGCCTTAATAAACAACTAACACACACTACAGACACAGTCAAAACAGCCATACAACTACTCCCAAAATACACGCCCCGCTGTTCATGTCAACGAAATCGGCTCATCTGATTGGATACATCAGGTCCAGTTGATCACCTCTCGTGGACTCTTTAGTGGATCGAGTTAGCGGAAAACTATTCCACACATGTTAGCACCTATTTATTTATCAACATGCCAACTCTGTTCATGCAATGTAGTACCCGACTAGAATTCTGCAAATGTTCAACTGGAAATTGCGCTGATGGAAAAGATAATTGACTAAGATAGCATTCGCAATCACTCTCGTTGAAAACCTGTTTAAATATGCAGTCACAAATTACCCACAAATACTCAACCCTGCAGGCCATTTTCAAAATAACCACCATAAATAATGGAAGATAATTAAAAGACCCGCATTCATAAATATTTTGAGACAGGACGGTGAATGCTTTTAAACAATTACATAATGGCTTGGTTACAAATGAGCTACAGTTGTAAAGATGTAGCTAGCAGAAATATTGCTCAGGTCAGGACCGCAACCAAAAATACTACCACCCACTTGTAATAATGTCCATTTATAGCTGGCGCACGATGTGAACTGTGCCAGTCTCAGAGACAATTAAAATCACGGTCACCACGGCTAGCTGACAGTGGCGATGCTGAAATAGTGTGCAGAATTGCCACTAGATGGCAGCAGTGACTGATAGTGCAGCAGTGTGGCAGGCTTGTCCTAGGAGTGGGATACGTCAACGCTGTATCCCACCTTGTATGTTGAGTTTAGTTCTATACTAAGGTTTCAAAATATTTCATTTCAGGATCCTTTACCTACTTAGGGTGCATGTTTTGGACAGGTGGTATGGCAAGTTTGTAAATATTTCAAAGTGCAGGGATCTCGCCAGGAATGCTTCACTGATTGGACAGATAGAAAGCATTCAACCCATTAAGCGCTCCTCTAGAAGTTGTCGTCTGGATCTAAAATGCTTATGACAATAACTTAAGAATGGAGAATGATTTTACAAAATATTTGAAGGAGAGTTGTTGGTAATGTTCAAATCAACATTGCTCCATGATATATTCTCCTGACTATGCTTTTACCTACATAATTTCATTGAAATTGTCAGTCTGCTTTTGGCTGCTGCGAGCATTAATGAGTTAAGATGGTGCATCCTATGTATAAAGCCCTGAAGCAAATCCCTAATAGAAATGAGAGTTGGGCTTTAGGAATCATATTAAATGTGTGTCTCGGCTACCAGAAGCTTATTCTATTTTATCATATGGACATTTCAATAAGTTCAGCACCAATCTTTTATTCATACAATTTTGTTCTTATACACATACCACCCTGCCTAAGCTTTTGGGATATTTTGTTCTCTGTCAAAGACAAGAATTCAGGGTTGAGCATGATTTATAGGTACATGGGGTCAAACCAACCTGGATTGGAGTTTAATGGGGCCTATCCTATATTGAGGTACACTTGGTAACACTATGTCATTATGACGGGTACCATTTGTCAAAATGCCACTATCATATTTACCCAGATTCAGACTACCACACACACACACACCATGGAGAGAACAACTCACTAACGGGTGGTCCTTTCAAAAATGTATGAGAAATTGCACTTTTGTAACCTAAACCAACCCCTGCAATTTCTCACCCTCTGTAACACAATTCTTTTTCGAGTGGATTTGTCACTACAAAGTTTGTGTCACCAATTATGTCATAACCAAATTTTATCTTTTCTTCGGCATCACTCACAGGTGTGCCTTAACAATGAAAATTATGAATATTTAAAAAAGATCACCATTTGTCACAATACAAATGATGGATGTACATTTCACTTATCAATGACATTTCCGTGAAGAATTTTAACCAATTAGAATGGGTCCTCGCCTTAAGTGCAGGTCGTGCTCGTTGGTGACAAAGGGCCGAGTGGTTACTGTGGTGACAGTGACAGAGTGGGCCCGAGTTTGCAGGTGTGACAAGACAGCTCAGATGATACCATTATCAAATAGAGATTGCTAATACAAGATGATGTATTACTTGGCCTGATGATTTTAAAACACATTATTCCTAATCACCTAATCTTTTTCTTTTTGCTCTCTTTGTGACCATTGCATTTATCAGAAGGAGAAATGTCGACCAGAACTAACACAACAACCTACTTCTAATCTTGCAATTGTATGCACAATTCTATAGTTATTTTCGAAATATTGTAGTATTTTAAAATCAAGACAACTCTTGTTAATCCATGAATGTTCACAGCAGCTAAAAGCAGCCTGACAAGTTTGATGAAATCTTTGAGGCAAAAGCGAAATTGGAAAAATATTGGAGGAAAGAATTCTTTCAGAACATTACCAACAAACTCTCTTTCAAATATTTTACAAAATGATTCTTTATTACCAAGTTACCATCAAAAGTATCATAGATCCAGGTGCGGAACTTTTGATCATGAATGGGTTAAGGAGATATTTAGGAATGAATGGGTTGACCCATAGATCTTCTTGACAAGTTTGTCTAGACCTGGGATAGTTTTAAAAAAATGTTGGATAAATTCACACAATATTTTCATATTTGAAAGAGATTTGAAAGTTGGGTTTCATTAAACATTCATACTATAAATATCTAAAGAAAATCATACTGGTTACTTGTACATTACCATAAGTAATGTTTCTGTGTGTTTCTGCGTGGTAAGGAGTTGATGGGTTAAGAGAAATTTGCAGCTGTTGTTTCAACAGGGTGTTTGAGGTTTGTGGAATTTATGGTATTTTTTCAGCATTGAAATTGAGCAATGATGGGTTAATAAACATGTCCTTAAAAATCTTTGCTTGTAACTAAAAAAATGATTTTTCAATTCCTTATTACTTTACAAATCTTCCTGATACAAGTAAATGAAGATTGAGTGATTTGAAAGTGTTGTCTCTCTTAATCATCTGAATGATTCAGTGTGAAAAACATGAGGTAATTAACACTCAAGTTTGATTATCACTTAATTGCTTAGATATAGTGCATGAAAAAGTGAACAAATTTAAAATACATTTATCAGGAATTTAAGATTCACAAATGGCAGCTCACACTAAGGTGCTAATGAGGTTGAGCTTTACACCTATGAATGAAGTGTCATAATGATATCTGTAACTTCAAACAGAAAAAATCTCCTAAGGGATAACTTGTAATTTAACACTCCTAGAACAATTACAAAATGACTTTTAACCCTTTCACTCTCAAAGTCCATACTGAGAATGAATAGCTGGAGCTACGCCACTTTTTTGAAATACCATAGAAATAAAACGCAATCATAATGAAATGTTACAGGATAGCTGACTGAGATTGGGATCTAATTAACTTTTATGATAATATCATTTTCCAAATATGCTATTTTTGATAAAGTTTACAACAGATTAATAAGGCCATAGATAGGTCTTCAGTTTTTGGGGTGTTTTTTTGTGAGCCACAGGCACAAAAAGGTTAATGATACGCGATACAGCAACAAAAAAGTTAAATCACTGGGGATGGCATTGATATATAAATATCGTTGCTCTCTCTCTTTGATGATTTCACACGCGTGCGAGGGTCTTTCATGCTGCCACCTGGTGGCCAGGGCAGCAGTCAGCGCCCCCGCCGCGCGTTCACACTTCTAATCAGCCCGATCAAAGCCCTGTGCCACACCCATCTGGTTCCAGAACACTGGCTACATCTGCCCCTGCCAAAATCCACCGCAACGAATGATCGATCACGGCCCACATCTGACACAGGTAGCCCCGGCCACAACAAATACTAACACTTCATAATTAAAATACCTGCTGTAATCTTTTTATCTCTTTTTAAGAGTCGGCGCAACAAAAAATCATTGTTCGGCCATTGTTCTCCCGGCCGGACCCGCTAGAGCGCAATCAAGCAGAAATGGATACTTTGTCCGTCTGTCCGTCTTTGTCGGAGAAAGAGAAAGGTATCAAATATTAATGGGATTTTAAGCGACAGGAATTGAGCGTGCCATAATTAAACTTGACCTGTACATTTTTATAACATAGGGGACAGTCGCAGGAATTAATTCCCTGGAAATTCATGGAAAATTAGCTCCGTGACATCTCCAGAATGAGGCTCACCAGCACTGTCATCTCCACTTCCACTCTACAGAGACGTTTTCCCATTAAATTGCGCTTTTTGTTTCAGGATCGATTACCGGCTAGTCTTGAGAAAATGACAATAAATTGATGGAATAATAGGAAATAAATGAAGAAAAGCTATAATGACTGTTTAGTGATTGCACTTGCTTCTACGAACTTGACAGTTAATGAGAGGTGATTTTAGGCATAAATAATTTGTATCAGATTCACTGAGCAGTACATTTATATTCACATTATCAGCAAAGATCCTTTTAAACCCTTCAAGCAGAAGGAGACCCGACTTCCATTTGCTTATTCCTTTTTTGAACCTTTTTATGCCTGTTTTGCATTGAAATATTTTAGGATTCTCTTGAATTGTGCTGCAAAAAAGGATGTGATGTATTCTAAGTTTAATTTTTAATTTTTTTTGGGGGGGGGGGGGGGGAATAATTAAGTTTGACCTCTGAGTGCCCATTTCAACTGTCAAACAACTGTATGGTATATTGTTTGCAAACCATGCAACAGAATAGTCGATCAAGATATTAAATCAAAAACATCACATAGAGCTGAGAAAGCATACACCTAGGAAGATCATCAGAAATGCTAGACCGGACAAGGATTAAGTATGATGATCATAGAGCATAAAGCTGATTGGTTAATTAAGAGATTAAGCTAACTGTTATGCAGAGGTGTTAAGCTATACATGTTCATGATCATAAATAATTGCCCATGGGCCCCGTAAAGGGTATGACTGGACAGTGGTCAGTCTGTGGCCAAACTAACATTTGGTCAATCAAGAATGTTACATCTGCCAGCAAATGTGCTTGTCCATTCAAGCGACTCACCTGTTCTATCCAGTAACCCTACTGACCATTATACACATTACCTGGCACCATACCTATACATCCATAAGACGAACAAGGATATATAAAATCTGATACACATTTAAATGCCTCCCTAACTTATAGGACTGTAAATCTTACTAATACGCCCATCTGGGAGAGAAACAATGAAATGATATTTCCATTCATTTGGATTGTTGATCAGCGGATTAGCAATCTCTCTACTAAAAAGAATTGGAGAATGCAGTGGAGTTTAAAATTTGCGTGGTCGAGATTAATTTGTTAATTTGTAACCTTTCACGGTGTAAGCTGGCCGGCTGGTCAGACCCCGTGGCCATGAATATCGTGAATAGATTTGGGAGATGATGAAGTGAGCGTGGTCATGGACGAGATGGGGCGCAGCTTTCACCATGTCAGCACCCATCTGATTAGCCAGGCCACCGCTTGATGAATGGAAAACCAAATTAGGAGAAGTGCCACCTATTGACAGATGATATCATTAAAATGTTAGATAGCCACCGACACTCCTGCGGTGAGACCAAGAATAGAAAATGAAGTGGGAAGGGACCTCAGTTTTCAGAGAAAATATGCAAACTGACACCCACTTATAAATAGTAGAAGGGAGAGGGGGGAGGGACACATTAATGTGAAGGTGTGTTTTTAAAGTATTGAATAAAGAGGTATTGATCACAATCCAACAGCTCCGCTTCAAATATATTTCTGGTAGGTATATTCCTGAATCATTTCAAAAGAAATTTTGAGATTGGGTTAAAAAAAAAGGTTTAAGTAACCAGAATGTAGAATTTGACGTATCTTGCCTAAATTTGTACATTCCTCAAAGGGGGCCCTTAAAACCCTCTGACAGTCATAACACTCTTCATGCCATATGCCAAATATCTAAAATGCAATGATATAGATACCCAACAATTTGTTACCCAAGGACTTCAATTAAAATATTGGGGTAATTTTCTTTGTATTCCCTACTGTCATAAGTGATTTGTCTTTGGGATGCAGTCTGGTTAACTGTTAGTGAGTTGTGGTTACAGTATTATCCAGACAGCTGGATCCACAGTGTGACTGAGCACTTAGAAATTTCCCTCATTTCATGGTCTAATGGGTCCCCCTCTTCTATCTCTCCTCCCCAGCCTGGGAGTCCACTCACTTGTAAAAATACCTTCCTATTCACATGGGCCAAAAGATAACTTGGTTAACAGTTGCAGATACAGAGGGGGTTCAACAAACCTCTCTTAACAAGTCAAAATGATAATTTTCTTGCAAAAAATACAGTTGCATATACAAAGGAGATATGATATCGACATGTATATATATATATATATATATATATATATATATATATATATATATATATATATATATATATATATATATTAACCCTACCTGTATATATGTCCTATGATTGAAGACTATCTATTTCAGTACAGTGTTCCCCAGGGAAATAAAGTTGCTAGTGGTATTGTACGCACTTATCGGACCATAAACACAGTATGTTAGTGACGCATTTTGCAATGTGTTACATGAAATTTGACACTTATCAAGACTGCTCATCTCAGGTCATCAACTGACGCTATATTGCTATATTATTGAAGAATACCCAATATGTGTATCAATAAATACGAGTACATGTACATCAAACATAAAATGCAAACGGATATATATGCAATAAAACGAAGCATACAAAAACAATGATAGTTATCTTTTGTGAAATATACAGCCAAAATGCTGAAGGGTATATTGAATAATTTATTCTTATAACAATTTATAGATTCAATTATACTGAACATCATTTGGCATGGTTTGAAAACTCGGAAGATTTTCTCTAAGTCAAGAACTTCTGAGAGAAAATTTGATATTGAAAGGACCCTTTTACATGAATAAATGTACAAATGCAATCTGGACCACAATAAATGTTTGCAACACCATGAATTCAAAAGAACCTTACTTGAAAAGTGCTTGAGAGAAAAATACTCATCTTAATCATCTATTAGATAATGATATTAATGAGATAGATCAAATTGGTTTGTTGAAATATGATGTCATATTATTTAACCTGCATGAATATGCAAATGAGAATACGAACACACCCACTTTTAATGAACTTTTGTGCTGATTGTTTTAGGAAGTATGATTCACTCTTTAAAACTTTCTGTTCAGCCTGGGGAAATGTATGTTTCCATATCAATAAAAATACAATATCAAAACTGCCAATGGAACAAATTCATCAGTTTTCATCAAAAGCACATTATGTGCTATTTTACTATAATAGTACAAAATAACGTTGTTAAATCAGTTCGAGTTTGCTCTTAGTTTATCTTAATTTGTAGCTTGTGTTGTTGTTGCTCTTAAATTTTATGCTTAATAATTCTGCATTTTCTAAATGTGTGGTAAAGGTTTTCTCGCCTTTCGCCATCAGAGCAACATTAGGGTGCTTTCGGCAGGAAAGAGTTTAAGGAAAAATAAACAAATGGCATATTCCCTAAAAAAGTAAAAATCATCAATACAAATATGCATGCTCCTGTCTGAAATTTCAAAATATTCAAACAAAATATAACTTTTGATAATCGTCAAAAGAGCTCACAATAAAGTAGATGAACTTTTTAAGATAATAAATAAGTCAGCTTACCTTTGATGGCTGGAGTGAAGGGTAGAACTATGGTGCGGCGAAGTGCGTGGCATTTTCTGTAGGTTGCGAACCCCCGCCAGGGAGGGTATGTTGGATGGGGTCTTTGCTTGCGTCTCGACACAATCTAGTGACTGAACCATTGCGGCTACTTCCTGTTTGAGCTGACCTACGTGAGTGTCACAAACATTACACTGATTCTTCGTTAGAGATTTCCGAGCACTTTCGTGGACTTGAAGTCTTTCATCGATATATGGAACTATATCCGTGTCCTACAAACAAAGCGAGAGAAAAAAAAGTTGGTGAGAAAAGTCAATCTTCCTGCGACTCACAAAGCAGATATTGCATTTCAATGGCGATTTGCAAAGCATCATTATACCCTGTTAAAAGCCACTTTCCCACTTTACGCTTCTTCATTAGTTCATACTCGAGAGCGGGCGAACAATGCGGGGAGAAACACTCCGAAGTTACAACCGAAGGTGCGCTGAATGGGCCTCGTATTTTCGATATTAATCCTCTGACAATGGCTGACAGTGGCTGTCATCTTCCTGTCAGGATTTTAAAGTTTCCCTTGCTTTTCTATTATGGCAAATTCATTAGAAGCGGAGAGGTTGATGTAAATCGCGCTCGCTGGCTGATCTGAGGATTGACCCACGTCGCATCCGCACACATGTGCCTTCCGTCAATACGACAATAGATTACGCACAGATCAGCACAATAGATTCCCCACAAATCATGACAATAGGTGCTCCACAAATCCAGGAATGGAGCACCAGGGCAAGATGAGATAACATTATCCAGCATTATCCCATTCATGCTTAGAGGATCTCGGTGGTCTGACACACTCTATGCAAATTACCTCAAAATTAAAGATAAATTTATGGAAAAATTTTTGATAAAAAGTGTATTTTTTATATTTTCCTAAAAAAAACAACTTTTTCATTCAAATATTTTTTGAATAGTAAGAATACTTTTTCTAATAAAAATAAATTTCTTTTTCAAATGATTTTGAATCATTAGCATCCTCAGTTTGAGAATTCTTGATATGTTCAGACAACCAGCAGGAATGGATTATTGTTATATGAATCTCCAAATGGATTGACATTAACTGAAAGTATAGACATTGTCATATTTAGCTAATTCTTCCTGGATCCCCTAGCCAAATTACTCTGAAATTTTGTGCAATACTTACATTTTGTCCTTAAAGTTTTCTTTTAACTGCAATTTTCAGAATTCCTTGCTATCAGTTATTGTCATCTAGAGAAATCATAAATTTTTGTGTTTTTGTCTTATCTTAATTCAGTATATCGTTTTGAATGCTTTTTATCTGTACCCAGGCAACTATGTCACATTAAGAAAAATAACTCATAATGAAAACAACATAAAGAACCCACTGTGACCTTGACCTTCCATAATACTCCTAATCCAGTTCTATCACAGATAATTTTGTCTCCACTTTAAGTGAACTGTTTCTTTCTTTATTCACTGTACTTTTCTTGGTAAGTGAATATGAACAAGGCCAAAAGTGACGAATATGGGATTGAGTTGAATGTAATATTCTGTAATTCTCCTATTATCTTCTTACTGACATCTGTCCCTGGCCTGATGGCCAAATGACACTTTTGAAACGTACATTTCACTCTGACAATTCCATAATGAGGCTGGGTGTCATGCAGTGTCTTAGCTAGGATTTAGAAACTGGGTGCCTAAAATTGGCAGTTGTAAAAATTTTGGGCGTCCAAATTTTTAAGGGGGATCACAATATACTCATATTTCAACCATAAACATGTATAAATTCATCAAAAAAAGGCGTGATATCATTAATCAATGTCATAGGAATTATAAGGAGATGAAAAAATTCAATTATAAGCTTGAGATTGAGATTTTTAGAAATTCCACACAAAAATATTTGGGTGTCCTGAGGGTTTCTTTTTTAGGGGTTTGGGTGTCCAAAAAGGCACCCAGACGCCCTGCTGGCTAAGACCATGGTGCCATGTGTTTTGTTGCCATGGCAACAGAGGAATTCCCATATCAAATCAGATTTCATTGTTGTGAGACATAAAAAGTGATGAAAAGACTAAAATTGACTCTTACGCACAGAACAACAATGCATAACGCGTGCGCTACTCCATTTCTCTTCATTTTCATGATGAAAATATGAATCATCGTCAAGAGTGGTATAAAAATTTGATAGGGGAGGCTCTTTGCTTAATAGGGATCATGAGGACGGTAGGTGATCTGAATTTATTAATGAGGGACAAGTATGAAATCCATCAGTAGTCTGGAATCAATGGCGAACTGTCAATCATCGGGCTGGGCACGCTGTGAGAAAATAATGCGCCTGTCAGTCTGCGCTTTCCGCACAATAGGAGAAAATACCATCCCGTCAATGAACGAACTTCGGGAAAAGTAGCAGACATTCACCTTTCACCATCTGTGGCCCCTACGCATAGACACACACACACACACAAAGATTATCAACTTTAAACTTTTCATGCACTTTATAACACCTGAGACTCTATAGAGCATTTACTGTGAGTAAAAATGCAACAAAAAGTCACGATACAAATTACTTTGTTTGTGGATTTTGCCATTTGCAGCTGAAATGGCGAGCGAGCGTGTAATGACAATAAGTGGCATCTCAGGAATGTGAAATGGACGAAAAAAGGATGGATGCATTTCTTTTGAAACTGACAGCAAAAACAGCATGCCACACCGCTGCCCCATTTGCTCCTTTGTGAATCCACACTGAGATATGATAACTTGTTTTCAGAGAAAAGTAGGAAAAAATGCTCAGCTGTGCACCATTTCTGCTTGGCTGCTTTGACATGATGGCGGAAGTCTAGGAATGGTGAAAAGATTAACTTCCATTGCCTTGAGTCACCTGGTGGTTTGGCACAGTGAGAGTGCTTAACCCATTAACGCTTGTAGCGGCCAAAACAGTCTGACAATTTTGGTGAAATCTTTCAACAAAAGCATCACTGGAGAAATACTTGAAGGAGAAATATAAATTGGAACATTACTAACAACTCCCCTTCAAATATTTTGTAAAATCATTCTTAATTTCTAAGTAAAAGTCAAAATTGATATCGGTCCAGACGCCAATTTCTTGTGGAATGATTTTACCCATTAACGCCTATAGCAGCTGAAAAAGCTGATCATTTTGACAATATCTTTCTAATAAAAAGCATATTCTAAGAAAAATCTAAAGGAGAAATGTTAATCAGAATCTTACCCAGAACTCAACTTATCCTCAAACGCTTTGCGAGTTCTTTCAGTTCTTCATTCCAGTTTTTACAGAGTGATTGTATCACCACACATCTTTTAAGCACATGCTTCCTTTAATTACTTTGTCACTAACCGAAGTATTCCATAAGGGTTCTTGGACACTAATTCCATTCAATCTATTGTTTCAAGTTTATCTATTAGGGCCTTTTTTATTCTGCATATCTAGTATTCATTATATCTAATGCACTCTATAGACCAGTAGCTTGAGCCATGCATGTCTGTATCACCCAAATGACCCAAACTTTTCGGGTTATACCTATCTTCGTGATTGCAGTACTTTTTTAAAAAGATCTATCAGGAAATGCTAATTGGAATACTACATATATCTCTCCTTCAAAGTTTATAAATTCAACTTATAATTCCTAAATCCAAGAGTATCATAGATCCAGATGACACTTGTCAAGGAGATCTCCAGGCATGAATGGCTTAAGAAAGGCATTGAAGAAGCAGCTGGGAGGATAAAACTCTAACCCAACTCTTCCTCTGCCTGTCACAGGGACACTTCTCATCAAGTACTTTATAATTGTTTCCCAAATCCTTGCAACGTAGCGTAATTAACAGTGAATCACCCATCCCAGAGTCTTAAATGAAGGCAATTTTTCGGAGACAATATTGCTAATTTTGTCGATGGATTTTCGGCTGGGAGGACGACGACGTCTTGGGTGAGCACCTGCCCAGAGTGCCTCAGTGGCAGCAGCCTCACGATCAGAGCAACATCTGTGATATATTTCACCAATAACTGCTCATAATGAACGAAATATAATCCTATTATGGGAGTGATAATTAAAAGGCAATGTTTACACTAGCCAGCAGTGCTCTCGGACCCTCTCTCCCCGACACCTACATTA
Source organism: Maea johnstoni (assembly GCA_963942565.1). Classification (NCBI taxonomy): domain Eukaryota; kingdom Metazoa; phylum Annelida; class Polychaeta; order Spionida; family Magelonidae; genus Maea; species Maea johnstoni. Next base: position 23,287,923 of record OZ012686.1, read on the forward strand.
ACTTGCTAATTAGACGGGGGACTCAGGAAGGCCCGGGACTTCATAAACATAGAAACAACAGCACTGCCTGGTCCCCGGAGAGCCGGCGCTTTACGGCAAGGCTCCCAGGCCATTTAGCTGCATATGCTCCACGTTCACAATGGAAAGGCAGCCTTGAAATGAGCACATGATAAGGTACCCATAGATTACCACAAGGATGGTGGGGAAAAAAACTTATCAGATTTTATAGAATTACACCTCAACAAACGTATGACATTTGAATGAGTTGATGTATTTATTGGATGTGAATAAAAGGCATTTGTTATTCAATTCATATCTTTGAGACCTAAACTTTTGGGAAAACCTTTGAAAGAAATATCTATTCCACCAATAGATTATAACAAGGATGTGGAAAAAAGCTTATCAGATTATATAGAAATTACACCTCAATAAACTGACTTTTATTTTACTTTTATGATTTATGAGTAAAATCATGAGATAGTTTATAAAGGTTTTGATGGGAAGCTAGTTAAA
>OZ012686.1:23288635-23348924 GCA_963942565.1 Maea johnstoni
GGTTATAAAAGTTATTTTGATATGGGAAACTAGTTAACGTATTTGTGGCTGTTACTAAGAGCCTCCTGACTACTTGTGACCAAATCCTTTTTTAGGGGGGGGGGGGGGGGGATGAATGTGTGATTAATATTATCCATTTGTGCAACATGGTTATATGTTATAACTTTTTTTCACCTTACCAGAGTTCTTTTGGAAAAGTGTTATCAGGTTCTTGTGGTACAAACTTATGAATGACATTCAAAGACTTTTTGCTGATTCAAAGACTTTCTTGGTTAATAATTTTCCAGATTATCATAAATTTGAAAATCAAAACTTTACAAGGGAATATCTAATGAGTTAATCACATTTTAATCATATTCCTGCCATTTTTTGATTTTATTGAAATATTTTGCTTAGTAATTTAATAATGAAATCAATTTACACCTGTTTGTTTCAGAAATTGATTGACAGGTGCGTTTATCTATTTATCCAATAAATGCCACTTGATTAAACAAACTTCAACAACTTATTACTTATGGCCAGGATATGCACAAAAAACGGCCCACAATATTGTCAACCTCCGCAAATCTTTTCTTTGTCACTTTTTTTAATTAAAAAATCATGGACTAATCTAATATTCATAATTTGGCAAGTTATTTTCCCCCTCGTACAAAGCAGGTGTCAAAGCCAATATATTTTGATGTTGTCGCAGTTAGTCGGGCTCTGCTCGCTACACTGCAAGGCCCTATAGCAGCACCTGCAGTTTTTTGTTACTGCCCCCTGACCCTCGACCTCGGTGCAACTTTGCACCACCAGGGGGCGTGCATCGTACGCGGTTCGGTTAAAACACTTTGTAAAACGCATCGGGAGCCGATTGTACGACCTTGAAAAGGTGACCTGGCCCCTACACTGATCTCATCCCCGCTCGTGAATGGACCCTCATAGAAACACGAAAGGGGCGTTCCTGCTTCCGAGGCGTTTGTTCTACCAGACGCTAACTATGATATCCATCACCTGTTCGCCGCAAAAGGTCCCTAGATCATATTTCACTTTGTTATCAAAAACTTTTAAGTTTTCTCTTTGGGCAAAGGTGGTGAACTAACCTGCGACATATGCATGTTCTGTACTGACCTGACTCAATGGAAAATAAACTGATTCATGTTAAGATGAATAGGAGACCCTCTATGATCCAGTAACTTACTGGTATAGATTTTCTACATTGACCACATCCAAATACACAAAGTCTTGTAACTTTTATCAATATCATCCTAAAAACAGCATGCTATAATCCTCTATTTAGATGACAGCTATAGCACTTAAACATGTGACTATGAGAATAGTGAACTATATAGTTTTTAAAACGTTTTGATTGAAGTATCACTTGAGCCAGGATTTATATATATTTCCCAAAAAAGTGTTCTTGTATTTTCACAGCTAACTTGAAAATGGGTTATACCAACCAAACACTCAGAGCATGTAAATAAGAAGTATTAGAAAAATATTCTCAATTCAACCCCATAAAAGTGGATTAGTACATGTGAGGTTCCTCATATTTTCTAGGCTAAGGGCTAGCTAATGTGCCTTCAACTTTTATTTGGGGGGAGGGAGGGGGGTAGAATTAGCATAATGGGAGGGGGGGGCTTAGCATCGGGAGGGTGATGACATATGGAATGAGAGGGGCTACTACCTGCTTTATCCATTAGCCACATGGTCCTGGATGATTTTCTAAAATCATAAGTATGAAAAATGAGCGCTATGGGAATTGGAGTTCTCACATTGTGGAGGTGTAAACCTGTTAACTAACAGCTCTCTAGGCAGCTCTCTAGTGTGAAGGAGGCAGCAGGTCAACTGGTCGTTTACTTTGAAGCGTACTCGGAGGGATGGTAGCCGATCTGTGATCATCTACACCTAGCTTGATCCAAAACACCTGGCGTGCTCTCCCTCTCTCTTTCCCTCCCTCCCTCCCCCCCCCCCCCCTCTCTCTCTCTCTCTCTCTCTCTCTCTCTCTCTCTCTCTCTCTCTCTCTCTCTCTCTCTCTCTCTCTCTCTCTCTCTCTCTCTCTCTCCCTCTCTCCCTCCCTCCCTCTGAAGTTGTCAGACACCCATTATGACAGTCTTGGATGAAGACATATCACAGTTGCTTAATATCCTAAAACCTAGTAGTAGTAGTAGTAGTAGTAGTAGTAGTAGTAGTAGTAGTAGTAGTAGTAGTGGTGGTGGTGGTGGTAGTAGTAGTAGTAGTAGTAGTAGTAGTAGTAGTAGTAGTAGTAGAAGTAGTAGTAGTAGTAGTAGTAGTAGTAGTAGTAGTAGTAGTAGTAGTAGTAGTAGTAGTAGAAGTAGTAGTAGTAGTAGTAGTAGTAGTAGTAGTAGTAGTAGTAGTAGTAGTAGTAGTAGTAGTGGCAGCAGTAGAAGTATGATCAATCGTTTACCTTTACCATTCAACTCCTCTGTAGAGTATTACCCAATGTCTTTAGGTGGTAGTCTAAGTCCAATTCTTGTCTGAAGGTACATGCAGGTAATCCCTTATGTCTAGAGCAAAAGTCTATGATCAAGCCCTGCTAGAGGGTACACAAGTTCCAGGCATGAGAATTCTACCTTTCGCCTCCTCTGTGGATTATCCACTGATGTCTATGATCAAGCCCTGCTAGAGGGTACACAAGGTCCGGCCACGAGAATTCTACCTTTCGCCTCGTCTATGGATTATCCACTGATGTCTATGATCAAGCCCTGCTAGAGGGTACACAAGTTCCAGGCATGAGAATTCTACCTTTCGCCTCCTCTATGGATTATCCACTGATGTCCTGTGATGAGACGTTTATGTTCACCAACATGTGCTCGGGGAAGTGCTCTGTACACAACTCAGATTTACAGCCAATGCCGCTTTTCACCACTTTTCCCCTTATTTCTCCAGCGCACTCAAAGCGTCGTCAAGCGGCGCTTCGTAGGCGTGGGTCATCCATTTCGGTTCCCGTACAAAACCCATCCATTCTTTCATCCGCTATCGTGTTACAGCAAGCACACGGCGAGAGGGTAAGTATTACCAGTCTTCAGCGACGCTTGTGCTATACACACCGATGTGTTCCTTAAATATTTATCACTGCCAAATGCCAAAGAAATGGAAAGAAAACACACAGCCATTAAAAATTCCCAGTGGTGGAAGTCCTAGGGTAGATGCGAAGATGATGAGGATGATCAATGATGAGGATGTTGGATACATCTGTGCCAATCTTGACTGGAACTGGTTCAACCCTGCCTGATGGGGTGCTATACCGAGGTTTATGCTGATACCCATGTGGTCTGGGCTCTGTAGCTGATTAGCCAGTCAGGACACGTGGGGTATACGTACCACTAGTCGTCGGCACCAGCACCCCTGCCAAAATCCACACAACATAAGCAACTTCTCAGCTCCTCCAAGACTTCTCGAGCTGTTCCAGCAACTTTTTATTCCGTATACATGGTCCTATGAAGTACTAGTTAAAACACAGGCCCAGAACATGAATAGCAGTAGTGACCGAGAGTGATACTGAAGCACATTAGCTGAAGCTTGATGTAGTTTGGGCAGGCGTCCTATCATCTACTGCATCTTGGAGCTAGAGCGAGGGATGTTTGGGCAATACTACAAACACGCCAGCACCCCTCCTTGATACCAGTGCCAAGCCACGCTACTTAAACTCGATATCGATATCGCACAAGTTCAGATTGCATCAGAGGAATTGGATAATTAGGCGATGATCAGTTTGGCTCGGATCGAGGGGGTTTGGGGAGAGAGAGGGGGGAAATCGCAGTCGCTACAAGCCTCCTCCCCGCTGTCAATGTCAACAAGCACCATGCGCCTCCGCCCCCAAATACGGCGAGTTCTTTTGTAAGAGTTGGCCCACGTCACTTCAAAGAAGCAGACCCAGTTCCCACTGTTATGATTTAATACCCAAGCGCTGGATGTGGTTTCTCCGATCTGTCGAGACCACGCTAACTTCTCAGTGATGCTACCATCTCAAACACTACCACCGACAACTTGAAGTGATCTGCATACAAGTGAATGAGCAAAAGACATGAAAATAATTAGTCAGCCAAGAGCCCGGGCAGCTTGTGTTTACTATGTAAAACTATAACTGATCTGAAATAAAGATTATCTATCTATCTATCTAACCAAAATGCAAACACTGTGGCTTTCCTCAAGAAATACAGCTTTAAACACACAGTTGAAAACTACTATGAAGAACAATAAAATTGCTTCAACACTGTGATGCCAATTAGGCATATAATCCACATCCATATATCAAATATAAGGAGAGCCTTGAAAATATGAAAGGATCCAAAATAAATTTGACACGTAAAAATAATCCTAACAGTCTTTATCCTTCCTATCTGAATTTTACCTGTCAACGTTACTTCATTCATCTACAAAACCACATTTTGTTTAGGATAAAGTAATTAGAATAAAGTAATTTGAACTCAGTATCAGAAATACTGATGCTGATCACTGTCATTTTTCCCACCACCAACGATGAAAATATCCTTACACTATGTACAAACTACATTTTTTGTGTAAAAAACGCAAAAAATAATTAACATTCCGCATTGAAATAATAAATACTTCAACTCTAAATAACTCTTGAGCCAGTGATGTCGGTGGAAGATCACAGGAGCGAGTTCGACCCAAAACAAACAGGAAGGAGATCTCTTGGAGGGCTTCTCTACATGCTGAGGCGCACGCAGGGAACAGGGAAGCCCCAAGTCAGGGGCGCAGAGACAAAAGACTTGCTACAAGTCAGCATTAAACCCCTGTTTCACTGGTCTATCCTGAATAGCCCCAAGTCAGGGGCACAGAGAGAGAGGACTTGCTACAAGTCGATCAGCATTAAACCCCTGTTTCACTGGTCTAATCTGATCATATTCCTTTGAGCTTGATTTTATAATGTCACTTTTCTTTTGGCCAGCAGGGCTATAAACACAAATATTATTATAGCCCAACAAAATTTTCTCTAGCCCCAGGCCATTGGGCTAGTGATTAGCTGGACCTCTGCACAGTGGAGCTGAAAACCTGATCTCCCTTCTTTTTTCCCATGAAGGGATTCTGCTTAAAAGCCCCGCATGGATCAGCAAGACTAAAAGGATGAAGCCATTTAGTGGTGTGCACTTAAGTCCCAGGACTAATTAGTAGGCCACTATGCCTTTTTTACAAGAACCCCATTCATTTTCAGTGTGTCCTGCTCGTAGTGTCAGAGCACTCAGAAAATGTCAACTGGTAGTCATAAGTGCTAGTCGCCAAGGGAGGAGCATATACATACTGAAAAAATGGTAAGTGTCTAGTGAAAAACTAGTTATCAACTTAGGCACTAGGAGGGGCTGGAGGAGTAGAGTTCTCTTCAGATAAACTTTCCCATGAATTATACTCAAACTCAGCCTTCTAAAGGGTGCCATCATTTTCCTGTTAATTAAGTGATGGTGAGTTCCTCCATTCAGAAACAAAAAAATACCCCCCCCCCCCCCCCCTCCTAACTCCCCAAAGGGGCTTGAACATTTTGGATATATGCTTCTCTCAAAGAAAAAACATTTCAAGGAGAAGGGTAAATCAGAATGAAATTCTAGTATGAATACAAATATCAACTTCCCTTCAAAATATTAAGCTTGGTAATAATTCATGGTTTATTCCCAATTAATTGTTAATTAAATATTAGTACACCTAGTGTAGCAGTACTCTGAGCATAAATGGGTTGAAACCCATAAAGCACACACAACACCACATGTGATTAAGAAACTCTCTCACTCCCAGGAATTGGTCAGTTGGCTGAAATCTGATCAGACCTGCCTGACCCATCTAGAAGTTTTTCCAGCAATTCCCTTCTGGCCCTGCTTGGTCATTTGACCAGAAAATGAGCGAGGCCGAAGAATTTGATGATCCCGGACAGTTTTCCTTCCGGGGGAGCGAATTCCAACTCCTCCCGTGTTGGTCATTCGGAAGTGAAATAACTATCTGTTGACAGTCTGCGGTCAATGTTGACACAGCAGTCAGGAGGACTGCTGCAATGACGACCTCTTCAGTCACACACAGTATCGGAGGCAGTTGAGGATACACAGGGTTCTAGAGGTTCCACAACTTTTTACAATTCAAAATGTTGACTTTTCTTCCTAAGAATTGTCTTAAATTACGTAAATCAACCGCTCTGTTAAAATGAATCCCCTAGCTCTCAATAAACAAACCCCCTATAGACACAGAAATCTTGAGTCTGCCCCTTAGTGTGTACAGGATATCAATATGGGGTCCTGGTATGGGTATATGGGTAATCATGGGTAATTTTTATCAACAGCAAGCCTTTAGGGTAGTCTGTGTATCAATCTCACAGAGCAAGGACCAATATTTATAGAGCACTACATAACATACAGTGCAGAACTAAATAAAAAGCTGGACACTTTTCAGTCATGAAATCCAACAGTTGAGAAATCTATTTCAATCTATTGTAAATTTGATCTTATTTAACCACAAAGAATGCCATGTTCTTATGTGTGTTTGAGTATCAACTTTGGAAGAACCCAGCAAAGGCTAGAAGTACAGGACACCCTATGGTATGGTACGTCCTAGTGGACAGGTCCCATGATGGTGGGAGTCAAGCCTCAGCTCTGGTGACTGTATAAGTGATGGATACCAGCCTGGTGGTCTGGACGTGTGATCTCCAGCATCACATGCAAACTACACAGAGGAGTACTACAGTTACAGCATCTGTTCCTCACAGCAAACAATACATCACAAGGCATTGTTTAGAACTGAGAGATCATGGGAAAGTCACCCGCCACTGCCCCATCAATGGATGAGAGTCAGTCATATATCCATTACATTCAACTTAATTGCTCTTGCTGCTGCTGTTGTTGTTGTTGTTGTTGTTGTTGTTGTTGCTGCTGCTGTTGTTTTCATTACTGTTTCTTCAGTTGTTATGTTTCATGTTGTTTGAAGTTTTTTTTAATTCAAAGCTGAAGTTCATAATGCGTATTGGCTTTCAATCATTTGAAATAAAAATGATGAGGGGTGCAATGATGATGATGATGATGAGGAGGAGGATGAAAATGACAATGAAGACAATGATGATGATGGAAGCAACAGCAGTGCATCTGATGGTGATCATGATGCTGCTGCTTCAGAAAGTGATGATGATGATGATGATGATGATGATGATGATGATGATGATGATGATGATGATGATGATGATGATGATGGTGCAGATTATGATGATGATGATGATTATTATTATGATGATGATGAGGATGATGAAAATCACAATAATGATAATGATGACTATGATAATATCAGCAAAAGTACCAGCTCGGGTGATATTGGGAGATAACTATGACCTTGATACACTGCAAAATCTGTTAGTGACGACATTCCTCAGCCATCAGATAAAGACCTGGAGTATGTTATCTGTAGTATTTAACAAAACAAAGCGTGGAGATTTCCACCCAGCTCCAGACTGTTTTCCCTCAGCTTCTCTCTTCTGTTTGGAAAAGCCACTTACACAGTGTCACTGCTATTTATTTTGGCATTCCTAGTAGAGGGGAGAAGCCTAGCATATTTAGCCAGGAGTTTTCCTACAAAACACCTTGCAGCAAGGTTTTTATAGAGACACACATCTCTCTTAACTAGTTACATTGTTATAATATTCTCTGTGATAGCATGGGTTTGTATGAAGTGGAGAGTTGTAGAAAGGAAGGAATTCTAATTGTTAGCAGATGCCCACAATATATTTACCTGGTTTTTGGAAGGGATGGAAGTGAGCATGATTTCCATCTAGATACCCTCATTTCAGGGTCTAAGAATATAGATAGAATCAAGAAAATCAAGCTTTCTCAGAAACGGCATAAGAGCAAATTATTGTGCGAATGTGCTTAATACCACTCATACCAAGTTGTCTGGCAATATCGAGGGTATCATAAGAATAAAAGAAAGAAGATCTTTAAGATGAATTTCTCAACTGTCCCATGTGTGTCAGCAAAAGATCAAACTCTTTTACTGCATTTGGTAGGAAATTAATGTATATACCAATAAAACTATCAAAGAAGCTACGAAACTATAACAATAATGAACTTTTGTGCTAGTATTAGAGAGTACACTTGACTAGTACTCTCAACTAGCAGAGTGACCTGACCCAGACAATACTGCTCTCTTAGGACTTCTTTATTCCTTTACATGAAGGACTCGCCTTGTTTTGTGGTTAGGGGTTTTTATACCCTTCATTCCTCTATCACTACCCTGACTCAGTCACGATCAGATGGTTCTCTGGTGAGTAAGAGTCTTTTATGGACTATCAAACCATTGATCCAGAAAGGGCAGGGTGGCCTGACTTCAGTCTATTGAAATCTTTTGTTGTAAAAAAAGAAAGTGTAAAACGATATAAAAGAAAAACTTCACAACTTTTTTCAGACACCTCTTTGAGTAAAAAGACTTCTGTGGCAAACAAAGTAATTGAGGGTTAGTGATTTGACTATGGATAGGAAGACATCAAAAAGGCAAAAAGTCTTATCAATGGTACTTCCAACAGTACAATGTCAGGTCAGAGGTCAAAAAACAATTCACTTATATATTAAGGTCTTGTTTGAACTGCTAGAATTCAAAGAACCAATTGTGCTTAATGTCATCAAATGATATATCAATTGCATATGATAATGAACCAGTCCAAAATTAAAGGGTACTCATCATTCTTTGATAGTACCCTCTCATGCCTAAAGACCTTCTTTTAATGTTGTCTGGACCTGTCATAATTTTGAAAAGTAACTTTGAAATGAAGCAAGAATTCACAAACTATTTCAAGGAGAGTTGTAGAGGAACTTCTGATGAACAACTCTTCTTCAAATATTTTCTAAATATCGCTTTTGTTCGAGAGATATTACCAAAACTGCCAGGCGGTTCTGACTGCTACCGGCATGAATGGGTTTATTGAGGATTAGGTATCTTTTTCTGCCATATCACCATAACACATGTTAAGTTCAAAGAGCTATTAGCGACACTTAAACTGAAGTAAGCACTGTTTTATTGGTCACAGTTTTTGCAAAACATCAAGGGTCCTTTGATTTCACATTTTAACCAACTTATTCCCAAAGTGATCGAAAGGATTGACAATTAACCCTTTCATACCTGTATTGACCAAAAAAGGCCTGACTTTCTTAGTGATATCATGCAGTCAGACTAAAAATATACTCAAGGTCTTTGGTCAAACCAACTATGTACTATAGTCTATTCCATGGCTGCTCGCAGTCTCCTACTACTGTCTGGGTTCAAATGCACCTTTAGGCATGCGAGAAAGTTGCCAGTGACTTGTTACTGGGCCCTCTTTTACCCAGTTACTAAGATTTCCTTTACAATCAGCCACTGGCTTTCGTAATGATTTAGCAGCGATGTGGCAGTATAAGTGACTGTAATTGAGATTCCAAATTCCAACTACCATCCCCCCCCCCCCCCCCCCCCCCCACCCCAGTGAATACAGGAACCATCCTATATCACTGGTTAGGGATCATCTCCCTCTCCCAGTCAAAACAGCCCCAGGCATATTCTTGGGCTGGAATTTTATCTGGGTTTTTTCCGCGGAAACAAGCGTCTAGAACAAACACGGATGAGAGATTTCTCCAGCTTGCCTTGTGATCTTTAGTAAGATGATCATACAGTATATAACCTCTCAACCCCGCCTAGACTATTAGCTTGTTTAACCCATATACACGCTTCTTTGAAATTTGGGATTAAAATCAATATAAAAATCACTAAATGAAACTTGCCTTCTGAATTGAAATAAATCAAAGCATATTAGGATAAGAAGTATAGAAAATGGCAACTGTAATATAATACAGTGTATAAGTCATGAAACTCCCCTTCTTGATATTTACTGATCATAGTATAGACAGATTCAATTCCTCACCTGAACATTGTTTTTAAAGACCTCAGTTAATAAATACAAATAATTTGTTGAATCCAGATTTTTTTCTAAAGAAATTCCTTTAGCATCTCAAATTCTGAATATTTTTTATCCACACACACTATAAATGAGATACGGAATTGTTTGTATCTCCCCCTCGTATTTTAAGAGGTATATCTAATTTGACCTTAAATGCTAGAGCACACGGTGGTGCATAACAGCTAGTCTTACAAATGAGAATCTGCTCAAGCGGACAGGTCCCCTACTGAGTTACATCACTCGGTGAACATCCCCTCTGTTCCTGGGGGTCGGGGTGCCACCCATGTGGTATCCTGGGCACACGCCATGCATATAAGTGGGTATTACAACCCTACTGGGTACCCTATAAATAGTCCCTGTACTTAATTAACATAGATAACACTAACAGTCATCCCTACACCCATATGGGCGCAGAAATTGAGTTATTTCATACACAGTGTGGGCAGGTGGTCTGAGAATTATATTACCAAAAAAAAAAAAAAACTCACATTTTTAGAGAGTACTACCGCTCAAAAGAGCATGAAAATATTTGCTCTAGCATTTATGGTAATTCTTTACTTTGAAAATATTAACACATGTACTTGTTAGACTTCATGCACCGGCAAGTAAGTTGAATTTGAGCTAAAAAGTCCCAGAAAACATGTTCATTACCAGTCAATATAATGCAATCATGTCATTGTGAGAATGAGGTCATGAGGGGTTGAGGGTCCAAAGAATCTCATTAAACCACTGTAACATACAAAAATGGAATAGTAGAAACATCATTTTCTTTATTAGTGGATAAAATCAGGGAGAACTGATAACAAGCATATACATCCCTGATAAAATGAACTATATTAGTTATAATTAACCCCTCCCCCACCACAATTCTGTATCCACTTCTGATTTTATATCACATTGATGTAAAAAATCAAATACCAAGCTGATGAATATCGGTTGCCATACAAGAGCAGGATTGTGTTAAATTATTTGATTATTGAAATATGCCAGGGACCTGAAGATTAGGAAAATATAAGAGAGTCATCCCCTGGTTTTTGCAAATACTTTAGCTGCGACCCAACCAAAGTGAGATATATGAAAAAAATTCCTCCCCTCCAAGTGAAATAATGTTTTTTGGTTGAACCTGACATCAGTCCTTTTTCTAATTATTGATCCTTGACCACAGCGGGCAAATTATGAGCTGCGTCTTTCAGTGGTGCCCACCTTAATGATGCCTGGAGGGATCCATTTCAAAACATTCCATCATCGCAGATCGGCTAATCGGTAACTCTAGGATGAAATACTAGTCAGCGGGGCAAAAGAGAAAGATAGAAAGATCCGAAAGCCAAAACAGCTGTCATATTACACCCAGCAACTTGTCAGTGTAGTAGAGGTACTGGCATACTACTGGAAAGGACAGGAACTCAGGTTTTCACTGAATCTAAAATACTGGGAACTAACAATCAAATACTGTGACTGTATCACTGAAAGTGACACACTGGGAATGGGGTGGGACAATACTATAAATGTGTCACATAACCCTAAGTCATGCTACAGGGTGTTGTTTTTTTTAGAAAAAAGTTACCTGCATGAAATAATACTTCAAGTTAAAACAAAACATAACTAAAATGCAGCCTAAATTCACACAACATCTAGATGAGAATTATTGGCCATGATTCTTCTTATATACTTATCAAAATATCAACCCCTACCAAAAGTGGCTTAGAGTTCCTAGGAAATCCCAGAATTCTCCTAGAAAAATCCTAGAAATTCCTTGGTATTCCAAGCTTTATTTGATAAAGGTGCTAAGGTCAGAGAGATATAACCTAAATAGGCAGGCTGTTTTTAGCTGCTCAGGTATGATTGGGTCAAGTACTATGTAAACTATCAAGGACAGTGCATAGTTTTTCAACTCTTAAGGTGAGTGTGTGTACCACATACCTATGAACCATGTACATAGCACTAGCAATGATCGTAAGATAAATAAACTGTGCATTGATATGTCAACATGTCCTCCCTACTGTCACAGTATCTCAGCAGTTTCTCCTAAATCCTTCATAAATCAAGCAATCCATGGAGCTTATAATACTTATGAATGTGAGATTAATAATTGAAAATTGCCAAGTTCACTCTGTATAGGAAAGTCTCAGCTGCTAATCGAATATAAATTTGACTCTGAAACTATGATATTCCATCATGTACAGAATTCTGCATAGCCCCATACCTAACCTATTGGTTAATCTATTTTATACTTAGTTTCCCAGAGCCAAATTAACCCGTTAATGCTTAGGAGTCTCTTCAGTAATCTTCATCTGGATCTCTGATTACTTTGACAATAATTTTGGAAGTGAGAATGATTTTACAAAACATTTGAAGGAGAGTTGTTGCTTATGTCCTGATTAACATTCCTACATCAAATATTATGCTTTTGCCTGCAAGATTTCATCAAAATTGTCTGGCTGCTTTTCGATGCTGCGAGTATTAATGGGTTAAGAGCTGTCATGTCTCCACCTTGAGGGTAATCACAGAACTTTGGTGATTTCCATCATCATAGGCACAGACGATCAACACAGACCTGATTACATTAAGCTGCACCCACAACTCTGTGTGAGCTGTCTAATCGTCACATTATTGGAGGATTCCAAGAAATTACACCAACCTGGTAATTTCCCCTCATCAATCACCAAATGAAATAACTATCCCTCCTGGACTTCACTCAGGAATGTAATTATAAAGGGTACAATAAAACAATCACTATCTGAACAGTACAATGATAGCTGAGCTATCAGTATTAGGTAATAAACATATACTTATGTGGGTCCCCTGCTGTGATGTGCATGTATATTGGTAGATCTATTAGGACTCCTATCACTTCTGGTTCCTAAAGCTGAATTCACTGACAATAAGCGAAACAATATATCCTAGTCACATTCAAATTAGACTTCTTAAGGATGAAATATTACACCATAAGTGAAACCTCTACTACTTCCAATTCTGATGTTTTCATCATATAGTATAGCTTAATATAACTGTAAGTTAAATAGTTTAACTTACCAATCAGTAACGTGTATCCGTAAATAATCCTGAGAATCCTTCTGAAGTCTAATTCCAGTATTTTCATTCAAACAAACATCTAGGAGTAGGATGAACGTGAAATCGATGTCAGTTTCGCCTAGTGGCAATTGTTTCTAATCATTTCCTAAGCATTGTGGGTAATTGGCAGAACGACACGAAGATGTCAATGGTACTGAAATTAACGTGAAATGAGGTGAGTGTGTGTGTAGTTGTCTAAATTCCTCGCCAATCGTTCATTACACATTCAGGTCCCATAATGACCCGTTTACCTGGCCCGCAGGTGAGACTGATAACACCTTACCTGACATGGCCCAAGGTACCACAGATCAAAAGAACATCTTTCATTTTCCACCACTATACATGTGCGGGGCCCACTACCAAATCAGATGTTCACGGGAACCTGTATAACTACACACCTTACTCAATTGTCTGGAAAAATGGTACAATGGAGGTAGTGTCTGGGGGCTCTAGAAGGGATCCGCCTGATTGAGACAGTTGCATTCAAAGGTGGGGGCCAGTGGCACCAGTGCCATTGGCACAGAATGATTTAATTATGGCTTTTGTCACCTCTGGTTTCTGGGTAACCTAGAGGCAATCGTCTCAGCACAGAAACACAAATGGGTGTATTTTTAGTAAACTCTTTTGGCAACTTACTGACTGAGAACAGTTACAGTTTTACAGCACTATATACTTTTGCTGAGGAATTTTCAATGTCGCAATGATTTCTCTATTCCAATCCTAGGGAAGAAGAGGCAGAGACACAATGCCATGCCTTAAGCCATAGGAAATTATACCCCCATGCTCACATATACAAGTATAGGGGTTCAAATCTGTCATTCTGTTTATAACATAGTTTAAAGTGTTATCTGTACTTTTAATACTTTTGAAAAAAAAAATAGAATTAATCACAAATTTACTAAATATTTGAAGGAGATTTGTGTGTTGGATTTTGATGAACCTTTCTTGTTCAAATATTTTCTGAAAATTGCTTTTGTTAGAGAGATATCATCAAAATAGTCAGGCGGTTTGGGCGCTACAGACATGAATGAGTTAAAGGATGAGTAATCAACCGTACAGCTCGATTGCAGCATGTCCACTTTTTATTGTTATATATTCTTTAAATTAAATCACTGTTGAGGCAGCGTTGATTTTTTTGTGTACCAAATAACATGATCACTCCGAAAGTCACCAGCTGGTGGTAAGCTTTGTGGAGATAATTAAGATCTCTCTCTTTTTGTAACTTTTTGCAACTTTTTGTCGGAACATCATGTTTTTTGTATGGTAAACGCATCTATATTGCATGTGCATCTGTTGTCACCTGAGTCAATGAAAAATGTAGATTTAAGGACAAAAGTGACAATAGAGAAAATCGGCTAAAGATCAAAGGGAATACGGATACTTAAATTACAGGATGACTGACACAATATACATTACAGATAGATATTTGCATTCGAGTCATCGAGAATTAATAATCAAAATGGCCGACACGTGTTATTCTGTAGATCTATAGTCCTTTGAATGTCAAATACATCTGCGATGCAGCTATCATCACGGCACGCTATCTGGTGATATATTCTTACAACAGGTGCTGCTTAAAACCCAAGCACACCTTTGTCGGGAATCCGGGTAGATGAATCTCAATCACCCACCCCTGTCGCAAAACGCAACCCCCAACTTACCCCTATAATTATTGATGAGGCATCCCCCCCCCATGCGGTAATTACTAAAGCACACACGCACATCTCAAAACAAACACAATTGGAAACTTGAGAAATTTGAAAATTATGTTTTCTTGCAAGCTTTCATAACACAAAAACACGTTGAAAACAGGTTTCTATGTTTGTTAATTGAATATCATGATAACCATCTACCTAGCAGCTACAAGTCAGACAAATGTTCATTACCCTCGGAAGAGTTGGGACGTTTAGGTGATAAATATTGTGTAAATGTGTTTCTGGAGATGCCAGAACAATGCTTATCCATGGGAGGCTGCGGGTACCCTACTCACTACCCTGTGCCAGGGGTGGTGGCAAGTACCCTACCATGTGCCAGGGGTGCTGTAGACCTGTGCGAGAAACTGTGGGGTGCTGTTCTACCCTTCTGTACCCTGTAATGTGATACCTAGCACCCCTACTTCTCTAGTCAACCCTACACTAAGCGTGAATGGGGAGACCTTTTTTCTGGGGTCACTCTACTCTTTGTTTGTGGTCACACAGACTTGTAACAATGGTTCAGGTGAACAGAGGTTTTACAATAGGGGATGCTACATCTGAAAAATTAACCCTTCCAAAAATCATACTATAGACTTTTGTAATGACAAGTCACCTTGGAACTTTGCATTGTTTTTTCTGTCTAATATCAGATTCCTCGATCATTCAATCTTCCTTATGCACTCATCTAGAGATAGATAGATAGAGAGAGAGAGAGAGAGAGAGAGAGAGAGAGAGAGAGAGAGAGAGAGAGAGAGAGAGAGAGAGAGAGAGAGAGAGAGAGAGAGAGAGAGAGAGAGAGAGAGAGAGAGAGAGAGAGGGAGGGAGGGGAGGGAGGGAGGGAGGGGAGGGAGGGAGGGAGGGAGGGAGGGAGGGAGGGAGGGAGGGAGGGAGGGGAGGGAGGAGAGAGAGAGAGAGAGAGAGAGAGAGAGAGAGAGAGAGAGAGAGAGAGAGAGAGAGAGAGAGAGAGAGAGAGAGACAGCAGTCAGACAGACACAGGGAGACAGACAGAGAAAGAGACAAGGAGCAGGAACAGAGGAGGCAGACAGAGAATAATAATCATCAAATGCCAAACAATATCAGCTGGGACTTCCACTCTAAAGCACCCAGTCCCTCGGTCCCAGTAAACCCTAACCTGACAGAGTAGTTTAAGTTTCCACGCCTAGTTCTCACTGTACTAAAGATGTGATATATTACCCCCATATGCAGCTAGCTTCAATCCCATTACTTTAATTAGGGGGGGTGAGGGCATCACTCATGTGGCTTTTTTCCCCTGTATACTAACTACCCCATCTACCCTGAAACCCTGTGCACGCTACTACCACCAACAACCCCATTGCCTTTAACCCTTATTTACCTACCAGCAGTATTTATATGGGTATTATCATACACCAAAAGTACATGGTGCGAAAAGCCATGTTCCTGTAATTTTCAAATTTGTGCTGTATCTAATTTCTCAATCACAATCATTGAAATAAATATGCCAATTAGACACCATTATCTAAACATGAAATGCCACATTGATGATGGGTTGAGAACTGATAGATCAAAGATTTGTGAGGAATAGATGAAGTTATAACTTCATCTCCCATTTAAAAGCACTAAATACTATCACTGGCTTCCTCTGCATAATGGGCCTATACAGGATTTTGACAAATAAGGGTTTTATTCAAGATTTCATTTTCAGCAAAATTAGAAGAAAATCCAACTTAGACAATCTTTATCTTGATACATGAACTCAAATATTTAACCCACTCAAACTTACCCTATATTCACTTTCATATTAATAATTGTTACAATCATTCTAAGCAACTATGAAAATATGGCGGTGAATAAGTGAAGACTTCATTATTCAAATTCCTACTTTTTAATTCAGGGATGGGGTGCATGTAGAACTGTGATGTACGTGACTCAGAAAAAGGGTGCCAATTGATTCATCAAGTAGGGCACAATAAAGCATGAATGAGGGCATGATATAGTCAATGGAATAACAGGAACACATATCCACAACTTTTCTACAAAAAAATTATTATCATTATAAACCCTCTCTATATGTTGACCCCCCCCCCCCCCCCCCCCCCCCCCTCGTTATAATCAGAGAAGTTGCCGCAGCTACTAGTCAAACCTTGCTTTTGAACTGACAGGTATCTAAATGCTGCTCACATGGTAAGTTCACGTCTTCCTCTTTTCTGGAGAACCCTAAAATTCCTCAGGAAGACATTTAGGGAATCACATCATGTATAACCATGCCTTTTGAGTAAATGGTATTTAAATGCTACTCACATGTTAATCTCTTAAAAGAAACTATAAAGATAACCCAGAAATTATTCCTTAATTTCAAATCGCCCTCTAGTGAGCATCTGAGGAATCACACCAAATAAAACCCTGCCTTCTGCTGCTGCTGCTGACGGCTATTTAAATGCTACTCACATGTTAAGCTCTTGTCTATCACTCAGTGCTTACAGGCTCTGCAGCAAGAAACTTCCCTGTCTTGGTGGTGTTAAATCCATGCCTCTGAATTAGCAGAAAGGCGCCGGCATGAGTTAACGTGGCTGCTCGCCAGTACGCTAGTTGTCATGCTGAACAAGTACTTACTTACATGCGAGTCGTCGGCGCTTGTTGTATATATTTTGGTCCCTGCTAATGTCTGAGAGGTGCTGAAGATGTCTGTGTACTCCTCCGCATCCCTAACTCAAATGTCCCTGCATGTGCCCTTGTCAACACAATCATAAATCCCTCACCACACATAAAACCACCAATACTCATCATATACACATTTAAGGGCCATACTATAACTACACAAAATTTGAACATGTATATTTCTACATACTTTATATAATACATGTTTATGTATACATGTATTTTTGTTGTGGCCCAACAACATGTATATCTTTGCAAAGGAGCACTGAATATTCATTCACGGGTGCACGCTGGTGCTTCCCACTTTTCCAATAGTGCCCAGTTTTTCCATCCAGAAATTGATAATTATGGGGGTTTGAGAAATTGAAGCCCGGGCGGATTATTAGACGTTGCGGGCACACCTCACTTCACACTCATTAGACCAGAACATCTATTGTCAGTTTCCTCAAACTTTTCAGCGCCCTGAACGAAGTGCACTGGGCAGAAATCCAGATAAGGAATTCATTCAGAAATCGCGGCGGGTCTTTGTCGCTCACTGGCTACAATATGATTTTTTAAATGATCAATTATGCTAATGCTGTTGTGTAATACAAAAAACCCTGACACTTTTATATGCTGTAAACTAAGCTGCCTTTTTGTCCTGTTTAACCGAAGGAATGAGTAAGTAGAAATAAATGGTGCGGAAAAAAACGGCAAGCACTTTTTTATTTTTCGTAACAGATACCATGATTACGCACACTGTCCTAGGTAGGCTTTAACCCATTAACACTCAAAGAACTAAGGACTGTGTGTTACTAACACAAGTATTAAGTTTGTTGCGATAATTGATATTTAAATTGTATTTTCTCTCCGGCAAAATGATTTCTAAATATCCGTTGAACATATCATGTAATCTGCTTTCATCTTGGAGAATCCAAGGTGCACTGAGCCCTTATTGGCTTCCATATATTCTTGATTTTCTTTTTTGTAATCAATTTCACATAGTTTAGAGAAAATCTCATGAATAATGAGTGTGTCTGTAAGATAAGTGACTATACAAAGAATACATTTTCATTGATAACATCACCATATATATATATATATATATATATATATATATATATATATATATATATATATATATATATATATTATATATGTAGATAGTCTTTATTAGCCTCTTCATCATTGACACTTTCAGACATCACTGAGTTCAAAAGAGGACAAAGTCAAATATTTCCTGTCCCTTTAACACACATTGGATATTTTACATACTTTTGGGGGTCTATTCAGAGAACAATTTGTCTGCACACTCCCGGCGTCCCTCCCGAGCTCGGCATACCTTCTGCGTGTGGCGCCCCCTGCCTTGAGGGACACCCTCTTTTTCAGACTGATATCATAAAACAATCAATAACTTAGGTCGCCCCTCTATTGTGAAATTCACAGTTCTTGAAAATTGCTGGAATTCCTGCCACTGTGTCTGTTTCCTCAACGATCCCATCCCTTGTTCCGCATACCTGGAGCATCCGTCCAACCTCGCCCCTTAAGGCGGCCACACGCTTTCACTATTGTCTACTCTAAAGAACAATGCTAACACCATGGTCGCTACAATGTAGTCTTCGTGAAAAGAGCGAGAATAATTTTTACAATGCATGTGCGTTTTCTAATCAGAGTCCGAGTCCTGGGGGAGGACATCAAAGTTAAATACACATCTGAATGCCTATGTCTATCAATGTATAGTATGATTTTCCTTAAATGTCCAAAGAAAGGAATTCCAGTTTATATGAAACAATTAACTAACATAATTGATAGCCTGAAGATATGGGGCATAGTAGTTTGGGCATTCCACCAAAGCATAATTGTGTTTCTTTTTACTTAAACTAGCTAGAATATATGAATATATATATATAAAATATATATATATATATATATATATATATATATATATATATATATATATATATATATATATATATATATATAAATATATAAATATATATATATATATATGTATATATATATATATATATATATATATATATATATATATATATATATATATATATATATATATATATATATATATATATGTATATGTGTGTGTGTGTGTGTGTGTGTGTGTGTGTGTGTGTGTGTGTATGTGTGAGTGTCTAAGTGTGCATCTGTGTCTGTGTATGTCGCCAAAATTCCTGATAAGGGGCATTCCACAGTAAGCCCACCGTCTATCACGGGACAAATCTGACAACTCAAAGGCAATTTAATCTTTAACCACTTCATTGCTTTAGACAGTTTTGCTATATAATACAACCTGGCAGTGAGGCGTATCATTTGAACTGTTTGTGTGAAAAATTCCTTCATAATTGAAGGAGATAATTAAGCAAATACAGCCGTCTATCACAGGACACAAAATGGAAGTGGATTTTTCAAAACATTTTTCTCTTGCAAAATTCTCCTCAAATACATGCACTGTGGCATTCATGCTTTATACAATCCAATACCGAAATACTTGGCTTCTATATGATATATTTTAGATGTTAAAATATTCTGTAGTTACAAAGAAAATTGAGCTTTTGTGAAACAAGGTCCGTCTATCACGGGACAGTCTATCACGGGACAAAAATTCCACAACAGCTTTAGGGTATCTGGTAAGAGTGTCAGCACTCCTAACCTTCTAGAAACTTGTGTACAAGTAGAATATATGTATTTCTAAGTGATGATGCATTTACAATTTCATTTTAATTCTAATTTATAGTGTTTGTGAGGCATTTCATTGGCATAAAATGAAAGATCTTTTATTTCTTAAATATATATTTTTCTAAAATGGCTATCACTCCATGCAAAATTCCATTGTACTTATAAGCATTTGTGTAATAACTTAGAATAACTTAGAACAACTAAAAACTACTATGTTAGCAGAAAAACAACTTTATATGAAATTATGTCTGTCTATCACGGGACAAATTTGACAAGTCAAAGGCAATTTAATCTTTAACCACTTCATTGCCTTAGACAGTTTTGCTATATAATATATACTGGGATTAAGGTGTATCATTTGAACTCCTTGTTCAAAAATTCCTTCATAATTGAAGAAGATAATCAAACGAATAGAGCCGTCTATCACAGGACACAAAATGGAAGTGGATTTTTCAAAACATTTTTCTCTTGCAAAATTCTCCTCAAATACACACACTATGGCATTTATTCTTAGTATTATCCATTGCAAAAATACTTAGCTTCTACATGACATACTTTAGATGTTGAAATATTCTGTAGTTACAAAGAAAATTGAGCTTTTATGAAACAAAGGCTGCCTATCTCGGGACAGTCTATCACGGGACAAAAATTCCACAACAGTTTTAGGGTATCTCATAAGAGTGTCAGCATTCCTAACCTTCTAGAAACTTGTGTACAAGTAGAATATATGCATTTCTAAGTGATGATGCATTCATAATTTCATTTTAATTCTAATTTATAGTGTTTGTGAGGCATTTCATTGGCGTATAATGAAAATAATTTTAATTTCTAAAGCATATATATTTCTAAAAAGGCTATCACTACATGAACAATACCATTGTACTTATAAGCATTTGTGTGATAATTTAGAATAACTTAGAACAACTGAAATCTATTATGTCAGCAGAAAAACAGCTTTTTATGAAATTATGTCTGTCTATCACGGGACAAATTTGACAACTCAAAGGCAATTTAATCTTTAACCACTTCAATGCTTTAGACAGTTTTGCTATATTATACAAACTGGCATGAAGGTGTACATTTGAACTCTTTGTTTGAAAAATTCCTTCATGATTGAAGGAGACAATTAAGCAAATACAGCTGTCTATCACAGGACACAAAATAGAAGTGGATTTTTCAAAACATTTTTCTCTTGCAAAATTCTCCTCAAATACATGCACTATGGCATTCATGCTTAGTGTAATCCATTGCAAAAATACTTAGCTTCTACATGATATATTTTAGATGGTAAAATATTCTGTAGTTACAAAGAAAAATTGAGTGTGATGTCAGGGATGTCCCGTGATAGACATTCAGTGTCTATCACGGGACAGATTTTAATTGTCATTTATTCTTGATTCTGAGAGATTTTCTATAGGAAAACTGCATCAAACTATTCATTTTAACTCATAGGAGGAGAATATGTAAAGGCAGCATTCTATGTGTGTGCATATAAGAGATAATAAAACTTTTGGATGTTTGACTGTCCATCACGGGACAGCAGCAAAAGAAATCATGCTAAACTGCACATTTTCTTTCAAAAATGTCAAAAACTTTAATATGGGCTATGTAAAAATGAACGATTAGGGCTCATTTCCACTTTGATATTTAAATAACAAATTTGGAACCTTAAGAAAATGAGCAATATGTCATGTCCCGTGATAGACACAATTTTCCCTACCAATTCCACTTTCCAAGTCAATAACTTAAGTTTGGACCATCACAGGGAAAAACCGAAACCAGTTCTGAAAACTTTGGGAAGTTCCCTTTCAGATGCATGTAAAATGAACTTTAGTTTCAAAGGATGACAAAATAAGTAGTCAGGACCAAAATACTGTGGAATGCCCCATAAGTAGATGCAGCTTCATGGTTGAAATCTGAGAATCTTGCCTCAATTTTTGTCTCACTTGAAAAAAGTCACAATTGCTTATTGTACATCTAGTTTCAAAATCCTACCTCAAAGGCCTTGATAACTTCTTTCATTGGGTTTGCATAAGCCAATCAAATGTTTCAAATGAAAATGCTTGAATATTTTTAATGATACAGTGAAACAATCAAAATGAATTTCATGGATATGCACGGCATCCTGGGAACTCACAAAGAAAGCATTAAAATCTTCCTCACGCAAAAGGTCAATTTGTCCATCAAATCAATCCCCATGAAATTATCTTCTTTGAATGTTTAACAATTTTTTTGAAAACAGGATATTCTGTGACAATGCATGCCGTGGGCTAATTCTAATCCCCAGCCTCTTTAGAAAACCCCTCTCCACCTGAGCGAGCTTCGGCCCCATGGTTTATAAGCCGCGGGGGCCGAACACTTCAATGTTTTAATTTTTCGCAATGGACAAAGGCGCGCTTTTAATGACACCTTATCACCATGCGATGTCACCCAACATTTCCACCGAGCTGACATTGATTGAATTTCTCTCAATGAGCGAATGAATAAAACTGACTTTTCATCATCCGATTCTATCTCAATGTGCAAAACCATCCAGGTGCAAGAAAACGGCATGAAGCTTTAGAGCAAATCAACAGCTCGTCAGCGAAGTGTGAACACATGGCCGTAATTGAAGGCAATCACCTGCAGATACTGAGGTGGATCCCAGGGTTCCTTCATTCGAAGGGACCAAGAGTTTCAAGAACCCCAAAATGTGAGGATTTCTGCAACCTCAATGATTGGAGAGTTTCTCCACTATCGAGGTTCTAAAGGGTTTCTTTAATCCTAGGGTTCTTAGAGTTTCTTTAAACTAAAGGTTTTAAGAGTTTCATCAATCCCAAGGTTCTAAGAGTTTCTTCAATGCCAAGGTTCTAAGAGTTTCTTCAATCCCAAGGTTCTAAGAGTTTCTTCAATCCCAAGGTTCTAAGAGTTTCTTCAATCCCAAGGTTCTAAGAGTTTCTTCCATCCCAAGGTTCTTAGAGTTTCTTCAATCCCAAGGTTCTAAGAGATGCTTTAATCCCAAGGTTATAAGAGATGCTTAATCCCAAGGTACTAAGAGTTTTTAAAATCCCATGGTTCTAAAAGTTTCTTCCCCTCAAGGAAATGTTTCTTGAATCCAAGGTTTGTAGATTTTTTGTTGTTGTTTTTAACTTTAAGGACACCTTAAGATTTCTCAAACCTCAAGGTTCTGAGGGTTTCTTCAACAACAAGCAGCATTATCAAATCACTTAGATGTTATCATAGAAATACTTCTTTATTTATGATTCCTGAAAAATTAACTCCCTGCTATAATAATAATAATAATGATACTAATACTAATACTAATAATAATAATATAATCATACCAACTATGTTGAGATCCTGACTCTTAAATTCCATTGAGTCCGCCTCCCCCCCCCCCCCCCCACCTGACTCTTAATTTCCATTCCCCCCCCCCCCCCCCCCCCCAGACCCCCTATTCTCTCCTCTGCACATGAAAGGTTTCGATCCATTTCATTGTGTATCCGATGCATAATTTGGCCTGGTGAAAGAGACGGGCTTCCTGCACGCAGCCCAGCGATTACGCTTTTTCACACTCTTGCGTGCTGATAAGACGCATTAAGGTTTGAATGCTCAATCTTAGAAGACCAACACATGGAATGGAAACCAGCCGGTCAACCTGAACTGAAACTCATGCCGCTCTTTATACTCATTGAAACTCGCAAGAATCAGACAGGCGTTTGTATAGATGCAGTGGCTATCACCAACAAAATTAATTCAATTTCGCTTATGACTTCCCCGATAAGATTAACCACATCTCAAGCCGAACGCTGGAGCATATTGTCATGAATGCAAATCGAGAAGAAAAATCTGAATAAATGTCCCATCCCACCGATGAGGAGTCACTTCATTATTCTCTGTAATGTAACCGATTCACACTCTCTGCCCAGATAGCCCTGTACATATGCAAATATACTGAAACCTTAAATTTGATGAAATAGTGAAAGCACAAATCTTACACTTAAAAAGATTAGAAAGTGTGTAGTGCAGCCCATCCAGTGTGCAACATAAAATAACCACTGGCCCCGTTGCAAGTTGAAAGTGAATTCTGCAAAAAACAGCAATGGTACAAGCTGAACAAGACCCTGACTTGCCCTGCTTGGTAGGTAATATTTTTGGCAAAGTCCAATCTCTTCATTGTTTAACAGAGTTGCGGGGGAAGTGGAAGTGCCGGTGGGAACTTTAGGGGTAGCTTGCCCCGCTCAGAAAATAATGTTTTGCAACCTATGTTGCACCTTGCCATCGCGACTTTAAACATTCTGAAAATCCAGATTTCAACAAAATATTCCCAAAGTATAGATCTTGATATGCAGCACTTAGCCATGGATTGATAAATCCAAGTTGTGCAGAAACATGAATGCCACCTACTGTAAAGCCATCTATCATTGTTCTATGAATATGTAACAACCAATAGAAAACGGGCCTAAAGTGATTCTAGAGGAAAATCTGTTCCCCAAATGAGAATTAATTTCCTTTAAAAAAAAAATCTCCTCTCTATGTTTGAAATATTGCCATCAATTAAGTGATAACCCCAAAGTTATCATCCAAATATAAAGATATGACAGTGAACAGATGAATTATTACTCTTTCTTATAGGTAACTCTAAACCATCCTTACCAAACACTTACATCTTTTTGGCAAGTAAAAAGTATGTGGCAATTTCATGCAACATTTTTGCGCTATAATCAAAATGACTACAACCACCAATTACACTTAAAATATGTGCATAATCTAGGAGTATTGCTTATTAAATCTGAGTGCCTGAAGCAGTAGGCCATCCTTGTATTATTCTAAGTTGAGAACACCCATGATGAGGAAACATATACCTTGGGGGTGCTGAGTGTGTCCTATACAAAGTCTTTCCTGTACGCCATTCACACATGCTTAGGAATATTAACCCATTAATACTCAAAGCGGCCTGACATTCTTGATGAAATCTTCTAAGCAAAAGCAAGATTGTTGATTGGAGGAGCTTTATTTCTTCGAATGAGTATAACTTCGATTCAAACATTTTCTCACTCTTCAAACTTTTTATCATAATATCCTTATTTGCATCATCTGTGCAGCAAGTTTCTCTAGAGAGTGATACCTGACAATTCTACCACTGTATCGCCTTGAAGTTTACATAAAAACCTTTTCATTTGATACTACTCACAATAGAGCTATTGTTCAAATAACGTCCAGGCCCTCTAATCTAATATGTAGGGGCTGATAAAATAATTCTAATTTTTGTAAAGGGATTTGTTATCACCTATTTTTTTTTTCTTTCGAGGTGTTGGCAGCAGATGTATGTTACCCATAATAATGCAAGCTAGATGCTACACAAACATAACACTATGGTGACCACTGGTGGTCAATTGATGAACTAAACTAGGAAAGCCATCCATGGGTTGGGATGTTGATGTAGTATCAGTTTATGAAGCGACCACCATTTTGAAGAAATAGGCAAATCAACCCATTTATACTGTTTAGTAGCTCTTACAGTACAAATACGACATACATAGCACTAGTGTTAATAACATTCAAGTAATCGTAGCAAAACATAGCCTGAGTCCATGCCAAGACTCTTTTTCTCCCTGGCCAACTCTATCAACCCAAACAAGGGCAGTACAGTGTTCCACAGATAGGGAACAAAGTTCCATTCAAACTTGACGAGTTACAAACCATCCATCAACACCTGGGAACACCCTGCTTTAGAACCTAACACCTCATATAATGAATGAATGAACATACACGATGGGGACACCCCTTGTGATACCTGGGGTATCTTTCCTATAAACCTGTCAATCACCTTTCCCCTCCCACCCCAGGGAGGTCCCAACAGAAAGGTACTGCACACACAAACACAAAACGTATATTTTGTTGTTCCTATGTAAAAATGCATGTGGGTATATCTTTATTTAATGTTGTGATTGTTGCATGTTCTAGAGTTGCTCTTTCTGATACTGATGTGAAAATGAAACACCCTGCATGACCCTTATACTTGGGTATCATCGCTATGCATACCTGTCTGTCTGTCCCCCAGGGGGGTAGGGGATGGGGTTCGCACATTGAGAGAATCACTTAGTAGGGGCGGGTGGCCAGCAGGTTCCGGGTGTGACAGATGAGCTAAGATTGTGGTGTTGCACAATGTGTGGACATAGTGCTGTCACCTTAAAGGGTAACTTCTATACAGGGTCATCCAAGCATAGCCCATTCCAGGGCTGGATTCAGGAGATTGACCCATTCACACTCAGAGCAGCCAAAAGAGGCCTGGTGGTTTTGAAATTTCTATTGGCAAATGAAAGTTTTGGAAAATATCTTAAGAAGAAATGCTAACCAGAAGTCAAAAAACAACTCTTCTTCAAATATTTTGTGAACTTTTACTTTACATTTTCAAAAGTATGAGAGAAACAGAGGATACTTGCTACATGAACTTTGAGCGTAAATGGGTTAAATATATGGTTCTATTTGATTGGCAACACTTTTTTTAAAGCAAAGGTCAGTGTAAAGTGTAATTTAAACCATAAAAAGGGGGGGGGGGGCGTAAAAATGTAGGACTCCCCAATCCCCACCCCAACCTTCAGGTACCCACTTTCAGGTAAGAATTACTAGGTTACAGGTAAGGTAGGTCTACAGGTGGTGTGTGTCAGACAAGCACAGATGACACTCTTACACAATGTGTAGACATAGTGCTGTCACCGTATTCTAGTCCCCTATAGAGGGGGCATCAAGCCATCATGGCTACCCACAAAGACACCCCTTGTGCTGTACAGCCATCTCCTAGGCAGGTGTGAGAATTGACTGTCAGTGTCCTAAGATGACTATCTTATAGTCAAGCTGGCACATCAGGGCATTGTTATCCAGTGAGGAGACTAGATGGAACAGTTCTGAATGCCATTTAGATTTCTGAAGAGCACCCGGATTGAACTGATCGCAATCATCAAAACCATTGTCAACAACCCTACACCAAATCAACCTAGTTTTCATCATCATCATCATCATCATCATCATCATCATTGTTCCCATCATCTTCAATGACATCATGATCATCAATGACATCATGATCATGATCATGGTCATGATCATCATCATGGTCATAGTCATTGTTCTCATCATCATCATCATCATCATCATCATCATCATCATCATCATCATCATCAATAACATCATCATTGTCATCAGCCACTGTTCTCATCATCATCAATGTCATCATCATCATCATCATCATAATTATCATCTTCATCATCATCATCATCGTCATCAATAACATCATCATTGTCATCAGCCACTGTTCTCATCATCACCAATGTCATCATCATCATCATCATCATCCTCCACCTCCTCCTCATCATCATCATCATCATCATCATCATCTTCAATGCTGATGCGTACTCAACATTACTGTAGTTCCAAGCTCCCTCCACCCAGACATGCTATGTCTGCAGCAATCTCTGTATCACTGCAGACATAGACGAATGCTGATCTGGAGCCGCCGTGCAGCACGCATACCACAAGCAACAATGGTGTCCATTACGTACATGTTTTTCTGCGCCGAGGAGGAGGTGTTATTCTAGCACCTGCTTTTGGCTATAACTGTTATGTTGGGACCACCGTGAAAATATCTCAGCTCCTCCACAACCTGAGGGAGGAGACACAAGTGTTTTCCCTCAAAATCCTGTTGTAACACATTCCTGCTTATCATGTCCAGGTGGACTGTCGAAAGGCTTGCGAGGCAATCTTGATGAAATCAATGATAAAACTAG
Organism: Maea johnstoni; assembly: GCA_963942565.1. Classification (NCBI taxonomy): domain Eukaryota; kingdom Metazoa; phylum Annelida; class Polychaeta; order Spionida; family Magelonidae; genus Maea; species Maea johnstoni. Next base: position 23,316,388 of record OZ012686.1, read on the forward strand.
TTCTTCTTCTGGGTATTAATAGTTAAAAGTGTGTAGAAATATGATTTTATGTTTATAAATGTATATTTCCAGGATAGGGAAAATTTTAAGAGGGCTTATCACTTTCGTCATTAATGTGAAGTTAAAACTTTTGCACCCTCTACAAGAAAAGGAAATGTTTTTAGATAGTCTGTTTAAGTCCCTCAAATGTTTCAAAGATTTTTTATCATTAAGAAGCACCTTGTTAAACATTTGTCACACATTTTCCAAACATTATCCTGAGAGAACCGCCTTTGATAGTATAGTTCAGCCAGGTATTGCTTGGAAAATGCATTGAAAATGCCAGGATTTCCAAGGAAGTCAAAGCTATATTTCAGAGGAAGAGTATATTACTAATCAAACTTTATTGCCAGTATATTTTCAGAAGTATCAATAATCATAAGGAATCAGAACACAAAAGAGTTAAGCCTATAAACAGAACATGTGGAAAAATAACAAAGAAAAAACACAACAGTGTTTGTGAGGGTTTGAGGCTGAGGATGTTTTTCATTAGAACCCCCTACTTAAGAAAGCTATGTTTATGTTTTCCTGCTATCCTCTCCACATGGTGGGCACATTCACAGCACATGGATTCCTGGAAAAATAGTGTTTTTTACTCTCTCCCTATGTAGTGTTTGGATCATTTCACCTTGACAGACAGCAATGGAGTTTAAAACACCTTCCTCCATGTACCCTCTTACAGGGATTTTTTAAATCAAGGGTTGAATTAAATTTCTGAAGTCCTTAAAAAAATTTAAAATGTAAATGTAATCTTTATTTTAAGTCGGTATATCAATTACAAGGAACACGCGTTACTTAGGCTCTTGGCCGACTAGACCAACGGCTTACAGTGCCCTCCGAAGCACTGGAAAGCAGCAAGGAAATAAATTTCCTTTTTCTGCGCCCCCACCGTGAATCGAACCCGGGTTGTCTGCGCCACAGGCAAGCGTCCAAACCACTTAATGACCACAACTGCTCATAATATACTCAATTGTGTAATCTCAACTGCTCATTAAGTTAAGAACATTGTAAACAAATTGTTTTGTTTTCTGTGTCTATATTGCACTGGGATATATACACCTTAACAGCATTTAAGGGCAGATTCGGGAATTTTGAAAAAGGGAGAAGGGGCTCCCTATGTATGAGGGAGGTTCGTTTAAACAGGGGGCAAAGATAAATGCAACTCTTAGCAAGAAAATTTACATTTTGAATCATAAAGAGGAGCATTGTTAAACTGCTCGAACCCCCTCTGTATCCACAACTCAGGCAGTTATGGTATTTAGCATACCCAACTCAGGGCATCCTCTGTATAGTAAGGGTTTCAAGAAACTTCCTTCTTACAAATCAATCATTTTTCTTAGTAATGGGGCTATTTGCGTAAATATCAAATCCAATATCCTTAAATTATATGATTTACATTTGATATCTTGTTGCAAAAGACAATTTGAATATCATGAAAATCATACCCAGTTCAGTGAAAAATAAAGACAGGTGCAAAAATTAACTGCTACCATTGTTGACATGTATTCCAGTTAACTGTCAGCTGCTGTACAGTTACCGCCCCCCTCCATCCCCCTGTCCACCCCCCTAACATACACACACATGGCAAAATGTTTCCCCCTCTCTCAACACACAAATCTCTGGGGCATGCAAGATCATACTGACCGGTGGTCAAGCCCTGCAAGGACCACACTGACCATCGGTCAAACGGTCAGTTGCGTCCACACACTGTGACATTTTACAAATTATCCCAGTGCATAATTTGCGTGAGATTGATCATCATCACCGTGGTCTTGTTGATGGCTGGCAGTGTTTTGGGCCTGCCCAGGGCCACATGGTGATCTATGGTACAAGGCATATATCACCAACAACAATATTGCACCAGCTTGGAGCCCTACTGTGTTCAGCAGCTGTGGGCATAGGGGCAGTTTCAAGGGTGTCATGAATCATACCCCTTACCCCCCCCCCCCCCCCCCCCCCTCCCCATCACCCACCCCAAATTCTAAAGTTCCATATAATGATAAACTTCCCCAACCCCGTATTCTCAAGTAATATATCATAATAAAGTTAAGTTACGAACCCCTAAATTCCAGGGTTCGACTTTCCCAGGGGCCCAGGGGCATATGCCCCTAGATTTTGCTGTGGGCCCCTAAATCTTTCAGGCTAGGGGCCCAAAATAGTATATATGATAACCAGAAATCCTGTTTTGACCACTTGTTTTTAATTAAAAGACCTTTTCGGGCCCCTAGCCTGAAAACTAAGTGTCAGGCCTTGAATTCTCAATTAAAAGTTCACACTGCAGTAAAGTCCCCAAAACAAAATTTGGAAGTAAAGTTTCATATTATGGTAAAGTACCCCCAACAAAGGATTGTCATTGATGTCCACATTAAGATAAGTGTTCAATTCACATAAAATTATGTCTCTGCACAACCAGTTCTGGCAATTCTAGATCTCACCTAATCAGTTTAAGTAATAAATGTTGTTGTAATTTCCACCATCTATTTGTGAATCTATCTTGCCAGCAATCAAGTAAGTGGCCTATGCACTATATGCACATGGTCACTTAAGTTCGACCGATTAATTCTTTTGAACTTTAATACAGTAGCCATGTGAAAGTTGACCGGTGGTCAGTTGGCTGGAATACACAGAAAGCAACTAGAATGACCAATCAATTGAGTATTCCCAATGAACCTCTTACAATGCAAGTTATTGTTCATTGTGGGGGCTGACCAGTGGTCACTTGGGGAAAGACTGACCAGCGCTGACCACCGCTACATCAGAGAGACTGACCACTTATGGTAGCTATCATTTGTATAATAACTAGATGAGGCATGTCAGCCACTGACGGCAATATTAGACATCAGATACCATCAGAGATCCGAGATGGAGATTGTAGAGACAAGCGGACATTTAATCATCATCAGAATCCACAGGGGGGGTGGCTATAGTCCATTTGAAGAGCTGTTGAACACATTTTAACCCTTTCAATGTTGAGGCTACTTTCGTCCATGGCAGAAAAATGCAAAAAGTTTTGAAAACCACCTAATTCCTGTCTTGTTGGTATTAGTTGGAAAGGCCTCATTGAGTACTATCATATGAGTACCCACATGCCAGGGTTTCATTCATTTCCCATCTTTTTTGCATCATTTTGTAATGACCAAATTAGATATCAGCAGCCAAAGGGTTAACTGCTTTATCAACCCAGACTAGTAGCACAGGTTTGTATATCTAACTTTACAGTTGACTTAATCTCGTATTTCCAGTCAGAAAATTCATTTTTTCTTACATGTGTTTTAACAGATCACTTGTTATTACCCTTTGAGGCCACTGATGGGAAGGTTATCAGTGACTTGGGTTAGGTGGTGGTTTTTGCTGGGTACTTTTGTTTCGCCCAACATCTAAAATTGACTTATAGCACAATTTAGCCTCTGTTGAAGCCATTATGAAACATTTTAACAGCCTCTATAATACAGAAGGGTTTATGAAAGGTGACATCCCACATCAAAATACCAATTAATGTTTTTATGATTAAAACTATCTGAAAGACATCAACAAAATGTTCAGCATTGGGCACTACACGTATTAATGGCTTAAGCACAGCTTAACTCCACATCGTATCAGGTGGTGTTTGGTAAATGGTGTCCTTAATGAATTTGTCTTAGTTAATCCATCATGGCCGCTGAGACAGATTCCAACCTCGTGTCCACCCCGTCCATCCATCAACACCGACAGGACAAAATATCGGGATAATACCGATACTTCATCAATGTCCTCCCATGGATATTGTGCCTGGGCGCGGGCAGGCGCGGGCGTCCAGTTACTGAAATTCCGTATCAAGTGCAACCCACCTCCCCCTTTGTGGTCTGAGCGGTCCACTCTTCACGGTCATTTAGTAGATTTATGTAGTGACCAATGAACCCTTGACACATGAACTTTTGGACAGGTCGGAGATGTCTTTTTTAGGGACCGGCACATGCCAAGTGCCCCCAGGTGGTCTGATGGCTCAGAGATATATATCTCCAAAACGAAGGCATCGTCTCAAAACTATTTGAAGAAGTGTTGCCTCTCATATGAGTTTATATGCTTTTAATTCATTTTTCTACCAAATTTTCTCTCAACTTAAATTATGATTGAAGAAATATTCTTCTTCAGTCTTCATTGCTCCATGAATATTAAAAGACATTTAAAGAAACAAAATCACATGATTTTAATCCTCAATTTTCTAGAAAAAATTCTGTTGATTTCACATATATTTTCACAGGTGCTTACATGATGCTCATCAAAATACTTTTTAGAATTATCTAAAAAAATCAAGATATTAATACTTTTGCCAGGTTATTTTGATTATTTAATGTGTTAGTCACAAAGTGAATTCATGCTTTGATAATATGGATTCAAGTATGAGCCAAAGATGCTGACCATTTCTAGGACCTGCACAAAATCAAAAATTGCATCACCTAATAGGAAAGAAAAACCAACTTTATAAGATACACTGGAAGAAAAGTTATTTTACATAAAAATAAAGAAAACTCATAAAATCAAATTTCATAAGATTTTCTTGTCTGCCGTATACTATGAAAGTTGGCTGCTGCATTAATGCATTAACCCCCTTTAACTTGAAGCAGTAAAAACACCTTAGACCGATCTACTGTATACGTACTGTGGGGTGAATTAAGCCATACCATTAACATATGTAAAGTAGTATAAGATATCATACCCATACCAGAAGTAGAACTACTATTTAGTCCTAAAACAACAATTCTTCATCAAACATTTTGTGAAGTCTTCAATTTGAAAAAATTGTAAAAAGTATCCTCAATCCTGATGATACTTTACAATGCCAACAATAGCAATGAATTGTAAATAGACATGTAAATATGTAAGAACTTTACCTTGTTAGCCAGGCACCTGTACCTTCCAGCAATCCACCTGCAAATATGACCAGCACTAGCGACGACGCAGCACTGTCCCACACTAGCGGGAATCTTAGCCACAATTAAGCGTAATTATCGACAATGCGCGAGCTCTGATGCCGCGTGCACTGATGCATGATGGGTTATCATCTCTATCGGGAGTATTACGCGGGGCTCTCACACAAAATCGCCAGACAATACCGCCAGTCTTTGTCATCATCTAGTTGCTATAGTAACCCGAACGACAACTGGCTGATTTTCTTTAATGCATAAATTTCTGCCGATAACTGCGCGGTTTAAATGTGTCATACATAGTATAATTAAGACTGGGGTATTTAAGTTCTCAGCGCATGGGACTGTCTCGCCCGACTCAAGTTTCATTCATAAGTTTACAGATACTAATTAGATGCGTATTGTGTTCGTCATAAGTCATCCGGATCAATAGATGGCATATTGAAAACAATCAATGACTTAACACTAACTTAATATCCTCTTACAAATGCATGTCTCATCCTGAAGGCCAGTCCATTATCATTCTACGTAGAGATGTGATGTGACCATTAAGTGATTAACCCTTCCAATGCTAAGGCTACTTTCGTCCAAAGCACAATGATGCAAAGATTTTTGAAAACCATCTAAACCCTGTCATGATGGTATTCATTGGATAAACCTCTCGCTGAGTACTCTAAGAGCAGTACCCATGTGCCAGGGTTTCAGTCATTTTTCAGTTTTTTTGCGTCATTTTGTATAGGCCGAATTAACAACTACCAGCATAATGGTTAACAATATCAAAATTACACAAATACAAACTCACCATCTCTGAGTATTTTGTGAAATCTTTCCAACATAAGTACAGAAAAGTGTCTGAAGGAGAAACGCTAATTAGAACCTAACTTGACAACTTTCCTTCCAAATATTTTTCAAATTGATGCCACAATCCGAAGTTATTTAAAAAGCATCAAAGTAGCAGATGACACTTCAGGGATCTGATAAAGAGTCCCTGCAGTGTGGAAAAAAGACAAATACTGGTATTTTGACTGCACATTTCTAAGTTTGTGCATGAAGCATGAAGGTGGGTCCATTCAAAACCCTGAAACCTCGTTTAACCCATTAACACTCAGAGTGGCCAAAACAGGCCTGACAATTTGGTAAATATCTTACCTACAGAAGCATTTTCCGGAAAACTTTTGAAGGAGAAATGTTGATCAGAAGCAAAAAATCAACTCTCCTTCAAAAAATTTGGGAACTTTTGCTTTATTCCCAAGTTATTTTCAAAAATATGAGAGTAGCAGACGATACTTTCCAAAGTCCCTCCGAGTGAGAATGGGTTGAAATTACCCCCTGGTTCCTTTGTGTACTTTGCCCTGGGGCTGTTAGAACTGCACTTGTATTATAGTGTCTCCGATACCCACTAGAGGTCATGTAAAATAATTAACCTGAATCCCTACTGAATGTGTCAATTTCGCTGAAAATGCCTTCTATCTGAACTCTTGCCTTTCCATTCATGCCCAGAGCTCTCGTTTACAAGTGACGTCTCAATTTCTGATATTTCTGAAAATAACCTACAAATTGAGTACAAATTCACAAGACATTTGAAGAAGAGGAAAGTATTGTGTTTATATCAATATTTCCCCTTCCAAGTATTTACGGAAAGAAAAGATTTGGAAACAAAGATATTAGAAAAATAGGGTGGTGTTTAGGGGTGCTTCAGTCATGAATAGGTTAACCTATTAATGGTTGCAGTGGCTAAAGCACCTGACAGTTTCAGTGATATCTTCAAGGAGAAAGCATGATTAGGAAAATATTTGAAGGAGAAATGCTCATCATAACCTTCAAATATTTTGTAAAATCATTTTTAATTCTCAAGTTATTGTTACAAGTATCATAGATGCAGACAGTAATTTCTAGAGAAAATCATGAACGGGTTAACCCTTATGCTGGTGGTGGCTAATTTAGCAAATACAAATTGATGCAAAAAAACTGAAAAATGACTGAAACCCTGGCATATGGGTACCCATCTGAGAGTACTCAGCGAGAGCTATCCGATGAATAACAACATGACAGGGTTTAGATGGTTTTCAAAAATCTTTGCATTCATGTGCTTTGGATGAAAGTAGCCTCAGCATTGGTAAGGTTAAGAGGAAGTGGAAAGATGACATTTTTAGGTAGGGATTCTTTGTTTGTACAGAGCTACAACCCCTAGGCCTTACCTGAAGACATCCTTCCTTATCCTTATCATCATCTTCATCGGTCCCACCCCCTTCATCAGCACCCTACCCTCAGGGTCTCCACCCTCCCTCAGGGGTCCAGAGATACACCTGTAAACCCCCCTTAAGGCACACCATGATTCAACCCCCTCATCTCCCGTCACACCCCCTCACCATCAACCCCTCCCTTTAAAAGAGGGCTAAAAGAAAGTGTATCTCCAGGCTCTTAAAACTGACCACTCCCCCCTCTGAAGGGAATGCATGATTTCTTTCATCTTTGAAACAACAGGTGAACAGCCATTAATCTTTAACAGGTACGTCAAGGACATGTGAGGCTAATGATTAAAGGCTAGCTACCTGCAAAGTATTCCCAAGAGGTAAATCTGAAGCAAGGGATGTGTTATATAACATCTAGGAGTGTAACAAAGGCAAACATTCATAGGGCATCCACTCCAGCTGCACTCATTCACCTGACTTACATTTCAATTATTCTATGAATAACTGTATATATATATATATATATATATATATATATATATATATATATATATATATATATATATATATATATATATATATATATATATATATATACATATATATATATATATATATATACATATATATGTATATATATATATATATATATATATATATATATATATATATATATATTTATATATATATATATATATATATATATATATATATACATATATATATATATGTGTGTGTGTGTGTGTGTGTGTGTGTGATGTACTCCTACATCATGAACATGTTCAGCATCATCATAATCATCATCATCATCATCATCATCATCATCATCATCATCATCGTCATCATCATCTACATCATCATCATCTATATCATCAACTATATCATCATCATCATCATCATCATCATCATCATCATCATCATCATCATCATCATCATCACCATGCTACTGGTAAACCCTGCTATCCTATGGTTCTGACTATCCAGCCAATTAGAAAGCCCAAGTGAACTGTTAATTATAATCCCCGCTATTCAGGGAATTATTAAGGGAAGCGATGCCCCCAGAGAGAGCCCTGAATACAGTTAGACCTCGCGCTCCCTCCCCTCTCGGCTCAGGATGTTCTCCCATAGGGTTTAAACATACTTAGGCATTCTTTAAATGAGTGGGAAATTTGTTCAGGTTTAAGTTACAGATTTTTCTGAAAACCCAAACCAAACTTTTGGTCTGATGTAACATGTCAATGAGTTAACGCTTGAGGTTCTTCAACTTAACCAGTCTCTCGCCTTCACAGTGATATCCAGCTGATCATTTCCATTTCTACTGTTATTATTTTCATTACACAATCACTCCAATTAGGGATAATTAATATTCTAGGTTCACAATGCGCGATGAGTGATCTGGGGTGTTTGATAATGGTCCTGAGAGCTGAATATCAGCACTTGAGGATGGCAGCGAGAGATGTCTCAGCGATGACTAATAGTCGGGATTCCGGGCTAGCAAATGGTGCTGTGGCTCAGGGTGTCTCAAGGGGTGTGTGGTTCCTTCATGCGAGAGCTGCTTAATGGTGGGGACATGCCGGAAAATAGCGCAATGCCCACTTGATTTCCCTACAGGCAGCAAGAGCAGCAGGAGAAGTAAGAGCAGTAGCAGCAGCAGGAGTAGCAGGAGCAGGAGCAGGAGCAGTAGCAGTTACTGTTGTAGCAGTAGCAGCAAGAGTAGCAGCAGTAGCAGCAGCAGTTAAGCAGCAGCAAGAGCAGTAGCAGCAGCAGCAAGAACAGTAGCAGGAGCAGCATCAAAAGCAGCAGCAACAGCAGCAAGAGCATAGCAAGAGCAGCAGCTTATGCCAGCAATTTTATGAAACTCATTGGCGGGGCCCTCAGGCCGCGCCTACCTGGGAAGCTGTTTTGAGATGTTCATGGGCCAGACGTCCGAGCTCAAAATCCTGAGGCCGGACTAAATATAATTCTCTATTCTGATTGGTTATAATATAAATGTTGCCTTTGCCGCGGAAAATCGTGCCTTCCTTATTTTAATTAAGCATGAAGTTTTCAAATATATAAAATATTTTAAGCGGACATAAAGTATATGTTTCAGTATAGGAAGGAAAATTACTAAGAAAAAATTACTATGTGTATAGACTAGCGCCAGTCTCACAATCACGTCACGGATTAGAGACTGCTATCGCCCACCATCTATTGTTGGCGTGAAACGGCTCATAGGACTGGCACTAGTTTACTATGTGTATAGAATGAAATCAGGAGACTTCGTAACCAAACTGGTTCGTAACCAAACTGATGCGTACCCAAGTAGCTTCACACCCAAGAGATTTCGAAGTCTCCAGCTTGTGCCTAGAATTCCGATATGTTTCATTTCTACAAAAATGATACAAATCTAGTCATTATAAATTATTTTCCTCTATAATGTTAATGTTCTTTATACATCCGGTTCCCTCACAAGTTCATAAATAACTTGGCCCCACCTTTTGACTATTGATGCTTTGCATCTACAACCGTACTTGTACTTTTTGGGGCTCCCATATTTTTCCAACTCCGATGCCTTTACCGTTTTTTCTGTTCCTCATTCAAGCATCTCCTTTTGGTTTACTAAAGATGCCTTCGTCAGAAAAATATCACTAAAACAGTTTTGCCCTCTCGGCCACTACAAAGCACTATGGGTTAATGTCCTTTGACCAATACCTTCATAGGCATGAAGGAAATCTATACTATCATTAAAGAGATGGGTTCTTACTCTTATCTAGCACCTGTGAAGGTAACCAGTAAAGCTAACCCTTTTGCTGCTGGTTGCTACTTTGGCCAATACCAAATGATGCAAAAATTCTGAAAAAAGATTGAAACCCTGGCAAATGGGTACTCATCTGAAAGTACTCAGTGCGAGCTATCTAATGAATACCAACATGACATGGAATTCTTTAAGAATATCTATCATTATTTCATCACTGTTCTAATATATTTCTATACTTGTTAGTTTCATGTTTCTTTCCTATATTGCATAATTTGGCTCAAGTCCTCGACTTAACAACCACCACAAACCAAGATACTTCGTAATAATTAAAAAGTGCAAAAAAAATCACTAATTTCTAGAAAAAAGACCCAATTCCTTTGAGCTTTTCACGTACAAAAGGATGCTCAGCCATGAATATTAAACAGCAATTAGAGCAATTATGAGTGCCATGCAAACTGCAATTAAAACTTTTTTGAGGATATTTCATTTTAAGTCCTTCCGGAATGAAACTCACAAAATTACTAATTTCATAACACCAGGACAAAAAAAATCCTCCGGTGTGGCTTGGCATTTGATTGGTCGGTGAGTCATATTTCAGGGTTCACCTGGCACGTGTGCGGGCTGGTATCGCCAGAACCTCGCCACGTCCATTCAGCCACTAATTAGCAACGATGAAAAGGAGGAAACACACATGTGGAGAATTGTGACAGGGTCGCGAAAATCGCGCCACTGAACTCTCGATGATGTGCACCACGATGAAGCTACGAGTCTGCTGGTGTTCCCCAGGTGACTTCCGATGATAACTGCCCAGGTGACATCGCGCAACTACAGCTCATCAACTTTCGCGCTATTCATGCGATTGGTCGAAAGTTTGCCATGCAAAGGCTGAGTTTCCATATAAGGGAATACATTGAACAAGTTTGATCAAAGTACCAATGAGAGTATTCATGATGATGATGATGATGATGATGATGGTGATGATGACGATGATGGCGATACTTATGTTAATATACAGGGTAACAATGATGATGATGATGATGATGATGATGATGATGATGATGATGATGATAAGGATTTTTAACCCTTCCAATGCTAAGGCTACTTTTGTCCAAAGCCAAAGGACGCAAGGATTTTTGAAAACCATCTAAAACCTGTCAAGTTGGTATTCATAGGATAACTCTCACAGAGTACTCTCAGATGAGTAACCATACACCAAGGTTTCAGTCATTTTTCAGCTTTTTTGCATCATTTTGAATTGGCCAAATAAGCCACCAGCAACACAATGGTTAAGCATATGGATTAATTCTGTGTAGTCATCTAACACCGACTTTTGGCAAGCAAAATCACCTGAATTCTCTGATAATCTTGTGTATATTTCGGAAGAGTGCTAATGATGCTGTCAGGTCATGACCCTGATATTTTTTCTTGCTCCTATGTAAACAGAAGTGGATTAGCAGGCTCTGCGCTGGCTGGGGTGTCAGAACAGTGAGGGCTTGTTGAGGAACCCCAGCTGCAAGTCGTAGGATCCTCCAAGAGGATCTTCACGAAGGCTGTGGGGGGGCGTGGCAGGCAGGCAGCTCCTAGAAGGCAGCCCCCTCACACGACCCCCACTGCCGACCCCTAATCCAGTCAGGCAAAAACCGCGGGCATCCAGCTGGCAACATTGTATCAACTTAGTTTTTCATTAGCCGTAAGTCTCGGGCTTCCCTCCCCAGCCTAATCAGCGAAATAGAGACACATGCTACCGCTTCAATTAGACCAGCCAAGGCGAGCGCCCCTACTTTAATTAAACTAGAAACTTTTTATCCCTGAAAAATCTAATTGCTTGTCTCTCTCGTGCGCTACCAATGATTCAAAGTCCTGAGCACCACTTCGAGAGACGTTATTCAACACCACAGTTGTTTCAAGTTATCCTTCAGACAAGTAAATTGGGTTCACGGAGTAGGCTTTCTTAAGTTCCCTCAAACTACCACTTCCTGTCACGATTCTATTCTTTAACTATTTTTTTTTCATTGAACCTAAACTGAGAGATGGATGTCAGAAAGTGGATGCCATTAGTCTAATGTGAATAACTGAGAATGCTGTCCTACTCTCCTCACATATCTACTTATATGAGAAGTGCAACTGAAATATGGTCAAATCACCTCCCAAAAGAAAGAAAATATGTGACCGCTAGCTATGTATTTGGCACAAATATCACGGATGCTGCCATCTAGTGTGTAACAGTAAAATTGCAAGTTAATAGCAGTTTGACAAATCAAACCGCTGGCACCTCCAGAAATACATTACACGCCCACACCTAATTTGGCGCAAATTCCACAGGAGTTAAATGGTATAACAGAAAAGTTGCTCTTTCAACTATCCAACTGACAAAATTAATAATGGCACTACCTACCAGCCATTATATTACATTGATTAACCCATTAAAACTTGCAGCGGCCTAAACCATGTACCATGCAGCCTGACAATTCTGATGATATCTTTAAAGGAAAAGCCATTAATTGAGAAAATATTTGAAGGAAAAATATCTATCAGAATATTATAACCCTCCTTTACATATTTTGTAAAATCATTTTAAATTCCAAAGTTATTGATAAAAGCATTATAGTTCCAGACAGAAATTGCTAGAGGACCTCTTTTGCAATGATGTGTTAACTAAAGACTATAGCACTGGTGCCAATACCTATGCTGCAAGAATATAATTGCACTTTCAACAACTCCACTGACAGATAGCACAGGTGGCGCCACCTACAATACATCACATGACTCCACCCTGGCCGGGAGTAAAGATCCCTCTAACATGGTTACTGACACACAGTGCCAACAACTCCACTGACAGATAGCACAGGTGGCGCCACCTACGATACATCACATGACTCCACCCTAGTCGGGAGTAAAGATCCCTCTAACATGGTTACTGACACACAGTGCGTGTTAGTGTGAGGGTTATCGGGTGCCCATCATCACAGAGGGATTCCTACAAAATACATAGCTACCAGCTTTAATTTCCAGCAGCTAGTGTGTCCTATGTTAAATGCCATCCCCTCGGGGAATGCAGACCAGATTAGAGCGCCTCTCATATCTGGAGCTACAGCGCTGAGTTAACCCTTTCATGCCTAGAGAAAATGCACTGCCCAAAATCTCATATAAAATCAAATATTGAGAAAACCAAAAAATTATTTCAGTACGTGCACCTTTTTCTTGAATAGTATAGTTAAGATTTATTTTTAAAAATATTCTTTGAATTTTTCTTTTTTATTCGAGAATATGCCAATGATATCAGAGAAGTTGGTGCTGCAAGTGGTGGGGTTAGTCTTCAGGACTCTGTATGAAATACTCTCCTTCCATCAAGTACATCTGTTGTAACATAAAAAATCATAAAAATGAGACCAAAACCAATAGAAAACATGTCTAGAAAGTGATATCAGAGATTAACTATGCCATATTAGAAAAGATGCAAATCAACCATGACATGTTGAAATGCAGAGAAGTATTCTTGAAGATTTACTTACTTACCACTCGACATGATTGAATCTATGAACAGTCAGACTTACCTGAAAAAATAGAAAAACAAGGTATTAGTCACAGGGAAATGAAAAAAGATTCAAGTTTATCCATATGGGTCTCTCTCTCTCTCTCTCTCTCTCTCTCTCTCTCTCTCTCTCTCTCTCTCTCTCTCTCTCTCTCTCTCTCTCTCTCTCTCTCTCTCTCTCTCTCCCTCCCTCCCTTTCTCTCTCGTGCAGGATAATTTATAGTATTTCGGGGATAAAAAATAACTGCAATACCTACTGAGAAATCAGAAGGAAGATGAAGACGACAATGATAAGGAATTTACTTAAAGTAGATGAAGAGAGGGATAGTATATCTCGAGGAAAAAAGAAAAAAGGAATGTCTGCTATTCCAGTGAAGATGAGCCATTACACGTGAGGCCAATCTGCCGATCCTTAGGACACGTCCGACAGGAAACCCGAGTCGTGGCGCTACAACGCACCTTCTGTTTGCCGGGTCTTGCACACGACCTGCTTGGTATGGGGGTACATGGTGCCACCGAACATCTCAATGGATTTTTGATGATTCCTCGCATATTTTCCTCGAGGCATTGATATCAAATGTAAAAAAGGAAGTTTAACCAAGTTTATCGCTGCTGATCAGAAGTTATAAGGAAGCCCAGAGCTCTACTCGGATGTAAAGACCAGTGTTTAACGGTGGGAAATAAATGCTGGAATTTTTCGCTATGTACCGCAGGTGCTCTGATAGAATTTATGCTTTCAAGCAAAACTATAAAATATGGTTTTTCCTCACCAGATGTCTTAACTATCACGGGGATTTTTTTTTGCATAGGTCTTGGAAGTAGATTTCTACACAACCACGATTGGGAAAAATATTTTAAGGGGGAAACTCAAATACTTATGATAGCTGAATATTTTTGTGAGGGAAATGTTCATGTGTGTCCGTTCCTAATATAGATCTTATTTCCAATATGAAATGGTGTTCATGTTACAATATATTTCTGGTTGTTGTTGTTATTGTTGTCGATGTTGTTGTTATTGCTGCTGCTGCAAGCCTTCACATTGCAGTTATATTACTGATTATATTTTCATAAGTCTCATCTATATATAGACAATGGTCATGAGTATTGTCAAAAGGTTTGAAATCCATAAAGTGTCCAACCCTATAACTAGAGATGATTCAAGAACAAAGAAAAGTGAAAAAGAAAAAAAAACTTACTTCATACATCAATTACTCATTATAATTCATTTGAGAGCTAGACCACCCAGATATCCCAGCCAGAATTGGAAAATAATTTCAATCAGGCATAATACAAAACCATGCAACCTTTCATTAATCCACATATTCGCCTCTCTGTGTCAACCACAGACTATTTTTTTACCCTCAGCCCATGCAGTGAGGAACAAACCCCGCTTTATTCTTGAGATGCACAGACTCCCCTCCCCCCAGTATGATGAGGGTTTTAATTGCGGGTTGAGTAGCTTTTAGCACTATGTATATTACATGACCACATCCTGAAGCAGGCCTGGTGGTGGTGAGGGACTGGTGTGGAGGATGCTAAGGAGACCCTACAAGTTAATAATTCAGACCATAAGTAAGGTGGAGGAGATAGGGAGCGCTTCCTTTGAAACAGATAATAATGATAATAACAATAATAATGATAATTATGATGATGATGATGATAATAGTGATAAGAAGAAGAAGAAGAAGAAGAATCTTTATTCAAAGTTGGTCATCATCATCATCATCATCAACATATCATCATCCTCACTAGTCTTACATAATCATTCTGACCATCCTTTATGCATTTTTTATTCACTACCCTCCTTATATAAACTTTAACACATCATCTTCCTCATCATCATCTCCTTTATTATCATCATCATCATCGTCATCTTCATCATCTTCATCATTTATATCTTCTCATCAACTCAGCCTCATCCTCTGCATGGTCACCTCAGTAAATACAGAGCTCATCCTCTTCTTCCTTAATATCTATTTTCCAAAAGATATTTCCATAACTAGAACAGTTGGCCACCTCTTTCTGTCATCTTTTCTAAACCTGATCTCTTCTCTATCTCGTACGTGATGTTCTTACCAGATACTGGATACTGAGCACAGCAGGATCCTGACTCCCTCTGGTGGCAAACATCCTCACTACACTAACAAGCAGTCTATTGCTAAACGGCACACTGCAGGTCTGTTATCTTCGTAGCGGCAAAATAGGCCTGGCTATTTTGATGATATCTTTCGAACATAAGCACCTTTCAAAAAATATTTTCTCCACCAAAACTTTTTGTTAATTTGTGCTCTATTCCTAATGTATTTTCATAAGTATCACAGCTCTAGCACTCTAAGCATAAATGGGTTAACCCATTCATACATGACATGGGTCGTCTGGATCTATGCGTCTTTTGTAAATAACTTTGGAATTGCACACTGATTAGTAATATGTTTAAAGGAGAGTTTTTAGTCACTTTTAGAGTGACATTTCTCCTTCAAAAATACCCTTCTAGAAATACCCATTGTTAGTTTGATATTACCAAAATAGTCAGGCAGTTTTGACCACCAGAGGCATGCATACATTCATGAATCATGCTGACCATCCAGGGGATTATTGTCTAAGTGCCATACCATGTCTGCAGAAAGACAGGAGGTGGAATTAGTTATTGTAGTCCTCTGGTGCTTACTCAAGCATCAACCCTAATGCCCTAGTCTCCAGGTGAGGCTTTTAACCCATTTAGGCCAAGAAAAAAAAAATATTGTTTGTTTCCTGTAACGGTCGGAAAAAAAATAGGGTAGGTAGGTCGGCAAAATTATTTTTTGGTCAAAAATGTGTGTTTTATGCATGTTTTACGTTGATTTGGAGTTTGATGGGTGGAAAATACTTTAGGTTAGGGATTTTTTTGAATTAAAACTTGTTAGGGTAGGGTTACAGGAAACAAACTACTTTTTTTAGGCCTTATGCTCACAGCAACCAAAGATGGCCAGAGAAATTTGTAGACTAGCTCCTAGTCTATGATTTACTTAAATATTGCTTTTCTGTGTTCTGGTCTATCTTTTGCTCAATATTTAGGTGTTAGTTTTAGTTGCTGTTGATAGATGGCGCCAATGGTGGTCACCCTTGTCATTCAGAATCATAATGAACCCTTGCTGGCCGCCTGGTGAGCCAATATGAAACTAAATATGGGTAGACATCTCAGAATGGTATATAAACACAAGTTAAGTAATTCAAGAAGCGAATAAATTCCTTGGTCTAGGACTAGGCTAACAAATTTGGTGATATCTCTCTTACAAAAGATTTTCAGAAAGTATTTGTAGGAGAAATGTAAATCGGAAACCAACTGACAATTCCCTCCAATTCTTTTTTTTTAAATCATGCTTAATTTCATAGATTTTTTCAGAAGTATCACAGGTGCAGAAATCAGAAGTCAAGGTAGTCTCCAAGCATGAATGGGTTGAATTTGTTGTCTGGATCTATGATACTTTTGAAAATAACTGTGAATGTTGCATATAACATTTGATTGAACAATTATGTCGGAGATCAGAGTTGTGATCATCATCATTCCTTGGACTGTTTACATGGAAAACAACTTGCCCCCCCCCCCTCCCCTCACAAGAAAAGTCTGAAATGTTCATAAACTCAAATTTAAGAAAAAAATCATTAGTATCATAGGATGCAGAAAACTAAAATTCAACCAATGAATGAGTTAAAACCACAAATGTGTTAAACAACTATCATCCCCTCCACACTCATTTACAAATATTGTCAAAATAGCTATATTGATGTATGCTAGAGGTGGGTGGGCCAAATTACCAGTTCTGATATACCGCTGAGTTAACTGACCAGGCCAGTAAGCTGGAGGATCTGGCAGATGCTTCGTGCGCATGATGTGGAAATGTTGTTCGCTGAAAAGACTTCTCCGGCAAATGACAACGTAAACAAAGCTTAGCGCTCTGAAGTGCATGTTAACTCCCCATAATGCTCGGCAATTAGACAACTTAAATCTCCCCCCTCCCTCAATTAGGGGGCAGGGTCTCTTAATGGCTTTATCTGATACTTGTCATTAAAGCCCAAGTCCTAATCCTAAAAGCCATTAGGAATCCCCTGCTCTTGTCCTAGACTGGTAATTGTACTGACATGGTGCCGTGCTGCATGGTGCCGTGTCAGGCGGCAGTGTCGTGCTACCGTGTTGTGCTTGTGTCGCCTAAATAGCCTAGTCCTAGGCCAAGAAATTTTATCACTTCTTTAACCCATTAATGCTCACAGCGGCCAAAAGCAGCCTGACAATTTTGAAATCTTGCAGGCAAAAGCAACACCGGGAAAATATTTGAATGAGAAATGTTATTCAGAACATTACCAACAACTCTCTTCAAAATATTTTGTAAAATCAAACTTAATTCTGAAGTTATTGCCAAAAGTATCATAGATCCAGACGACAATTTGTGTTGGAACTCTTAAGCATTAATGGGTTAATAACTTATCCAATGTTTACATACTATTCTTAGATGTCTACCCATATTTAGTTCTATATTGGCTCACCAGGTGGCCAGCATGGGTATATTTGGATTTCTTGTATGGTTCTGACTGACTAGGGTGACCACCATTGGCGCCATCTATCAACAGCAACTAAAACTAACACCTAGATATTGAGCAAAAGATCAGACCAGAGAAAAAGAATATCAAAGTAAATCATAGACTAGGAGCTAGTCTACTGTCGCCTTAGCCTAGTCCTAGGCCAAGAGTCTATTTAATCTCTATAGATTTGACATTAAAAGCATACCAACTTAAAACTGTGTCTATCCTGATTAAGTTCTTTACCTGCTCAGCAGGTGGACCACATATAGATCATTTCAGTTTCTTGATTCTGACTGACCAGTGTGACCACCCTAAGCGCCATCTATCACCAGCAACAGGAACTAACATCTAGACATAAAAAATTAAGTATAAGATAGAGACCAGAACAGAAAAGAGCATTATTTAATGAAATCATAGACTAGCAGCTAATCTAGTGTCACCTTAGCCTAGATATCTAGGCTGTCATATGTTATTTTCCATCATCAAGTTTTTTGTGTCACCACGGGCACCAAGTGATCAGGGTGGCCAAAGTGGCCAAATTAGTTCTCATTTATCTCACCAGGTGAATAGAGGATTAACTTTAAGTTGAAAACCTCTGGAGATAGGACTAAGTGGTGCCATCCATATACCATTGCTGATAGGGTTGCATGTTGGTCAAGTGGTTAGAACACCTGGCTACAGCGAGGACAACCGGGTTTCGATTCCCGGTAGGGGCCCCGAAAAAGGAAATTTATACCCTTACTGCTTTCCAGTGCTTCAAAGGGCACTTTAAGCAGCGTTGTCGATCGGGTCGGCCAAGAGCCTTAGTTACAAGGTCGCGTTTCTTGTTATTGATATACAGACTTAAAATAAAGATTGCTTTACTTTTTTTTTGGTACATCTGAATCCTGGGTAAACGCATGATCGGATGCTTAAACCTAACTCACGAAATAGAACATTTACATTGCACCCTGACTGGTTGAGGTATAAACCAACTACTGCCATACATCAGATATGCTACCTAGGTTTGCACATACCCAGTAAATCTTTAAAGTAGGTATATGTGGTATTGATTGCACCAATACCATGTTTTTAAGGTTGTGCACACCATACACCCTCATGAAAACCCTGTACCAATACAGAGGGTACAATATGGATATGCAGGATTAATTGCACCAATATACCATGATTTTTTAGGGTTGTGCACACCCTGCACCATCAAGTAAACCCTGTACCGATACAGAAGGTACAATATGGATATGCAGGATTTATTGCACCAATATACCATAATTTTTCAGGGTTGTGCACACCCTGCACCATCCAGATAGGGCCCCGTTGAAAGAGGTACTGGGAGGACAGTATAATTACAGAGAAGGGGGAAGGCAAGTGTTGCGGCAAGGCGCTAAAGGCCGCAGGAGGAATAGAAAGTGGCAGTGTAGTAAGGATCCGTGCGCCCAAAAAGTGAGTGGCGGGCGCACGGATCCAAGCCCAAAGTACAGGTGGAAGGTGCATGGATAGGGCACTGATGATCACGTGGGGACGTGTGAAAGGGCAGATAGAAGGTAGATGGGTGGGAGTTGCATAAAGTAATGCCTTATAGTTAAGTGCTGGACTCATGTCAGGAGTACCACATAAGCCATCAGTGCGGGCTCACGTGGGAACAAGGACCAATCAGGGCTCTCGCATCGATTACATTACTGAGACACCTTATCTCCACCACCAGCTGGGGGTGCCCAAAGCACCAATTTCAGGCCTATTAGCGGCTATTAGTTGACATTAGTTGAGGTTTGCATGTTCATGTTGACCGGCTGGTTTCGAATCTACTTGTGTTTGGTGATCTAAGGTAAAGTCATGTGCAGCAAGTGTGCATGCATTGATTAGTGTCCTTCATCAACAGATATAAATTAATACTTACACCCATTAAACTTCACAGATCTCAATTTTTATATGAAGGCTAGGCATTACTTGCATCCATTAAACTATATATTTTCTCGAAGAAATTACTAACTTCACAACTGTGGAAATGTTTATTATAATAAATCAAAGATAAAAGATTGTTTTTAGTCTAAGCCCAACATAAAGTCATCGGCCCTTATAGCGAACGGCAATTCAGGCAGACGTCTTATCTGGGATCAACGGTTTTGACCAACAATTCATTTTAGCAAAGTTAAGTAAAAATTTTTTATAGAAATAAAGCCACCGTTATTTTGAGTATGAAATATTTCTAAGTACCACACGAAGCACTGGGCGGGTGGAAAAAAAATTGCACAATCGAGAGATGGAATCGAACCCGCGACCCTAGGTTCGGGAGTGGACTGGGCAACCCTGACTGGGCTATCCATCAGGCTATTCCTTCTATTGTGTGAGACGGAGTGAAAAGAGAACCATATTGATGAAATCCCGTAACTCTATTTGGGATCGTTCCTAGTATTCCGAGTCATTCTTGTCATTTACGTGACTGACAACCGTAGTAGATCTTTGTTAGGTACATGTACCACTAAGCCACTTTTATCAATGACCCCACACATTTACATACGGCCCGAAACTGATTATGACCTACCTTCGTCACCTTTGGTAAATAACCAAATCAAATATGGCGCCTGTTGTCTAACTACTGCCAGACGGCTCGCCATCACCCGAATGTCGTTAGAACCCAATAAGGAGCGCCAAAATAGCTGAAAAATTGTATTTGATCTTTTAATCTTATGCCTTTTCAAATAGATAAAAAAATAATGATTATATCAATACGCCTTTACATGTCGTTAACTTTATGGCATCGCCAGTTTCGCAATCCAATTTTCCTAGTGTTATGAACTTGCTATTCTGAGGTTCAATTAGTTACATCTGCTGCCGTTTCACTTTTGGGGGCGCTACGCGCTGCATGAACATTTGCGTCAAGAAAACCCTGTACCGATACAGAAGGTACAATATGGATATGCAGGATTAATTGCACCAATATACCATGATTTCTTTAGGGTTGTGCACACCCTGCACCCTCAAGAAAACCCTGTACCGATACAGAGGGTAGAGTAGGAATAAGCGGTATTGATTGCACCAATATCATGTTTTTAGGGTTGTGCACACCCTACATCCTCAAGAAAACCCTGTACCGATACAGAGGGTACAGTAGGAATAAGCGGTATTGATTGCACCAATATACCATGTTTTTAGGGTTGTGCACACCCTGCACCATCAAGAAAACCCTGTACCGATAGAGAGCGTACAGTAGGAATAAGCGGTATTGATTGCACCAATATATCATGTTTTTAGGGTTGTGCACACCCTGCACCATCAAGAAAACCCTGTACCGATACAGAGGGTGCAGTAGGAATAAGCGGTATTGATTGCAATACCAAGCACACTCCACATTCCCCTCTCGCATTTCCACCTCCTTCAACTGGCATGTGGGTTGTGGTACGACTTCAAGGTCAGATTACTTCCACCCCGCCGGCCGCCGTGCCGTACGTCTGTCCGTGCGTCCGTGGCCCGAGCTTTAAATGTCTCGTTACTGCCTTGTGTCTAATCCCGCGAGCTGGACCTCTAACGCCCAATTAACCTCCAGGCTCGCTGGACAGAGCTGCCACTGCTACAGTTTGTTTATACACATCCCTCGCTCCTACACAAAATAGAGACTCACATTTGGAATGCCTAGTCAGTAGAGGATCTTAGGTTGCCTTAACCTATTTATACTTAGATTTTTACCAAAAGTTTGGCTAGGTTTATAGGTTTCAGTATGAGTTTATTTTGGCAAAAGTCAAAATCTTAGGTCAGTTGTAGGTTTCAGTATGAGTTTATTTTGGCAAAAGTCAAAATCTTAGGTCAGTTGTACATATAGTTACAATAGTAGTAGTAGTAGTAGTAGTAGTAGTAGTAGTAGTAGTAGTAGTAGTAGTAGTAGTAGTAGTAGTAGCAGCAGCAGCAGCAGTAGTAGTAGTAGTAGTAGTAGTAGTAGTAGTAGTAGCAGTAGCAGTAGCAGTAGCAGTAGTAGTAGTAGGAGGAGTAGTAGGAGTAGTAGTAGTAGTAGTAGTAGAAGCAGCAGAAGTAGTAATAGTAGTAGTAGTAGTAGTAGTAGTAGTAGTAGTAGTAGTAGTAGTAGTAGTAGTAGTAGTAGTTGTATCTTCTTTTAGATCTTTTTAATGAAAAATTGCTTTTATTTTGACGCAATTGCAAATTGTCGGAGCGACTGAGCATGTTAAGCATAATCAGGTTAGACAACTAACTTAGGAGCCGATTCATAAAATGGGGCAATTCATTTCAATTCCCTAGCCAGCATTGTGTAGTAATGACATGAAACAATGCATGACAAAAGCATATCTAAATTCTAAGCACTGCAAATGCCTCATAGCGATAATTGTAATTAAAGTTATTGGATGAGTGCTGCTGTTATTTCACGATCGTGACTTTATTAGCGGACCAATTTCACCTGTAATTTTACCGAAAACTCCAGGAAATGATTGATGGCCTTAAAACAGTATCCCAATTAAACACGGACAACAACCATATTTAACCAACAATAAAAACCCTGCGAGCATCATGGGGCGATTTGAACAGAACGGAAACGCCACTCATTTCGGCATGGATTCTGAGACTGTTGATCGACTGTCTATCATCGTGCTAATTGCCTATGAAGTATTCATTGAACTTAAAAGTCCCTTTCAGCGTGTGCGCGGAACCGCGGCGGTTCGCTGGTGGTCCATTGTTTTCCCTGCTCACTCCCGATGCTGGAGAGCGACTCTGAAATCGTCCAGCGCGTAAAATCAACTTCGCTGGCATGCAAAAAACTTATCGGGCTTACACAGGAGGGGCGATAAGAACCTCGTACATGTCGTGTTTGTTTATTATAGCCCAGTTTAATGCTCGAAAAAATCACAGGACGTAACACTTAGTTTCAATGCAGGATTACTGTAACACTTGATTACTGCAACACAAAGACTCTTAGTAGAAGCATTACAATAGCTTTCAGATCAAATTTGCATATCTTAAAACGCAAACTAATCCTTTGTTGAAAAGATAACATTTGTGTTTCTTTTAAGAATTAATTAGATATGCCTCACAGCGCCTCCAAAACAAAGATAAGAGAACATGACTAAATGCTTTGTTAACTATTGGCAAGTTTGTGCTATTTCTATAGTATTAAGCTTGGATACTTTAATATGTGCCTATATTTTAAATCACTACTTATTATTTCGATTAAACAAATCAATTATTATTAAAACAAATAACTCCGAGACAAAGATAATGTTAAGCCAGTGACTCACTGATTAAATAAATGACAAACTATACAATTTACTAAATCAAACGAAGAAATAATTTATTTGCAATATCAAGAGAGACCTAGATAAATAAAAACACCCACTTGATGGGACAGTTGACTTTTTAAATTTGAAATATTTGTGCATTAAGATACCTCCTTAGATTATTATCATAGCATTTGGTGTTATCACCAGGATTAATGAAATTTGCCAACGTTTACGGCCAAATTGATAATCTTGCAGCCGTAAGTTCAAATAAAAGCAAGAAAAGTAAGTTTCAATTGATAAATAACAGACAATGTAGAGAAGGGGGAAAATCTTATCTAAAGACCACTTGTAAGTTAAGTTTCTCTGGAGTGGATAAGGAATTCAAGTCAAAAGAAGACTGCGATGAATGGCTGGCACTGGTAGGTTAATCTATGATAATAATCACTAACTAAGAGAGCAAAAGGGCACATATGGAGATGATCCAGGACACTGGCTCGGCCAGATCAGAGAAACTCTGAGAGAAAGGAGTAGTTGATGAGATAACCAGACCACATACACAAGATGCAAGGCAGTGAAGGAGACTGATCAGACCGTCCTCATGTGTATGATAGAAAGATTTTAATATACAGTAAGTTTGGCTACTTAACACTTCCAATGCTGAGGCTACTTTTGTCCAAAGCACAAAAACGCAAAGATTTTTGTAAATCATCTAAACTTTGTCATCTTGGTATCCATTGAATAGCTCTCGCTGAGTACTCTCAGATGAGTACCCATTTGCTAGGGTTTCGATCATTTTTAAGGTCTTTTGTCTCATTTTGTAATCGCCAAATTAGCTACCAGCAGCGTAAGGGTTAAGACATGTTATAAATTGTTTACAAACATCAATGCAAAATTGACTCATCATTATTTTCAACTTTGCCGTTATCATCATTGGCATCATCTTCATCATTGTCATCAACATCATCATCATCATCATTATTTTCACAGTAAAATGGAAACTCAAAAAACAAACCTCATAAAAATCCTGGTTAATCAAATAACTTACATTAAGCCAAACATTTTATAAGCACTTTTTACAATCAATAAGAATAAGTGAATGCAAAATAGGCTCACTGAAAATAGTAGCAAAGGTTGTCCTCCATGCAGTCAGTAACTAACTGTTTAAACCTTCCAATGCTGAGGCTACCCGTACTTTAGTTCTTAGCACAAGGCCGCAAAGATTTTTGAGTAGTTTCATGTTGGTATTCATGTTGGTATTCATTGGATAGCTCTCATGGAGTACTCTCAGATGAGTACCCATGTGCCAGGGTTTCGGTCATTTTTCAGGTTTTTGCTTCATTTTGTATTGGCCAAATTAGCCACCAGCAGCATAAGGGTTAAAATAATTCTAACAATTTTCCCAGTGGAAGACGATACTGTATTTTTTAGACCACACGGGTGCCAAGATCCGGGCTGGGCTAGGAAGCATGTATGGAGTGTGTTAGAGTGTTGTAGGTGGTTAAGTGAGATAGAACAGGGCTAGTGAAAGGTGTCTGTAGCCGAGATAGCAGATTGACAGCTTGCTGATTAGCCCAATGATGAGATACGTCCTCCCTGGTCCTCAGAACTGCGGTCCCAGATATAGACTATCACATACAGAGATCACGGGCTCACTGAGCCAGAACCGTGCCCACTGGAGGGTGACCACGGGCCGCCCCTCCCTACCAGGACCACCCCTGGGTGCAGAGGGGGTCTGCGGGCTGTCCACACTTCCCTAAAGATACCACACACATGATTTGGCAGGAGCTGAGATGTGTTCCTTATTTTTCTCATCGAGTGAGAGGAAGGGGGTAGTCACTGTCGGGGTTGGGGATAGACTGTGTACAGCTGGCCTGTGGTGCACTACCAGAGCTAACACAGATGAGATCATACCATATTTAAAGAAAACTAGCTTAATGATTCATTCCATTTTGTTCACTAGTAATAGTGGGTATCCTGACTGTATCCAGTAAAATTCCCATTCAGCACTCTTAGAATAAGAATACTGTGAAAATAGTTCTGAAGGTTAAAGGTATGCAATTTTTGAATATGGGCATACAATTCATTTCATTTCACTCAATTACATTGCGAAACATTTCTAAACATACATGCAATTTGAGAAATGACATTTAGCACATATGGTTATGACAAAGGCATTGGTCTTGCTATAAGGCATCCTGCTACAAAAGGTTTATGTAACGGGGGCAATTTGACATGAGGGGGGGGGGGACCCAAAAGCAAAAGGTAATACAGGAAAAACATGTTCCGAATGAAAGTAGGTTCCCTGCTTAATTGTTGGCTGGAAGGCTGGCTCTGTCT
This sequence comes from Maea johnstoni, assembly GCA_963942565.1. Taxonomy (NCBI): domain Eukaryota; kingdom Metazoa; phylum Annelida; class Polychaeta; order Spionida; family Magelonidae; genus Maea; species Maea johnstoni. The sequence continues at coordinate 23,341,908 of OZ012686.1, forward strand.
GACCACTATGTTGCATTTTACGAATTGTGTCAAGTCTAACCAATCAGCTGCAGATATGGAGAATGTTCCCAATTATCATATTTCCACCACCTCGAACCTGCAGGGTCAGGTCCTGACCGAAGTGTAAGTTACCTACAGGATCTCTCTAAACATCGCAAACTTGAAGCTATTTAAAAACTGTTTTTCTTACTCTGTTATCGCTGAGGCGCATTCCTGCCTGATTCGATTTCCTTTGCTCTAGCTTGGCTCCGGCCTCAGCCTACTACCATGAGTGACACGGAGTTCTTCTCGTCTATTACAGAAATGGATTTGTGTCAAAGTGGGTTGCCCTGAGGGTTAGGAAGGCTGTTTCAAAGACTCCCAAAAACTTGGATTTCGCTTGAAAGTCAATTTTTAAAAAGTTGTAGAGCAAATCCAATTCTTGAAATGACATTCATGTTTGTATTTCTCCATGGTAGCTATAGCTGTAGACAAACTATCTCCCAGAATCGGCTTGACTAGATAACTTCAAATGCATGCTTTTTGGAAGATAACATATGTAACATTCTTAAGGGACAAAATAACATTAATCTTGAAGCATTTTCTAATGAAGATGCACTGTACTGTAGTACAGAGACAAATGGGAAATTCTGACCAAAACTGTTTCTTGATGTTTTGATGTGCCAACAGCCAACCCTGTCTCAACTCTACACAGGGTCTATGGTTCTACTGCAAATTGAGGCGCATTAAGAATTTAATAGTGACTTGGGTTGGTTGGTGGCTTCTCAGGATTTGGGGGATTTCTTTGACCATTAAATATTATTGAGACACTTACAATCAAGCCATTAATTGGAGAAAAAGTGATTATAAAAATGTACCAATATATATATATATATATATATATATATATATATATATATATATATATATATATATATATATATATATATATATATATATATATATATATATATATATAATATATATATATATATATATATATATATATATATATATATATATATATATATATATATATATATATATATATATATATATATATATATATGTATAAGTATTTATACATACATACACACATATGTGTGACTTGTAGTGTATTGCTGGTATTCTAATCAACATATTTCAGAGTTCTGGTCAGCGAGCCTATAGAAACTCTTTCAATATAAGATTTACAGAGAAGTTGGATTTTGTCCAATTCTCTGTTTGTCATGTGTAGCAGACTGGTACATTGGTGTAAATAGAGATGTTGAGAAGTATTCACTGACACTTACATGGAACAGTGACAGAAAACTAGACATGGAACCTGCCACCCTCACGTGGAGTCAGCTCGATGATATAGGGGACATTTCATCTCAAAGAGTAATTCTGACTGGTTTTGAATGGAGAAAAAATTGTATATGGGTATATGGGTATATTAGTGTATATATATATATATATATATATATATATATATATATATATATATATATATATATATATATATATATATATATATATATATATATATATATATATGGTATTGCCTAGTAGCTAGGCTAGTATACTATCAACAGTTGAGCTTTTATTCCAGCAGGACACACTCTTATAACGTTACATAATTAAGTGATGCATTTTCCATAGCTCACAGGAGCTTATCTTGCAGTCCCCACTAATTAATTAGGTAATTTAAGATCACAGCATGGGGATGGAAGAGTACTGTTATGGAGGGTGTTACTTAGAAAACACACACCATATTACTGCTATTCACAAAATAACATGAAAGCCTGCTATAAGGGAAACAATAGTTGATATATATATATATATATATATATATATATATATATATATATATATATATATATATATATATATATATATATATATATATATATATATATATATATATATATGTATATATATATATATATATATATATATATATATATATATATATATATATATATATATATATATATATATATATATATATATATTATAGAAATGAAATACATTAGGAAATATTTCACACAACCTTAAAATAAACTGAACTTTGAGAGTCCATACTAGAAGGTATTCAGAGCTAAATATTTAATGAAATTGCATCTGGCTAATCAATGGCTAAAGAATGTGAGGTTGCTTGGGTCAGTTTTTAATTTTTTTTGCCTGACTTGGAACTTTATATTTTTTCTATCAACAGCATACACAAATCTTTGCCCTGGTCACAGTGAGTTAACACTTCCGAGGTTTCATTGTACATACTTGAACAGGCATCAACTATGTGCACCATTCTACCACCCACGGCGCCCAGCAAGCACCCACTTCCACATTTACAAATGGAGCAGGCATGCTTTTCTCTGTTCCATGGTGTAATAGATACACAGGCTACTAAGTGGAAGGTGTGGTATCATAGCGCCAATGTATAATGATCCAAGCATACTTAGCTTCAGGAAAGAAAAAATCCTGTAAAAATTCTAGCTTTCATAATACCAAATTATGCTTGGAATACCAAGGACTTTCCCGACTTTCCCAAGGAAAATCCCAGGAATTCCTGGGAAGTCTTCGCTTCATTTGGTATGAGTTACTAGTTTATCTATACTCTTCAGAAACGAGTTGTAAAAAAGCATACAAGTTTCACTTTCCACTGATGGACTTGGTATACATTGTACTATTCCCCTATGTAAAGAGCTAAATATTCCTAATTATTCCTAAAGAGCCTTAGTAGCTTGTGTTTCTTGTAATTGATATACCGACTTAAAATAAAGATTACATTTACATTTACATTTTTAAAATATGCACAGCACCACCAGTGAGTTTAGTTTTGTCAATACCTTTCAGGCCATTCTAGGCAAAACTCTGACTAGCCAGAAGTTAGCGGAAGAAGAAACCTGTGTACCGGTACCTGGGAAAACCCACCAACTTACCCCAAGTCACTGGCCACTTAATCACATGCCACCAGTAGGAATTGAACTTCCAACTTTTAGCAGTGGTGAGACACAAACACAGCCATGGAGACAGCACTAAAGGTGGTTTACACAGAAAGCAGTACATTACCTACATCTTTTCTACCTTTCATCTAAACATAATGAAATATGTCCTCTGCAGTGGCTGTGAGGATGTACAGTTGTATATAGTAGTGTGAAGTTAGTATAGATATAACCAGAAACATGAGAACATACACAAGCAAATTAGCTCTAAAATGTGACCAAGGTTATGAAGTTTGCAGATTTGTATATAGCACAGGGTGACGTAAATCTAGAACTTGTAAACACATAAAAGCAAATTAGCTCTAAAATGTAACCAAGGCTTGTTTAAAGGACTGCTAGCAAATAAACCTACCAGTATCTATAATGACAATGTATGCTTTTCAAGGGCAATGCCTTCTCAAAGCTGTCGTGGCTTGCTGAAATGTGGTCATGAGTGTGGCACTTACCCAAGTTCAGGGTATGTATATTATATCAAAGGTTTATCATAGTATGATAAACCTTTGATTATATCTATTACCATAATATGGAGCTCAGATCTTGCTTTAAAACTCCTTCAACATGGGATTATCCTGAGTGTCTTAAAGATGTCCTGTCCTATATAGTGAAAACTCACACAAGTGTGGAATATGTGTAGAAGATCGATTACAGTTAAATATGGTACAGATCTTGCTATTTGACTCGAAACCCTACTGTCTAACTTAACCAAAGGTTGCTTTTAGACATGCTGTCCTATGTAGTAGCAACTCATACAGCTGTAGAGTGTGTATAGTAGATCTGTAACCCTAGAATATGACTCCGGTCAGCTCTGCCCTTTTCTCTAGCCTTAACCATACTTCTTTGAATTACACATAAAGTATTGATTCCAGCACTTACCTAGTAAACTCTTAGCCGACACGGGACTGCGTTTAGGGTAGGGAGTGGTCCGTGGGCTTGTACAAAGTGGTAGATCCAGATTTGCTGTAAAATGCGCCGAGTAGGAGCGAGAAGTCTGAGGAGGTCTGGTAAAGTCCTCTGGCTGGCCACTAGCATGCTACATTAGCTGCTGCCGTTGCTATCAGCATGTTTACCTACACTGCGGTGGGGCTCGGCCCCTGAGCCAGCGCTGATCCCTAACTCTCTCAGCACCCGATAAATTCCTTCCTCCCCACTCCTCAGGACTCGGCAATGGTTCTATTATATACTCTCCCCCTCTCTCTCTCTCTTTCTTTCCATCAGGCCAGCACTACATAACACATAAGTAACACTTATTACCACCCTACCACTCCAAAAAATACCTGCCCACCAGAAACGCCCATAAAACCACACATAAGAGTGTACTTACTGTGGAAAGGTAGCAATGTTCTTAAATCTATCTTTCTAGTGTCTAGTTACGACTATTCTGCTAGCAAAGGTACCCTACTAGCAGGGGATTGATAGGGAAATTGTGTATATTCATTTTTGCTTTTAACTGAAAGGCCACTCTGCCAGCTATCTAGCATACAGAATAAATAGAATATCTTGTAAAGACAAAGATACCAATTTAAAAAAAAATCTTGTAAACTTGTCCTCTCCAACATTGGTGTTGGTGCAAGAAATATCTGCTGTCTTCATTTATAGATTTTGCGAAGATTTTATCACAACACTACTTGTGCTCAGAAATGTATACTAATATATAAAAAATATATACTAATATATATATATATATATATATATATATATATATATATATATATATATATATATATATATATATATATATATATATATATATATATATATATATATATATATATATATATAAAAGGACAGTATATATTTTCTTTTTGTCACTTCACTCCTCAAATTTTATGACATGATTATTCCTGTACATTGGCCCCAAAAGTAAGCGTGCACCATTAATATTAGCCATGAACTTCTATACAGGTCCCTGCCATGGTATACCAAAAATGCCGAACAGCACCTGAAATCCATACAAGTAGGAATGGAATGTAGAGTGTATATTTCCTGTCTATCTCTCCACATCACTGGCCCATAGCCACTAAGCCAAGCACCCCACAACACCCCACCGTACCCACAGTACCCAATACTGGGGTGTGAAATCCATACCAATGACATGTGGGCAGTGTGTATCCTCTGTCCATCTCTCCTCACCTCTGTCCCCCCCCCCCTCCCCCCACAGTCTCTTAGGCACCTACCCAGGGGCAGAGGTTAGTCCTAAGACAAACAAACCCCATGTCAAACCTCACACCCCGGAGACAGAGTTCTTTAACAGGCAGTCGCTGTAGGAATTGATTGTAGTAGCTGTGTGTGGGGGTTATCATTGCAGAGTTAGCGAGTGGAACAGTCCGCAGGGAATGGAAATAGCACAGTAATTGGTTTTACAATTGCCTCTGTGGTGATCGATTAACCCATTTAAGCTTAAGACTGCCCTTTCTGATTATTGTCTATGTTTATGTTACTTTTAAATATTGGAAAATGTAAATAATAATATATTATACCGATAATGATGATGATAATACTAATGAAAATACTACTACCACCACTACTACTACTACTACTACTACTACTACTACTACTACTACTACAACTACTACTACTACTAATTATAATGATGATGATAACAATGATGATGATGATGATGATGATGATGAGGATAATGATGTCGATGATAATAATAATAATAATAATAATAATAATAATAATAATAATATCAATAATAATAATAATAATAATAATAATGATAATAATAATAATAATAATAATAATAATAATATTAATAATAATACTAACATTAGTAATAATAATGATAATAATAACAATAATGTTTTCTGAAAAATTGAGGTTTTTGAAGCAGCTATATGGCATATACACACAAATCAATTTGAAATCACTTAGGTACTTAGGTGGCCACCAATACTGCACCACCCCCCCCCCCCCCCCCCACCATAGTGCTCTGGATTACTGAATGATTGCCTCATAGATGGACCCACAGCCCCATATTGTCCCAGGCAGACCTCGCAGGCTGCGACAGGCTCTGTCCCGCTGGGCTCCTGTTAATCTGCTCCTGTCAGGCACCCTGCCACCCAGACCCAGACTCGGCACCCAGATTAGGCACCCAGATCAGAGGATATCGCCCTGGCAATGAGAGACATAAGGCACACGTAGCTGTCAATCACACGTCCCCCCAAGCCGGGGTATTGTGGCGGCGATACGTCACTGATAGCAATCAATCCACACCTGTGATGCTGGCACCTTGTCGTCAGAACATTGCATGACGCCACCGTGGCGCCACCGCATGCTGTTGACATGTATGTTGACAGCACTACTTTTTTTTACTCAGGTGGTCCAAAAACTTCATAGCAAACTATTGCCATTATTTCATGACTTTTGCAGTTTGATAAAACTTACAGATCTTATTTCCATTAACTTTTTGACAAATGCAGTTTAAAAAACTTACAGCATTCTTTTTCCATTAACTTTTTGACAAATGCAGTTTGAAAAACTTACAGCATTCTATTTCCATTTACTTTTTGACTAATGCAGTTTGAAAAACTTACAGCATTCTATTTCCATTAACTTTTCAACTAAGAAAAACTTACAGAAACCTACTTTTATTAACTTTGGTAGTCTGAGACACTTACTAGCAGCAACCTAGATATTAATCTATACCTGTGATCCTGACAAAATTTCTAGATGCCAAAATGGCACTGTTGATCATGGTGAATGATGACAGCATTAACTTTTTGACACAGGTGGTCTGTAGAACTTACAGCAACCTTTTTTCATTAGCTTTTTTTACTTTTACAGTCTGAGAAACTTTCTGAAACCTATCTTCATTACCATTCTGACATTGGCAATCTTGAAAACTTGCAGCAACCTATTTATTATTAGCTTTTTTACTTAGACAGTCAGAGAAACTTACAGCATCTAGCTACTTTCATTAACCTTTTGACATATTGTGAGAATCGTACAGCAACTACGGTGGTCTGAGAAATTTACAGTAGTCTATTTCTATCAAAAACCCATATAGCTATCATGTCAATTTTCAGGGGCAGATACCGAATTTCAGAGTTGA